>OY998179.1:223687528-224287528 GCA_963921935.1 Galeruca laticollis | reverse complement strand
TGAACAGGATTATTAAAATATATTTTTTTAAACCTGGGATCAAGGATTGTCCCAGCAGCCAACATAGTAATTTGATCCGAAGGAGCTAACCGTTTCTCAACTTCTGTTGTTAGTTTTAGCTTCAAATCAGTAGCAAGTGCAAAATTTTCAACGCTAACTTTATTCAGACACAGCTTCAAATTATATACAAGAGGTATAATAATACTTCCGGTAGTATATTTGGATCCAGAAATCTCACATGTAGCTGATTCAAAAGGTTGTAGGAGGTTTACTACAACTTGAAGTTCTTGGACCTCCCTTGCTGTTAACATAGGTGGAGCTGTAATTTCAATATTTACAATGGTATTGACGTGTACCCTTAATTTCAAAAATCTTTCCAGCATAAAGAACAATGAATTCCAACGTGTTGGTACGTCTTGTTTCAGTGACAAAATTGTTCCCTCATTTTGTGCCTTTCTAAGCAGATCACTAGCAACCACGCTTTGTTTGAACCATCGAACAATATTTTTAACTTTTTTAATAAGTTCTGTCAATCCTTCAACTTGTTCAAGAGCTCTCGTGACAACTAAATTTAATATGTGGGCGAAACAAATAATATGCTTTTGTTTACCAAAGCTAATATCCACGGCTTTGATCATATTAGCAGCCCCATCTGTCACAATACTAGAAATTTTGTCATGTGTAATTTGCCATTCGTCACATATATTAGTTAATTTTTCTGCAATATATTCACTGGTATGTCGTTCATCTAACTCATAAATACCCAAAGTTGAATCCAAAATATCATTTTCTTCTAAAAAATGTAACGTAATACCAAGAAAGCTTTTGGATTTCATGGTCTCTGTCCAAATATCACAAGTTAGATTACAATTACTTGCACTTTTAATTTTTTCCTGAAAAACGTACCTAATCGCTTTATATTTGTCGTCTATTAATTTTGAAATGGTTTTTCGAGATGGAAGTTTATATTGTGGACATATGGTACGCATAAGTTGTATAAAACCTTCATTCTCAACAATGTTTATGGGTTGATAGTCACGGCATATCATAAATAAGATTGAATTGGTGATTTTTGAATATTTTCTACCACCTTCTTTATGTGATTTTATATAAGCAAAACTCTCAAGCATGGTTTTTTGCCGTTTTCGCACAGAGCATTCAGAAAAAGTATCCGAGCTCTCATCCTCCTGATCCTGTATAGAAACTGTATCTGTATCTACTTGTACATTTTCCATTGGTCCTTTACTTGATGATGGCATAGCATAAGCATGTTCAGATTCATTATCTTTTTGGTTTTCTTTGTGTGGGATCATTATTCGTTTTTTTAAAATCTCTTTATGTACTGCCTGTATATGACATTTTAAATTTGAAGTATTACCACAGGTTTTAATTTTTTTTGAACAAAATCGACAAATGGCAATATTTTTATTATCTTCAGCTTTTCTGAAATACTGCCATAAATCACTCTTCGGCGGCATTCCTTAAAAAATATTTGATGTATATTTCAATAAGAAAAAAACCTGCAGTAATAACACAAATACGCATTGTTTAATTTATTTATATAAAATATATTTTTAAAACTTACCTCGTAAGAATTTTAATATCAAATATTGCAAATAAAATATAAGTACTTAACTGTTAACGGTTTGTTTGAGAATCAGAACGGTACAATAAACAAAAAATTATACCACCGACGCAGATGTAACGTCAAACAAAAGCAAAAATGACGATGCGAGTGATTCCCCCGGTTAGAGGACCAGGAACGCCGAAGCAGTTAGGTAACATAAAATACATTGGTAATTAAATCGAAATCGTAAGCATATTTTGACTTAACATCGATACCAAATATCGATGTTAACATCGATGTTGCAGACAGTTGACATCGATGTCAAAACATCGAATTCCGGTAACAATACATCGATGTTTTGAAATCATCGATGAACATCGCCCAGCACTAGTTATGGATAATTTGTTAGACACAGTTATACCAACTCTACTATTCAATTTAATATTCATAAAAAAATATGTTGATGATATTATTTTATCTTTACCAGAAAATACATTAGATGAAGTTCTTTCCATAATTAACAACTATGATCCACATATACAATTTACAATGGAAAAGAAACACGAATTACAAAGTGTACCATTTTTGGATACTAAATTAATAAGAAATGATAATAACATATTATCGATTGATATAGAAAACCAATAAGTTCTGGGAGATTAATGAACTTTTGGTCTTATCATAAATATTCTATGAAAACTAATTTAATCAAATAAATGAAAAATAGAATAACTAATATATCAGACCCTATGTTCCACGAAAAGAACTTTAAAATTTTTCATCAATTATTTTTAGATAATGGATATCCAAATAATTTAGTAAAATACATATTATATAATTTTTCTTCAAATTTAAACATTACTCTAGAAAATTCTGAAATCCAAAAATATTATATTTCTTTTCCATATATTAAGGAAATAACACCCAAACTGATTAGAACTTTTAAACCACTAGATAACATAAAAATTGCAAATAGAACATGTTTAACAATAAAATCAATTTACACAAAAGTCAAAGATAAAACTAATATTCTTAACCTATCAAATGTAGTATATTGTATTCCCTGTAAAAATTATGAAGAAAAATATGTAGGTCACACTGGTCAAAAATTAAAAAATCGTATATCCCTACATAAAAGCGATTGTAGATTATATCCCGATAGATGTGCTTTAGCAAAACATGTGATTGATAAAGATCATATTATGGACTTTGATTCTGTAAGTATTTTAGATATTCAATCAAATATTCAGAAAAGACTTTTTTTAGAAATGGCTCACATATCTCAAGAAACTAATATCATTAATAAGAAAAGTGATCATAATAATTTAAGTGATATTTATTATTACTTATTGTCTATTGATAAAAACCATAAATGTCTTTGAATTTCAAATTCTTCTTCTATTTAAAAAACAGTTTGTAGGTTAATAAAATGTCATATCTATAATCAAAAAAGAAAGAAGATAACCACAAATACAATAACTGTTTATACATCTATGGTTCATTTAAACATAGCCTTAATTTCTTTAATTATTTCTATGTTCCAATATAAAAAAAGAATAACTATTTAAAACGATTTTATTTACTTTCAATTTGACAATTATTTTTCAAAAATTCAAATATTTCTTTTGATGTTAAATACAATTTACCATTTACATCTATTATAATATACATTCTCATATACTTTATCCTTGATAATGGAATAAATAAATTCTGAAAGCTTCGACATAAAAAGTATGAAGGGTACTCGTTTTAATTTGCCGCTTCCCCAATAAACCTATGTTTAATATATATATATATATATATATATATATATATATATATATATATATATATATATTGATACAGTTCTATTATTCCAAATTTTTAAAGATGTTAATTTATGCAATACTTCCGGAAAACCCTATATTGTCTATAAAATCAATATAGTTGAAAAACCCTGTATTTGTAAGATTTGGCAGATCATTTAATTTCTGATGACATTTATTTGTCACAATTGAACAATGCATTCAAGGTTAAAGAAATTAGAAGTCATTACAAGGTGTTTAGTGATAATAAAAGTATTCCAAATCTTTAATATAAAAAAATAACAAATTTGTTTTTTTTTCAGAATAAAGGAAAGTTTGTAACCACAGTAGAATGTGGTTATTTATTTTAATAAAATCGGTTGTTGATTTTGAGAATCCGAACGGGGCACATCTCCTGTGAGATCTCTCCAAAATTTTTGTAAATTTAGTATTTGAACAACAACAATTACAACGTTGTCAAAATTGATATATTTTGGTACAGGCAATTGTTAAAACCTATTTAATTTCTTTAATGTAAAGGAAACTACTATATTTCTTTATGTTTTAGAAGACAATAGTTTATGAAACAATTTTTTTTTGTCACCAAAGCTGATACCTATTTTTTCTGAGAAAATCTGACAACGTTAAGAATTTATTGTGCCAAATATAAAACCTAAACTTCATTTTTATTATCCATGATTAATTATTATTCAATATGTAAGGATCCTTCTAACAATAACATTTTTTAAAGCTTCTTCCATTGTTAAATTTATAAAATATTGATGTATTTACTATTTAAATAACATGTTATATTTACAATTCGTCAACTGTCATTATAATTAAGCTGTGACTGTTAAACAGAATACGTTATTTTTAGATGGCTTAAAAACACCTTCTTTTCTTGTTCAATCTAATCGTTATTGTTGATAAAGTTAACCATAACTACACCCAAAATCTCCGTTATATTTGTAGGCTTAAAAACTCCTTCTTCCGTTTCGATTTGATACCAGTAGGTATCGTTAATTTCTAGCGATACAATACTTGTATCGAAACTTCACATTAAATAGCTTTCGATACCTAGTATCGATAAGTTGAATAGGTGTTCGATTTAAAGGGAACTTTTTAGTGCAATCGTCCAGTTTTGTGACGTCATTTCAGGGCAAACTGACATGCAGAATGTAGTAGCGGTTTCGTCCCGCTTTGGTACCCCACTTTAGTCTGTCAAATACATACCAATCGATTTCGTTTCCATAAACGATGACGTCAAGCTAACTTTGGTACCCTTTTTGGTCTGTCAAATCACATACCGACATCTGCAGCACGGTTACTGAAATTGGTAGCCTTCTATCCTTGTCTAAAGTAGTTTTTTATTTGTAAACAAACAAAGTCGTTGAAACGAATTGAATTTTTGGCCAATATTCTAAAATTCTTCAAGTTTTGTCTGTTTTCTCTTTTTTTTTTGTCTAGTAATAATGGAATCTGTTGATTTTATTATAAATAGCAAGAAGCTTTTTTGGGTTTTTGCTATATATATTTAACTCAAAACTCTAAGAAAATATAGTAAAACGTAAAACTCAATAAACAACTTTTCCGATCGCAATACAAATCGTAAATGTAAATTTCATCAATCAGCTGTACCAATTGAAGACCAAACGATTTTGCCTGTAATTGGTACTTTACGTCATACCGGTGACGTAGGACCTACCATTTGGTTAACTAAAGTCCCTACCAACAAACGCGGGACGAAATCGCCTTTTTTAGAGGTAAATCACAGTAGGTGATTTGTGGGTAAATCGAAAACACATGCTTCAGCCTCATCCAGACGACATTACCAACATTGGCTATTGGTTAATTTGCCATGCCGTGTGGACAATGTACACATGACCAATGTGCGCCAACGTTGGCATTGGTCGCGTTCATCCGCACACACGATACCTGATCGATCAGGTAGCGATCCCGAGATGCGTGCATGAACGGTTCATTTTACTATGATCGCTCACTGATCGGACGCCATTTAAAAGATCACTTTTATTTTACGATCCGCTCCTGATCATAGCGCTCACCCCACGTGACCCACGTGTTTTGTTTGAAAGTTTTGAGTATAGTAGTTGATTTTTGATTTATTTAGTGTTATTGTGTAGTTTGAAGTAGAATTTAATATTAAATATATTTAGTATTGTATATTATAATCTTAGTTTAGTAAAAGTAGTGTAGAAATAGTTATATTGAAATTACTGCCTTGTGTTATATTTTAATTTATTGTATTGTTTTCCTGTAGTTTTTGAAATATGTTGTATTAATAAATCTAGTTGAGTACCTATCATCTTGTGTAGTATAGTAGAGAACCCATATTAAAATTACTGTAAGTAAAGTAGTGTAATTTCTTTGTTAGATTATAATTATAGTAGGTAAATAGTTTAATTTTGACTCATGGGTATAAAATTAGTTGAGGTGTGCATCAGTTATGTGTTGATGAAGCGGGATTAATGGAAATGGATGAATACTTATGACTTAGATCAACGATTAAAATAATATTTCTGAAAAACAATGTAAACAGTAGAACAAAATCAAAAGATAAAAAAACTACCGAACCAAATTTCTTGAATACATAAACATAAACAAACGAATGACAAAGACATATATCGATGTCACTTTAAATTGCCGGTTCATTCGTCCGAGATGAGCGCTCACTGAGCGCTACTTTCGGAGCGATCTTTAACTGGTGTGGATGAACGCGACCATTGGAATACATTCCCAATGTTGGTACATATTCGGAACACATTGCTCACACTCTATAGTGGAAAAACGAGGCCATTATATATGAATACCCAAATGTACAAATGCCCACATATGCTCAACGTTGACTGAACTTTGGTGTCCAATGTTGCTGCCAACGCTGGCTACTATCAACGTTTATAGAAGAGAGAAGGTTGCCTGATAACTACTCGGTGGGGCAGACGGAAGAGGGGATCGTTACGTCACTGTGGGTGCCAGCTTTGACAAGGCTGTATGAATTTATAGAAGTAGGAGTGCATATTATTGTTTATATCGGGTTCTTGTTCCTTTATTAGTATTTATTAATGTTCTTTTTGTATTTTGTGTATTATAGAGTACAGACAAAAGAAATAGACTCATCTGTATTGTTGTGAATGCAACTGAAACTATCGTCACAGAATATTATCGTTGTATATTCTTTGCTACTGTTGTGTTGGAGTTATTTTATAATTAGCAGAGATCCCAAAAGAGCTCGAGTCATTTAGTCGACAAAGAATATTTGTCAGAATAAAATTTTTAAATTTAAAAGAAGCTGAAGAAAAACAAAAAAAGAGAAAATCTCCCTTATCAAAAGAAAAAGGGAATAAATTGATAAAAAAAATGGAAAAAATTGTCAAATGAATTTAGTGATTGTCATATATAACTTATTTTTTACCTTTTAATGTTAATAAACTTTTTTGTATATAGGTTTTTAAGGTAAAATTAGTTTCTTTCAATACCAAATATAAGTAACTTTTAAAGTATCCAGCTTAAGTTATGAAAGAAAAAGAAAAAAGGCTTGCCTATCTTGTGTACACTATTTTTGTTACATATGTTAGAATAATATTGGTTTCTTACATTAAAAGTAGTAAGTAGATAGATAAGATTGTATATTATTTGTTTTATCTAGTATTCGTTGCAGCGATGATGTCACTCATGCACCATCAGTCTGGATACTGTTTAAGTGTCATAAATGAACTATTTCTTTAGGACCTAAATCATATTAATTTCATAAACATTTCTGTTAAGATAAACAACTTAAACATTAACATGTTGAAGTTTTCGCCTAGACGTAAGATATTTAGATATTTTGTGGGACATTCTCTCAACAGTTTTGTTATAAGCAAGTCGCTATTTTTGTATATTAATAATATTGATCGTATTTTCGGTAAATAAAGTGTTGTGGTGCAAATTATTGGTTTTATTTCTTACATCAGATAACACATAAATGTATTTTTATAGTTTTTAATAATAAAGAACTGTATTTGTAATAATATGTTACAATACAAATGAAATCTAATACGTTTTATTCTCTGAAAACAAAAAAAAAACGTATAAAGCAACACAAATAGAGATAAAGATTGGGTTATTAATATGTACATAGTATATTTGAGCTTTTTTCATTTGAATATATGTACTTAAATTAACAAATGCTGCAAAAATATGTGTTTGTTTGAGAATATATTGTTTTTTAAAACCAAAACCTATCAGAAGTAGTTTTATATTATTTCAGTGTTCTAGTTACAAGTGGTATTTTAACGAGCGAATACTCGTCCCAATAATAAAATTCAAATGTGGCACCCAGGCTGACGTCACTCCCGCGGTTTTTCTGCTTGATTCTCATTGGCTCAGAGTTACCAGACAACCTTCTAGGCACGTCTTTTTTACACCATATATTCACCATTGGTTGACTGACGTCAGTCTTCGATGCACCGACATGTTGGAGTCACCAATGGCACATAAAAAAACGCAGTTGTTGTTATTTACATCATTATATCTGACAACTGACAATCGATTTTTAAATTGGTTGTTGTTATTAGCATAAATTAACGAAACAAATGAAAATACTTGAAAAGTGTTGTAGTTATTTTAGCCTCCAGATCACGGAGTAGCGGTTCAGCTGATAATTCGGAGGATGAAATAATATGTATGTTTTTTTGAGGTTAGCTGTCATTTTCTAAACCACCAAATTTATCCACCACCTCGAAACAGCGGTGGAATGGTTTGCAATTTTGGTTGATGCAACAGTAATAAATGAACGCGTCATTTCTTCAATCTGAAATCCACCAATGAATATAAAAACGTAGTTGGTGGATTGGTGGATCTACCGGTGAATAAAAAAACGTGCCTTACCTCTATAAACGTTGGGCTACCATGGCCATGTCGGTTGAATGTGGAAAATTATTTCTGTTGACATTTTTTTAATATTAGTTATATGTATGGAGGGTAGAACGCCAATAGTTCGGTCTCGATCTCTATCCTACTCTAATAATTTATGGCGCTGTTTTTAAAATCTTTCCACTTGCTACTGTGGCGCCACCTTAATTTGGTCCCTGTCAGCGGACACTTTTTCATACACTGAGTTGGTCCTCCTTAGTTCTACTCTCCATAGTGGAAAATTATTTCTGTTGACATTTGACTGACAGATCAAAGCTAAAGCAGATGTTTCATGTTTAAAAACCGTTTGAAATAGACGTTCAGCTTTGAATGAATTATAATAACGAATTGTAAACGGTTTTTGTTGGTTACTCAAATTCATATTGTTAATTCTGTGCGTGTATATAGTGTTTAATATTTTAGATTTTATTATAAACTTAACTATCCTTGAATATCAAAGGAAAACTAGAAGAATTTTCGTATTCCAAAATGGACGCGTTTACTGAGGTAATAATAGAAAATATGTTTTCCTTCAATATTATATTCTAATATTTTTAGAGTATTCTTAGTAGAGCAAGAGAAAGACAAAAGCTATTAGAAGGTTATGGAAACGATGAAAGAACACCACTTAAAGAAACAAATTCTTTAATACAGCATTCAAAATCAAAAAAGGAATCATTGTCAGGTACATTTTTTTGTTAAAATTAGAATTTTCTCGGTGTTTCTATTCATTAACTAGATCTGTAAACTTAAAACAATGCTGAGAGAAAAAAGGCATATAAAGTTTCATTTTTATGTTTTGTCCCAATGAGTCCTGTCAATATACACTTGCGACTTTTGACTTTAACTATATTTTTTTTTAAAAATTATTCATCAGATCAAAAAAAAATATGCTGTTAGAAAGACAATTTAATATGCTTTAATGTGGGTATAAATGTATGAAAACTTATTTCGACTTCCTATGTTTAACATGGTGAAATTAATGCATTAAGCAAACTAAGATTGTTTATTATTAACATAAATAGGGTGATTGACAATTTAAAACTTGACACTTAATTTTTTAATAATGGGTATGACCTCGTCTTGCACTAATTACATCTCTCATACAATTAGGCATAGATATAATCAAGTTTGCTATTGTTTCTTGTGGGATGTTAAGCCACTCTTCTTCAACTGCAACAAAAGCTCTGAGATCGAGTTTGGGGTATGAAGTCTAGCTCGAATTCTTTGTTTTAGCTCATCCCATAAATGTTCTATCAGATTTAGGTCAGGATTGTATGCTGGCCACTCCATAACCCGAAAACTGACTTCTGCAATGTGATCTTGCACAATTCTTGCAGTGTGCGGCCTTGCATTGTCATGCATAAAGGTAAATTCGTCTCCCATGTAGTCGATGTAAGGTACCTCATGAATTGCTAAAATCTCCTACATATATCTAGCAGCTGTTAAACCTCTTCTTCCATTGAACATGGTTGCCCCTATGAATGAACACAAGGTCGGTTCGTGCTCCCATAGAAATTGCACGCCAGATCATGCAGGAACCACCTCTATAAGTACTCCGCTCTTCAAAGCAGTAATCTGCAAATCGCTCTCTTGGTCTTCGGTACACTTTCCTTCTTCGGTCGCTACCATGGAGGCTTATTCTGGTCTCACCTGAGAACGGAACAGATCCCCATTGTTCCAACATCCAATTCAGATGATCCTGAGTAAAACGCAAGCGTGCTTGCCGATGAGCTGGAGTAAGTTTTGGACCAATCGCAGGTGTTTTAGGGGTCAGGTTATTTTCCTGCAGTCTTCGTCTTGCTGTCCACTGACTAATGGTCACACCTCGCACCTCACGGAGCTGTTGTTGCACTTGAATGGCATTAAGGTGACAATTTATTAATGTCGTTGACACAATAAAGCGGTCATCACGAGTGGTTGTAAATCGCCTTCTGCCTGTTCCAGGTCGCCTATGAAAGGTTCCAGTCTCCTCATAATGTTCGCACACTCTTGGAACCGCTGCGCGGGTCATATCCAATTGTCTAGCAACAGCTCACTGACCAAGTTCTATTTTGATTAAAGCAATAACTTGGGCGGCTTTTTGTGGTGTAGTATGCATTAAACTAACACACTTGAACACTATTGAGATTATGAAAAACGAATAATACGCAAATTTCAGTTGCAATCGCAATAATTGTAATGTTTGACAGATTTATTATTTTCGTTACAATCACCACATAAACACGTTTCATTTGTTTACCAGTTGCATCGCATATAAACGATAAGCCTTCTGGATAAATTTATACTCACATTAAAGCATATTAAATTGTCTTTCAAGTAACATATTTTTTTTTTGATCTGATGAATAATTTTTTTAAATAATATAGTTAAAGTCAAAAGTTTACAGTGGGTCGATTTCTATACACACAAGTATATATATATATAATAACATCATGGTTATACATTCGGAATCGCACTATCACAAAAGATCCTGCCTAGAAATGTTTGAGACTGCCTTAGATGAAAAGTCATTGAATAAAAAGAGAGAAAGCAACCATGTTAATCACACTTATGCGTATCTTCTTTCATTTAACCAACAACATAAGAACAATCAAATTGTAGATATTTCTAACTTATAAATATAAACATCTATATAACTAATGAGTTATAACGGAGTTGTTGTGTATATACTACATTCACTCTTGTTATCGTGAGATTGAGTGGGGTAATTAGTGAGAGTATTATACCTTACAACTTTCGCTCGTTGACAAGGGAGAATATATGATATATAGGACTTCCTTTGTTCATAGGATCATGATTAAGTGACAAGTCATGCTACTAATAATGAAGACTGTCTCTTAAGTCATAAAGTTGAACACATCAACTAGGTTATGTCTCAATCAAAAAACTGTCACTCCAACTGTGACATATAATGTTCCTTCAAATCAAAAAGATTCTTTTGAATTAGTACTTAAAAATTATCTATACATAAAATATATTTTTTTTGTTGTTCCTAGTATGAACTATTTTAATATTTATTAACTCACTTTACACGTAAGTATAAAAAATTGTTAAAAAAATTGTTAATTAATGAAATGTACCAACATGTCCATATTTCAGCCTTGAAAAAGAAAATAAAATTTTTCGAAACGTTAGGTAGTAAATAAGAGTTTCATTCAGCCCTACTTACGACGGAATCCCTAAGATATTGAGAGATTTTTGATTTATCTACCGTCAAGAATAACATTTTGCTTCATATATATATATATATATATATATATATATATATATATATAGAATTATTAAAGTTGAGATAACGGCCGTACTATGTTAAAGGAAACGAAAGGTAAATATTGGGTAATCGGTCTGTATAAAAAGTTAAACTCTTTTGTTCAACGTGCCTCTATATTTCGTTGTACTTCACAACTTCCTCAGGAGGTTATTGCTATAAACATTAATTAATGAAACAAGAGTACAATAAATGAAATAAAATTACTTACAACGTGAGCCATTAAAATACATTAAAACACATGATGTGGAGTCAACCAGTTAAAACAGAAAAAATAAGGACAAACACATTGGCTATTACTAGTATACTAAGTAAATAACATCAAATAATCTTTTTAAAACTTGTCATACTAAAAATACATTCTTTATAAGCGAGAACAAAAAGTAATTACAAACATTAGAAAGTTAAAAGTGAAAACAATATAGTCCAGTAAAATTATTAACACTACCACAGTTAAAAACATACTTATCAATATTTCAGAATATAGCAGTAGATCACACTTAGTTGGTCAATGTCTGATCTAAAATTGATCGAATTCTCACAGCTATTAACATGAACCATCTCCAGAAATAGTCGACGTCTATAATTACTTTCAAACTCAAGGATTTTTACCCTATCATAATCAAAAGTATGGCTCATATTTTTGACATGTGATGCCAAAGCACATGAATTTTTCCCTATACGGCAGTCACTCCTGTGTTGTACTAACCTTTGTTTCAGACTCTGTGAAGTCTGACCTATGTAACAACCCTGACATGTTGAACAGGGAACACAGTAAACTACATCACTATTGCGTAATAATTCGTGTTTATCTTTCACTTTAGAGAAAAGTGATTGGATCGTAGTGACATTATATTTCGATATCTTTAAGTTCGTAAATGTTTTGAAATGTGAGACAACCTTATTAGTAAGAGGTGGAATGTAAGGCAACTTTTTATATTTGAATGGAACAACCGCCCCATTATCAATAGGACCATCATAAAAGTTGTATCGCTAATATGCAACACTCGGTTTTTTAAATTAATAACTGTATTGAATTTCTGCTTCATAGGATGATTCGAGAAATAGTTGATATATCTACCAGACGCAGTCGGCTTTTGATACCAATCAAGAATGAGTTTGTTATCATTTGATCTAATAACTCTTGTATCTTGTTTTTTGTAGATAATAGCAAATGGTTTTTGAATGCTTCTGATTACGAGATTCCACAAGAAATTTCAAATTTTCTATCATTGGGTCCAAAGTTTGGAGTGCCTGTGGTTGGCAAACATTTCAAGGTTAGCCATTTTTTAGCTGATATTGAGGTCATAATGAATGATATTCCAGAGGGTGAGAGAGATTCCCTTACAGCTAAAGTTACTAATAATGTCACCAATTTTCTTATCAACTCGAATGTTAATTCACCTTGTTATCTGGGTAATTTATATGAAAAAACAAAGAAATTTCTTAAAGATAATCCAGACCTATACATTTTGGAAGCTGATAAAGGTGGATGCGCTGTAGCTATCAATAAACAGGTTTACATTGAAAAAACACAAATGTTATTGAATGATAGGATAACATATAAATTGTTAAATAAAGACCCTACGTATAACATTCAACGGAAGTATAATGTATTCATAAGGGAATTGAAAGAAAAAAAACGAAATAAGTGAAGAAATAGCCAGGAATCTCACTATATACAATGCGGTACCTGCGAAATTGTATTCCCTTCCTAAAATTCACAAACATGATATTCCACACCGACCTATAGTCAGTTCAATTAAATCAGTTACCTATAATCTTTCTAAATACCTCACTACAGTTTTAACTGCTGCTTTTTCGGATAGAACTGCATACAATGTCAGTGATACTTTCACGTTTGTTAATCATATAAGAGATTTTAAGTTGCCTAATAATTTTGTTTTGATATCTTTAGATGTCATTTCATTGTATACTAACATCCCATCGGATCTATTACTGGATATTCTGGATGAACAATGGCATCTCATTGAACCACATTGCAGCATTTCCAAGGCAAAATTCCTTAAATTGATTTATCATCGAAAATTGCTACTTTTCATTCAATAATAAATTCTACCAACAAATATTTGGTACCCCAATGGGATCACCAATCAGTCCTATTTTGGCATTGATAGTTATGGACCACCTGCTTGATTCTGTCATTCCTGTACTACCTTTCAATTTACCCTTTTTGTTTAAATATGTGGACGACATTATTTGTGCGGTTCCCTACAATTTGGTGGACACTACGTTGAATTTGTTTAATGCTTTTAATAATAGCATTCAATTCTCCGTTGAGAGGGAGTGTAATGATAATTCTGTTCCTTTTTTGGATACAAGAGTTATTAGATCAAATGATAACAAACTCATTCTTGATTGGTATCAAAAGCCGACTGCGTCTGGTAGATATATCAACTATTTCTCGAATCATCCTATGAAGCAGAAATTCAATACAGTTATTAATTTAAAAAACCGAGTGTTGCATATTAGCGATACAACTTTTATGATGGTCCTATTGATAATGGGGCGGTTGTTCCATTAAAATATAAAAAGTTGCCTTACATTCCACCTCTTACTAATAAGGTTGTCTCACATTTCAAAACATTTACGAACTTAAAGATATCGAAATATAATGTCACTACGATCCAATCACTTTTCTCTAAAGTGAAAGATAAACACGAATTATTACGCAATAGTGATGTAGTTTACTGTGTTCCCTGTTCAACATGTCAGGGTTGTTACATAGGTCAGACTTCACAGAGTCTGAAACAAAGGTTAGTACAACACAGGAGTGACTGCCGTATAGGGAAAAATTCATGTGCTTTGGCATCACATGTCAAAAATATGAGCCATACTTTTTATTATGATAGGGTAAAAATCCTTGAGTTTGAAAGTAATTATAGACGTCGACTATTTCTGGAGATGGTTCATGTTAATAGCTGTGAGAATTCGATCAATTTTAGATCAGACATTGACCAACTAAGTGTGATCTACTGCAATATTCTGAAATATTGATAAGTATGTTTTTAACTGTGGTAGTGTTAATAATTTTACTGGACTATATTGTTTTCACTTTTAACTTTCTAATGTTTGTAATTACTTTTTGTTCTCGCTTATAAAGAATGTATTTTTAGTATGACAAGTTTTAAAAAGATTATTTGATGTTATTTACTTAGTATACTAGTAATAGCCAATGTGTTTGTCCTTATTTTTTCTGTTTTAACTGGTTGACTCCACATCATGTGTTTTAATGTATTTTAATGGCTCACGTTGTAAGTAGTTTTATTTCATTTATTGTACTCTTGTTTCATTAATTAATGTTTATAGCAATAACCTCCTGAGGAAGTTGTGAAGTACAACGAAATATAGAGGCACGTTGAACAAAAGAGTTTAACTTTTTATACAGACCGATTACCCAATATTTACCTTTCGTTTCCTATATATATATATATATATATATATATATATATATATATATATATATATATATATATATATATATATATATATATATATATATATATATATATATATACATCCTGCTATTCATCCGACGTCCCTTTCATAGGCAAGCATCGGACTTCCTCCTCAAAACACGGGATATTTTATACTTTTTTGCAAGTATACAGTTTTAAATGCTATCCTTGCCTATATATTTGTGTTATATTCTTGATAAAATTAGTTTTAATTTTTTGTCAAAATTTGATAATTAGGGAATATAACGTCCTTTCAAAAATGAGCTATTGGACGTCGAAATGTATAAAAATTGTACGTACTGCAGTCATTGGGGTACCTACAGCGTTGCCACATTTTCATGAACTGGATACTACAGTTATATACTAATCTTGAATTGCAAACCCTGATATAACAATTTAATAAAATATTTTCACTCTACTAGAAGATAGGAAACCATATCAGAATCACTAACTAGATACATTTAAAAATTGTTTACTTTTAGGTACTTTACAATTTTGATTAATTTTTTTAATCTACTGTTTGTATATAAATAAATACATATATAGATAATTGTGAACAATGTTGCCGATGAGTGCTGTCTTAGTCTTGGACGTACTGTCCTGTACGCAGATGATACTAATATATTGTTAAGCCATTTAAATCTCGAAAATTTGGTGAGTGAATGTAATTGCGTCTCCCAAAATTTTAGTAATTACTGTGATAGTAATGGTCTTATTCTTAATTCAAGTAAGACATTATTTATGCAATTTTTTCCTAAAAATGTTAGTGTTGATTATGATTTATTGATAAAAGTGAATGGAAAATCTATAAAAAGTACAAACGAAATTAAGTTTCTTGGTTTGATTGTTGATTGTAAGCTTACTTGGGAAAAGCATATTGACTATGTATGTGGAAAAATTAGTTCTTTGTGTTTTTTAATACGGAGATTAAGAGAAACTGTGTCTGAGGGTATTCTTAAACTTGTTTATTACGGGCTTGTACAATCAACGCTACAGTATGGGTTGTTATTCTGGGGCTCATCTGCTCATTTTCAGAAAGCATTTATCATGCAAAAGAAAGCTATAAGGAATGTGGCGGGGATATCTCCGCTTGAGTCATGTAGAAATATCTTTAAATCCTTTAAAATACTTACTTTACCCTGCTTGTATGTATTCCAACTAATAAACTTTATATATACTAATGGAAATTCACTGCAGCATAATTTTGATATTCACTCACATGATACTCAAGCGGTTGATGATTTTCACTTACCGTATTCTAGACTGGGAGTCGGTCAGAATTCTCCTTTCTATATGGGTATTAAGTGTTTCAACAAAATAAAATGCGTTGTTAATATTAAAACAAGCCCACATCGGTTTAAGAAAGAAACACAGAAATATCTATGTGAAAAAGCATTTTATTCTGTTCAGGAATTTTTGGATTGTAGTGAATAGAAATCATCCCAATTGGCATTTTATTTTGTTTTATTTGTATTTGAATTGTATTGTAATTATCTAGTTTTAACTTCTGTTGTAATTGTAATTTTAATATTTTGTTCTTTTTCTTGTAAACTTTAAATATTTGACTAGTCTTATAAATTACTTTATTGTGATTTGAATGATGAATAAATGAATTTGAATTGAATTTGAATATATAGATAATTGAATAAATTTCTCAATTCTACTCTCAAATTTGTCCCCTTGCCATTTTTGTAACTCCAGAAATCTAACTTAACACATTCTTTTTTATTTAATTCATTCAACTTGCTTTAATATTCTTTTTAAATTCAGTGGTATTTTTTTGTAACTCTTAATTATTTTACACTAATTCGGAAGGTTTACAGTAAACTTTTTTGTTAATATTTATTTAAAAATGCAGTGATGCACCACATAAACTAGTTTGTTTAATATTTTAGTCAAAATAGCACCTACAAATTTTAATAAAAATAAAAAAAATGAAAGTATTATGCCTAACATGAAAGATATATTAATCCTTAAATTTACTTTTGTAGACATTTTGTACAAAAACTTTAATTTTTTAACAGTTTTTGTTTTTCAAGAAGTTTTTCAGTCAGAAAAATTAATTCTTCACATGCCCTTTGTTTAGGTGGCTTCTTATTTTTAATGTGATTTAAAAAAATCACTTAATCTTGTCGTTCTTGCATCCAAGGTTTTGTCTTTATTTGTTTAGGGAATAGTCCCTGTTCTCCTCCAGTCCTTTCTTGAACTTCGTTAACTTGAACATTAGTATTTTCAGTAATTATCCAAACGTTTTCCTTTAAATGCTGCAGCACTTCCTTTTGGCATGAAGAGTAAAATTATTGCAACCTTCGCAGATTGATATACATCATCAGGCAAACGATAGTGACTCTTATGTGTTCGATAAACGTGTCACATAAAAGTAGACAGTTGCTCCAAATCAGTGTCAGTCATACTTAAAATTTGGGAAAGAGTAGCTAGATGTTTTCTTATCCTTGTAGAAGTTAAATCTTCACTATCACGATGGGGATAGGGACATGTAGCCGTTTTTCTCGATTTTCAACCGCTTGGTTACTCCAGCTTTCTAAACTCAAAAAAATGTGATTTTCAGTTGGTGGTAGATCCTTTACTATACATAACAGACATCAAGTATGATACATCGTTGAAATAAGCTCGTCGAGAGAATTGAAAAATGTAAAAATATACAGGGGGCCCCATTTAAAATGAACAAAAATTTGATATTTAACTATTTTTGGGACGACCCATTTAATTGAAAATAATTTTAAATTATGGCTTTTTTGAATATGCACAAAATAGTCGATACTTATGAAATGCTCATAAAATGGGGCATTATGGACTGTCTCTTATATGGTGAGATACCCTGTAAATCAATGAATGCACGAACTAGATAGAATACTGGTTTATACATTTCTACGATAATACGACTACTGTCTCAGTTAAGGAAAGAGTGTTACTTACTTCAGATGAAATAAGTTTTCCTTCTGTTACAGGAACGTTACAGAAGTCTAAAGTTTTTTGTTGGAAGTCTATCTAAAAATAATATTTAAGTATAAATTCTGTTGATTTCAAATTTTAACATGATTTAATAATACTCGCAATAATATTATAATAATTTCTAGTCAAAAATAATAAATTGATCAACTAAGATAATGTTCCATATTGTAATTTGATACCATTATTCCATTATTATTGGTAATACCGAAGACGAGTTGTCAAATCTAGCCTAGCTTGTTTTCTCATTGTTAAATGAAGTAATTGGAACACAATTGTTTCTGGCCGGAAAATTCTATTGCGTAAATTAAGCAGCACATTTTACTTCAGAAACAATTTTTTGTTTCATTTGTTTTGACATGGGAAAACTGAGACGCGCTAAAAATCAGCAAGTCTGGAGGAATTTTCTCCAAATTGTGGGACTGGCCTTAGAATAGCGGCCTATGAGGGAAATTGCGCTACGTTGGAAATTCGGCCAAACCTGGCGCTAGACTAATTATCCATATAATGTAAATAAAACGTGTTGTTGCCGCGTGAAAAAAGAACCAACAACATAGTAACAAGTCGAATTGCAACCTGGAGAGCTGTACAAAAGTTTTGTAATAACTCTAACGGTTTGTTTTCCCTTTTAAAAGAAAAGATCCGTGTCGTATATTAAGATTTATAGAAACTGAGAATACTTAAAAACATACCTATCATTGCTGTACTTTTTCAGTTTCCCTCCAAAAAACCTTCTTTATTAATAACTTTAAATTATAATTTTGATTGGTTTGAAATTGTGAATCATCTCTTGTATGATGCTTTCTACTGCATATAGTACAAATTTGAAATCATAATAAATAATTTGTTTTGAAATAAATATAGATTGTAGCCAGAAATAATTATAGATTGTAACCAGATATGTTTAGATATTATTGTGAGACATTTACTTCAAAAGTGTACCACCTTTTTCTTTAAAATTTGCACAACGGGGTGCCTAAGAATGATAGGTACATAATTTAAAATCAAATAAATATTATTTTAATATAAAATGTATTTTAGCGGGAACAGAATGTATAGTATTTCTGAATGCTAATAAGAAACGTATAGAGGTTAATCATATAATAGTAATTAAACTTATTAACTAAATAAGTAATATAAAGAAGGCAATTTAAAAAAATATTGAAATATGGATAAATTTAAAATCTATAACCAAATTGTATACTTAATATAAGCAGCTAGCAGCAATAATTTCTGTGACCTCTTCGTTGTTTAAGATGCACAAACGAAGAAAACAGAACTAAGTTGCGAAAGCGTTGTTGCCAAATCGAGGGGCGTCCGATAACTTTAAGGTAAAAGTAACAACGGAATGTATATTTATATACAAAGTGATGGAAAATCATAGTCGCGCTTGAAGCAGTAAATCGGTGAACTACGATATACGATTTAGTTCATAATACGATTTTTGGACGTCCTCCTTGATATAGGTATGGTTCGACTCCATTTTTTGTTCAGATTACGAAAAACTTAAAAGTATGGTTTTGCTATCGGACGTCCGATGCAAAACAGACGTCCGATTGATAGTAAAAGCGTAATGTATGGACGTCTGATGGCTGGATGATATATATATATATATATATATATATATATATATATATATATATATATACATCCTGCTATTCATCCGACGTCCCTTCCATAGGCAAGCATCGGACTTCCTCCCCTAAACACGGGGTATTTTATACTTTTGTGCAAGTATACAGTTTTAAATGCTATCCTTACCTATATATTTGTGTTATATTCGTGATAAAATTAGTTTTAATTTTTTGTCAAAATTTGATAATTAGGGAATATGACGTCCTTTCAAAAATGAGCTATTGGACGTCGAAATGTATAAAAATTGTACGTACTGCAGTCATTGGGGTACCTACAGCGCTGCCACATTTTCATGAACTGGATTCTACAGTTATATACTAATCTTGAATTGCAAACCCTGATATAACAATTTAATAAAATATTTTTACTCTGCTAGAAGATATACCATATCAGAATCACTAACTAGATACATCTAAAAATTGTTTACTTTCAGGTACTACACAATTTTGATTAATTTTTTAAATCTATTGTTTGTATATAAATAAATACCTATATAGATAATTGAATAAATTTCTCAATTCTACTCTCAAATTTGCCCCCTTGCCTTTTTTGTAACTCCAGAAATCTAACTTAACACATTCTTTTTTATTTAAATCATTCAACTTGCTTTAATATTCTTTTTAAATTCAGTGGTATTTTTTTGTAACTCTTAATTATTTTACACTAATGCGGAAGGTTTACAGTAAACTTTTTTGTTAATATTTATTTAAAAATGCAGTGATGCACCACATAAACTAGTTTGTTCAATATTTCAATCAAAATAGCACCTACAAATTTTAATAAAAATAAAAAAAATAAAAATATTATGCCTAACATGAAAGATATATTAATCCTTAAATTTACTTTTGTAGACATTTGTACAAAAACTTTAATTTTTTACCAGTTTTTGTTTTTCGAGAAGTTTTCCAGTCAGAAAAATTAATTCTTCACATGCCCTTTGTTTAGGTGGCTTCTTATTTTTAAGGTGATTTAAAAAAAACACTTAATTTGGTTGTTCTTGCATACAAGGTTCTCTCATTATTTGTTTTTTGTTCTCCTCCAGTCCTTTCTTGAATTAAGTTAACTTGAACATTAGTATTTTCAGTTAATTCAGAAAGTATCCAAACGTTTTCCTTTAGATGCTGCAGCACCTCCTTTTGGCATGAAAAGTAAAATTATTGCAACCTTCGCAGATTGATATAGTGACTCTTATGTGTTAGATAAACGTGTCCCATAAGAGTAGACAGTTGTTCCAAATCAGTGTCAGTCATACTTAAAATTTGGGAAAGAGTAGCTAGATGTTTTCTTATCCTTGTAGAAGTTAAATCTTCACTATCGCGATGGAGATAGGGACATGTAGCCGTTTTTCTCGATTTTCAACCGTTTGGTTACTCCAGCTTCCTAAACTCAAAAAAATGTGATTTTCAGTTGATTGTAGATCCTTTACTATGCATAACAGACATCAAGTATGATACATCGTTGAAATAAGCTCGTCTAGAGAATTGAAAAATGTAAAAATTTGAAATGAACATAACTTTGATATTTAACTATTTTTGGGACGATCCATTTAATTGAAAATAATTTTGAATTATGGCTTCTTTGAATATGCACAAAATAGTCGGTACTTATGAAATGTTCATAAAATGGGGTGTTATGGAGCTGTCTCTTATATGGTCAGATACCCTGTATATCAATGAATGCACGAACTAGATAGAATACATTTCTACGATAATACGACTACTGTCTCAGTTAATAAGGAAAGAGTATTACTTAATTCAGATGAAATAATTTTTCCTTCTGTTACAGGAACGTTACAAAAGTCGGAAGTGTTATCTAAAAATAATATTTAAGTATAAATTCTGTTGACTCCAAATTTTATCATGATTTAGTAATACCCGCAATAATATTATAATAATTTCTAGTCAAAAATAATAAATTGTAATATTGTAATTTATACCATTATTCCATTATTGGTATTGGTAATACCGAAAACGAGTTGTCAAATCTAGCCTAGCTTGTTTTCTCATTGTTAAATAAAGTAAATGAAACACAATTTTTTCTGGCCGGAAAATTAAGCAGCACATTTTACTTCAGAAACAATTTTGGTTCATTTGTTTTAACATGGGAAAACTGAGACGCGCTAAAAATCTGCAAGTCTGGCGGAATTTCCTCCAAATTGTGCGACTGGCCTTAGAATAGCGGCCTATGAGGGAAATTGCGTTACAACGGAAATTCGGCCAAATCTGGCTCTAGACTAATTATGCATATAATGTAAATAAAACGTGTTGTTACCCCGTTAAAAAAAACCAACAACCTAGTAACAAGTCGCATTGCAACCTTGAGAGCTATACAAAAGTTTTGAAATAACTCTAACGGTTTGTTTTCCCTTTTAAAAGAAAAGATCCGTATCGTATACTTAAGATTTATAGAAACTTACTTTAGAATACTTAAAAACATACATTGCTGTTCCCTCCAAAAAACCTTCTTTATAAATAACTTTAAATTATAATTTTGATTGGTTTGAAATTGTGAATCATCTCTTGTATTACTTCAAAAGTGTACCACCTTTTTCTTCAAAATTTGCACAACGCGGTGCCTAAGAAGATGCACAAAAATAAATGATAGGCACATAATTTAAAATCAATTAAATATTATTTTTATATAAAATGTATTTTAGCGGGAACAGAATGTATAGTATATCTGAATGCTAATACGAAACCTATAGAGGTTAGGCATGTAATATTAATTAAACTTAATAACTAAATAAGTAATATAAAGAAGGCACAATTTAAAAAAATATTGATACATGGTTAACTTTAAAATCTATAGCCAAATTGCATACTGACTATAAGCAGCTAGCAGCAATAATTTTCTGTGACCTCTTCGTTTTTTAAGATGCACAAATGAAGGAAACAGAACTAAATTGCGAAAGCGTTGTTGCCAAACCGAGGGACGTCCGATAACTTTAAGGTAAAAGTAACAACGGAATGTATATTTATATACAAAGTGATGTAAAATCGATAGTCGCGCTTGAAGCAGTAAATCGGTGAACTAAGATATACGATTTAGTTCATAATACGATTTTTGGACGTCCCCCTTGATATAGGTATGGTTCGATTCCATTTTTTGTATAGATTACGAAAAACTTGAAAGTACGGTTTTGCTATCGGACGTCCCTTATACGGACGTCCGATGCAAAACAGACGTCCGATTGATAGTAAAAGCGTAATGTATGGACGTCTGATAACTGGATGATATATATATATATAAATATATATATATATATAATATATATATATATATATATATATATATATATATATATATATATATATATATATATATATATATATATATCTTACTATCATTTCTGCATCCTTTCAAAACTATCATTTTTACGACCTTTCAAATGTGAGTTAATGTTGCGTTCCTTGTATAGTTCACTTTCAACTGCCATTAATTTTTCTATCAATGTGACGTCCTTCAGTGTTGCCATATTTACTGCATAACTGACAAAGACAGAATAACGGTAAACCTTGTCGAAAAAGTGAGATCATACTTTCTATAGATAATGATTCTTTTTTGGATACCTACTTTTACTGCGGAATAATTCTAAGATGCTTTTAGATATTTTTTCAGTTACTTTCTCAGGTATCTCGTTCCAAAAAGTTCTATTACTTCATTAATATATTTAAGATTTATTTACTGGCTATTTTATTATGTTATGCATTTTTTTTATTTTACTTTTTATTCACTTAAAAAGTTAGCTATTCACAATTACAAATAATTTCACTTGAAAATGCGAAGTATGTCTATAGGTATGATATTATGTTCTTATCAGGAAATGCTGTAGCTTTCGAATCGCTCATGAAAACAGTGCTTTTATTAAGTGTCACTCATAGCATAATGTCGTATCTAATGATAATTTTTTTCTGAGGTATCTTTTTCTTTATGGGGAAGAGTTTATAATAGTAAATAAATCCCATCTTCAACGTCAATTTATTAGTTATTATTAAACCTCTTCTTGGTTGTGCTGAAAAACCATATAGCGTTCTTACAGAACGTATATATAAAAGTCGAATACGATATGTTTAATGGTTTCGTCGAAATCATTCAGCCGGAAGAACAAGATCATTTACGAAGTATATGTTATTAGATTTTTCGTAGGCTGATTATTAAGGGTGCTTACACACGGGATACCTTTAAAATAATTTAATAACTATTTTATGACGTCTTATTGCGTGGCAACAATCTTGTTTTATAGCTTGTAGAAAAAGATTTGAGTCTGACAAAAAAAATCGATTAACCGAAAGTCGAAAATTCAATCGGTTGAATAATTGATTAGTCGAATAATCGATTAGTCGACTAAGAGAATAGTCCATTAAACGGTTATTGGATTGATAGCATAGTCGATTAATCAGTTAGTCGCCTAATCGATTTGTTAACTGTTTTAATATCTCCTTACCAGCACAGCAACTTTGAATAAACTGCTGCTCTTCTATGATATTATGTCTGCTTTACCCAAGCGCATGTCTCTTAGTTGTAAAAGGCTTCTCTAAATGTTACAATTGGAAGTTTGACTATTCGAGTAATCGACTAGTTAGTCTACTATTCGATTTATTGATTAATCGGTTAATGGAATAATTCATCTCAGAATATATTCAGTATTCAGAATTTTCTCGATTGCTCCGATATAACTGAGTAGTCACTTCAGCGGGATATAATACATCAGTTAATCGTGTAAATTAAAGTAACAGTCAATAAATAATTTGAAGAGAAAGTAAGTTTTTTTTTTCATTTTTGAACTGCTTTATTTGAAATAGAAATCCTACTACAATGAATATATATACTTAATTAAGATCAAAAATTTATCATACAACATTCAACCTTACTACTAACATTAAATCTCAGTCTGATAAAATATGGGCCTTTAACAGTCTCTTGAAAGTCATCATTGTCACTGCACATTTAACACTAGATGGAAGATGGTTATACTCATTCATACATTTGTGAAATAAAGATATCATAGTACTATACTTGTTTGTTTTTAGAATATTAAAATCCTGAACATTTCTTGTACTATATGAATGAATCTGCTCCCTTAATGACACAAATTCATCAAAATATGCAGGTAACATGCCCTTTTTTAACTTAAAAATAAAAACCATAGTAAGGTAGTAAAGTCTTTCTGTCACTGAGAACCAACCCAATGTAGACTGCATGATCTCAATTGGTGTATAACGGTTGCAACTTAGAATTATTCTCATACCTCTATTGTGCAAGATTTGTAACGATTGAATTGAACCCATGTCACCCAAATATAGAACACTAGAGCAATAGTCGAAATGATGTATCTAGTACTAGAAAATGTTATTAAGGGTTTTCCTTTGTAATAGTATATTAAGCATCCAGAACGGTAAGGAAATTTTACCGATAGAAGACTGTTGTTTGGAGGAGGAGTGTAGCGACGATTACAATAATTAGTATAGTCTCTGATCGGTAGTCATTAACCTTTGTGGTGCTGATGACGTTTTTGCGTGAAACTTCGTAATGCTTAAAACTTTTTTTGCACGATTGAATGTATTACAAAACATTTTTAATAAAAAGACCTAATACAGATTCATGGTGCCTAGCAACACCTATATCCACCTCCTTTTATTATGTTTTAAATGTGTCTCCTTGTCTTTTTCTAATTTCCCAATTAATAAATTTATTTACCGTTCTAGAACTCCAAAATACTTACTTCCGAATGTATCGTTAGGAACCAGTAAACAAAACTTACGAGCTTGAAAACACATGTAGTAAACAACCAAATAGAGCTCAATCGTGCAAAAATTTGTTAAATTACGAAAGTGTTGGCGTCAGGATAATAAAAACACAGTAAAACAGATAGAATATAAAATATATTGTGAAAACCATAAATAAAATATAATACTTCAATGCTGCACGAACAAATGAAATAATAAAACAATACACATACAAGGTGGTTGGCGAGATTCTATAGGTTAAAATAACACTAATATACCTCAGCGGAAAATCTTCCAGTAATAAGTTATAGGACCTGAAAGTTCAATTTTTTATTTGTGTGGTTATTCCTAGATATTTCAAGATAAATATCTAATTTAAATTCATAGGATTCACTATTGTGTACTACATTAAAAGAAAAATTCTCTTTTCTTTAGCAAATAACTTCAAATTTACATTTTTTTTACAGAAAGCATGGAGCAATAATATATTTCAAAGTTATGTTAAGTACCTCTCACATTTTCCTTTGAATGTAGTACTTAATAGTCAGTAAATGTGCCAAATTCAAAATAAATATCTTGACATTTATAGGAATGACCATCTAAAGAAACAAAAAAAATTGACTTTCAGGTCCTATAACTTTTTAACGGAGGGACGTTCTAATATATTAGGTTGTATCGCTTTATGTTAGCCTACAGTATGTATTATCGAATTTGTACCATTCCTCAAAATCACCTTGAATAATAAAAATCAACAATAAATGAATAAAACGTTTGTCTGAAATAAACATTTCGTAAGACATCGGGAAAGAAACAAACTAATATTCAGATGAATCAAAAACATTTAAAATAAAATACACAATTCGTATCCAAAATACAATATCTTTAAATTTTCCATTTTTTGGTGTACACGTTTTGCACCAAATCCTTTAATTTTAACCATGTGTTATTTCGAAAAATATCTGGATTTTTTTACAACAAATCTTCACATTCTATTCTTGTAGGGGGCATGCACTTTGTAATGGGAGTAGCAAAAAATTTTTTGACTAGACCTTTTTGTTCTGCAGTCCAAGGAATTAATTGTATCTTCTTTTTCGCGGAGACAATATTGGGAAACATTCTTGTTTCATGGAATGAATTATTTATAGCTGGTGCAGATGCAGAAATGGTGGGAGCAACGAGGTTGTATGAGTAATTTATATCATCATCCGAATCAATAGGTTCAGAGTCTACTCCTTTAGAATTAGAATCTTCAAGTAAATCCTCTTCCAAATTAGTTTCAATATCGTCCAGAGCTTGTCCCTTAAAATTACCAGCACATCCACTTTCCATTAAAAGAAGCATGTTAGAAATTTTAGCCGTTTGAAACACATCATCGGGCAACCTGTACGAATTGTTATTTACAGTATGCCCCATAAATGATGCCGACTGTTCAATATACCCGTCATTCATACTAAAAATTTGAGTTAAAGTTGCCAGATGTTTTCTAAGGCGGGTTGAAGTAAGAACATCAGGATTTTTTGCCCCACACGCTTTGGCATATTTATGTAATACTTTGTAACCGCAAATTGCTGATTTTTTTTCTTTATGTGGAAAAGCAAATAAGAAGAAAGGGTTGTCTTTAGGAACAACATGCGTTCGGGCTGTGTTTAACATTTTTATATGATCTTGTACCTCCGAACTAAAGAAAACAGGAACACCACAGCCACGTTTACCTCTTTTAAATTTCTTCAGCAAAATTCTTTCTGCAGGGGAAATTACATCATCAATTCAAACTTACTTACAAAGTTTTCCTTTTTTTTCATATTGCACGGTTAAGACGTTCATTAATGTTTATTTGACACTAAACTACCCATGCTATTATAGAAGTATTGGTAATTTACGATTTAGTTTTTCGTACATACGCTTCCCGCCTTTTAAATAACACATCAGCTAACTAACCATAAATCGTAAATAAAGTTCATACATATACTTACCAGTCTTACGGATTCAGGCTGATATTCAAACTTTTTACAAATCACCACTACTGATACGGACGTAACGTTCGCCAAAGTTGTAACTATACTATACTCCCGCAAAGTAATGAAATGACTTTCGTTTAAAATGTATTGTTATAAATACCAGACACTACGTTGCCAAATCTACTAGACGTCAGAATGTTACGAAATTGTAATTTTATGTATATTAAAGTATATTCTGGTGCGCCACCAGTAGAAATTCGTTGAACTAAAACTATATCTTTTTCGTACATTTCCTATCAACTTTGCGTCTATTTGACTTTGGTTAATACTTAAATATAGAAGTATCTGCAAAAGATTGCAGTTTGACACCCTTGGCTAACCATAGTACTTTAGGTGGTCTATCTTTTCCATATGTTCTATGGGACAAATATTTATCAGAAATTGCCAAAAACGAAAGATGTAGTCTTGCGTCCGATATACGGACGTAAGTTTACAGAGGATGCAGGATTAAATGCAAAAGTCATTCTATTGGATGCAGAAATGATAGTAAGATGTATATATATATATATATATATATATATATATATATAAAGAGATCAATAATATGGATAAATAACTGAAGTAAATTATTAAAATTTATCAGTCTTATTTTAAAACAGATGTATAGTACAGATATACAGTGAGGTCCTAAAGTAACGAATACATTCATTTTCTACATAATTATGAATGCAAATGAAAAATCCTGAAACAGGTCAATTTTAGTGTATGAAACTACACTTTCTCAATAGAATTATTCCCCTGCTCCTTCAATCCCCTAGGGTTAATCACTACCCCTATAAACATTTTAAATGAAAAGGGGTAGTGTGTGATACCATGTTTAATAGGTTTTCAATTCTCTATTCAGTATTCAGCAATAAGGCAGTTTTTTATTTATATATTGCTGTGCTAGAACATTACTCGGACAACTTAAAAAATCTCGATTTCGAGTTTTCTTAACTGTTATAATCTAAAATGAATACTCTTTCTGTTGCTATACTCAGATATATTGTATTCCAAAATTTAAATGCAGTACAAGGTATATCTTACTATTGAACTGCGGCTTTTTTTAATAGTTTTGAGGTTAATACTAAGACATGGTAAAATGTCTTTCTTTCATCTAACTTAACTTTCATTAAACAACCTTTTTGTTGGTGCAGTAGTAAGATATTTCAAGTTGTCCGACTTTTTTCCCAGGAAATAAATTACTCTTTTAAAGATATCTCTGCTTTTTAAGTTGTCCTAGTATTGCTCCTGTTAAAGATGTCTTAGTATTTTACTAAAAATAAAATATTTATTTTGAATAGATGAGGCTTTTACTTGATGAAGATCCATACTGAACGATGAAATAAAACAATATAGTTTGTTTAAATCTTCATATATTTGAACTAATGTTCAATTTAAACTTGTTGACGCGTTTCACTAACACAGTAGCTTTGTCAAAACGAATGAAGGTAAAATATAAAAATGTCTTAATATATACAGTGCTATGACAACAAAAAATTAGATTCTAACTATTCAAATCATTTATTAGAAAACCAACACATTTTCGACCCAAATTTTGAAATTCTTCATGTAGTCGGTAAATCCTTTAGTTTAAATTTATTAGAAGCCCTAGAGATTAACAAAAATAAATATTCAGGTAATCTCCTTAACAACCAAATAGATATCAATCAGTCTCCTTTATTGAACCTCTTTACCTAGAAGATAGCTTAGGAATGTTTGTAGTGAATGAATTTCCAGGTAATATCTTTTAATACCATTGTACCAAGTAAATAGATTTAGCACTGTATATATTAAGACATTTTTATATTTTACCTTCATTCGTTTTGACAAAGCTACTGTGTTAGTGAAACGCGTCAACAAGTTTAAATTGAACATTAGTTCAAATATATGAAGATTCAAACAAACTATATTGTTTTATTTCATCGTAAAATATTTATTTTATTAATTAGAAAATAATTGAAGAAGTCTCTGTATTGCCCACAATGCAGGTTAAATCTTGTAGATTCCTCTCAGTTTATTCAGTTTGCTTTCGAGTGCCGTGAAGTGCGAATAAATTTTTTCTAACAAGATGAAATCTGTGTCCACGAGAACAAAGGAAATACTACAACAGGCAGTAAGAATTTGTGCTTCTACTGAAATGAAAAGCAGTGACAATATGAACACTACAATGATAATTTTTTTTTTTAAATTGATTGTTTATTTCCGAATGAAGATGTTTCGCAACGAAACTCTACCTGAAAAAGGGACAACAGGTTCAGTGTGACGATAGCAAATAAATTAGTATTTTTATAGTTTTGCATTATGAAAATAAATAAACTTTTTTCTATAGTTGTTTTTATTGATTTGATACTAAGACAAGTTATGGTTTTAAAAATTACAAACACAAAACAACAGTGAATTTTATTAAACATTGAAAGGAGGGTTAAGTTGAATAATTTCATAAAATACATAGTGCAATACAAGGACATGTTTTTACAAAAATAGGTATAACATTTATAAAATAAATTATTATGCAATGCAATACTAGGACAACTTGAAGCAAAAACAAAGACAACTTCTAAGAATGGTTTTTTTCTGAGTGCAATACACGGACATCCTACAAAACTTATTTTTTTTTTAAAAGTTGATATATTTAAACAAAAATAATATTTTCAGTAAGAGTTTATATTGAAATATCAACAAACTGGATAAGACAACTTTGAGAAATTAAACAAACAAAAGAGTAATATACAACTGTAACAAAAAAAGTCGATTTTCTCAAAACAGCATTTTTTAAGTTGTCCTAGTATTGTTCTAGCACAACGAGCACAACAATATGATATATACAACTAACTATAACACAACTAAGACAGTGATATTCCTAAGCAAAAAACCTACAATTTGAAAAAGAAAATAACAAAGACGAACAAAAAATGTCGAAAAAATAATGTTTTGGTAAAACGAATAGGTAATTTTGATATTATACCAGGTGCTATTAAAATGTTTTTTTTTCGAAATTTCAAAGCGTCCTATGGGGTATACAAGCTATTGCAATCATAGCCAATTTAAAGCCTCATGTTTCTTCTACATTTTCTTTTTTTATTCATTTGGTTATCTATCTTACTTCATGAAATACACTGTTTTGAAACACCCTGAGCTTTTATTCACATTAAATGCATTTATCGGACAACTCAAACAGCTAGGAGGCTAAGGAAATCGAATATTACAGTCATAAACAGAACTGTGTCATTCGGTTTTTGTTGACAGTCCAGCAATAATTAGTGAATAATGGAACACTAAACCAAAAATTTAACTCGTGATGAATGTGTTGAGACAGCTACATTACAAGGTGAAGGGTGGAGTTACAAGTGTATAGTTTGAAGGTTGGAAGTGTTTCACACAACTATATCGAGAGCAATACTGTACGTGGAAACAGGAGAACACTGCAGATGGGCCGGTCAAGGTAGAACTCATGTTACCACTGCTATCCAGGATCGCTTTTTAAGAGTAAGTGCTGCAAGGTAACGATTTATAATTGCAAGAAATTTTAGAACACATCTTCAAGATGCATGTGGTCGACTTATATGCATTCAAACTGTACGCTGACGACTGAGTGAAGAAAATTTAAGACCCAGGATTGCTGCTCGAGGACCCGCATTAACAGTAGATCATTGAAGAGCCAGATTGAATTTTGCAAATAAGCACGTTAATTGGTCGGAAGCAGATTGAGAATGTATTCTTTGGACTGATGAGTCAAGGTTCAGTTTGTAAAATTGTGACAGACGTATTCACGTCTACCGAAGACCCGATGAGCGATACATGCAATTTTTCGCACACAAGTTTATATGGAGCAGGATTCGTCATGGCGTGGGGCGGAATATCTTTGACGGGGCGAACGGACTTTGTAACTGTAAATGGAAATCTTAATTCTGAAAGATCATCTTATTGTTAAAAATTATCTTGAAGAAGTAGGAATTGATCACATAGACTGGCCAGTCCGTAGCCCCGATCTAAACCCCATTGAACATTTTATCGGTCAGCGGTTACGAAGTGGGGGTCGACAACCACACAATTTACAAGAATTGGAAGAACGTCTAGTTGAATCTAGATCAGAACCTAACCAGTTAAGTATGAACCAAAAATGTCGGGTTGTTATTCGCGTGAGAGGTGGTAACACCAAATACTAATTCTCTATTTACTTTTGTTTTTTTTCTGTTATTCGTTGTTTCATTGATTGAAGCAATCCATTTTTCTAGGTATGTTTTTTATGTGCTTTTATTTCCTATTTCTCTTCTAAAACACCTGGAATCTCTCAATAAATTAGAAGATATCAAGGAAAACAGAACGCAAAATGAGGCATTAAAACAGTATAATGAGCATGTGACAAAAAAAGCTGATAAATTTAATCAAATCACGTCAACTTAAAAATTGGATATTTTATAAAGTAACAGAGATAAACGAATGAATAAAAAAAGAAAATGTAGAAGAAACATGAGGCTTTAAATTGGCTATAATTGTAATAACTTGCAATAGATTGTTTACCCCACAGGACGTTTTGAAATTTCGGAAAAAGCATAACTTAGCACATGGTATAATATCAAAATTAAATTATTCGTTTTACCAAAACAACTAAGACAGTGATATTCTTAAAAAAAAACTACAATTTGAAAAAAAAATCAACAAAAACGAACATTAAATGTCGAAAATACATAGCATGTAAATGTAAATCATTAGATGGTCTAATAATGGATTAAATTTTCAGTTGGGTTGAAGAGATGTTCAAATAATTTATTCAATAGATATAGATGTTCTAATTTATGTCATTTAATTATTGGTTGTTTTACAGTTAATAGCTCATCTTCTCATTTGATATTGCACGATAATTGGTTGCTATAATTGATGTTGAATATAATTAAATTGGTAGTGAAAATCAACAATGATTCTAGATACAAGAATTTTCCTTTGTAGTCACTATCTGCAACAAGACTGAAAATGTTTACATCATTGAGACTTTGAGCTCTTACAGTACATTTAGTATATTAAGAACTCAACATCCAGCCTTGCTCTCCATTTAAATAGAGAAAATGCCTTATGCACTATAATTACAGTGCAGTTCTATTTACTTTCATAAAATTTTAAATCATATGTCCAATTACTGAAGTTGGCAGCTCCAGTCTTTTGTATAATTATTAACAAATCTTCATTCATTGTGGGTTTTAGTTTCATTACATAAGATTTTAACGTGTAGTTATATAATTTTCAATGTATTTTAATACTTTGAAAATTTACAGAAAGAGGTACATAAAAATGCAATATTGTGTTCCGAGTTTCACATTGATGTTTCTGTTTATAATGTCAATAAATTTAACACATTTATGAATCTAAGATGTGAACCTGTTTTGTTTATTGAAGTGAAACTTTTTATGGGACACTAGCGTTTTGTCATGAGAGTTAACTCGTCGAGCTAACAAAACTGTTAAACTCCTTGTGAGAGAGGCGGAAAAAATTAACGAAGATCCGCACAAAGAGGAGACGCCGAGAATAGTCGCAGGGCATTGTTTATTGATGGCGATCATGTTATTCCGTCTATCAATCCCCACTTCGCTGCGCGAACGATAAAGTGAGAACGCATTCGGGGGGAAAAGGATACCAAAAGCGCTTAATAATTTCTGCCGATGTTGGTATAATCCAGTGCGAAATTAATATAGAAATTGTTTACCTTTAAAATTAAGGCGATAAAAACTAGGAAATTTCTTTGCATTGTGTATTTATTTGTATTATTTTGAAAAAAAAATATGTAATAAAACGTAACAAGAGTATTGAAATATATTGAAAAAGGAAATAAACAGGTATACTTGTCCGTACAGATAAGTTCTGTACTCATTAAAGTTTAAGCATAAACTGTGTTATCTCCTACTTTCCGCATTGAGACCAACGCGCATCGTGGGCGTGTCCACTTTCAAACTTTCAGCTATATTTGCTAACCTGTACATAGAAGAGCAAGTAAGTCTCAGTTCATCAGAGAAAGTCGTTGTAACTAGTGTTGCTTTATTTATGGAAATATTTTTTTTTGTAATTGTAATTTAAAATTATTTTTTGATAAATGAAAATGAATGGACAAAAAACTTCAATTTCAGTCGTTGGCGATGGAAATTGCTTGTTCAGATGTTTGTCTTATTTTATTTTTTCAACTCATAAATTTCATTATTTGATACGATTAATAATAGTGAAATTTATTCACGATCATTGGGACAATTTTAAAGAATTTATATGTGGAGAAGGAGTATATGATATACAAATTTCAAAGAATGAAGATTATTACAACCATTTATCGAAACAACGAATTTATGGAGGTGAAGTGGAAATAGCTGCTTTTTTACATATTTTTCCCAATATAAAAATAGTCATACATCAAGATAATAGGCCACCTGTCGTACATGGAAATACAACATCTAATTTTCAATTAATATTGAAACTTAGTGGTGTAGTTGATTCTGGACATTACGATATAATTCAATGTTATAATGAAAATTACGAGGTAGAAAATATTGAAGATCTGAAACATTCAGCACTTGATACAAAAAAACATTTTGATGCAAATAAAAAAAGACAATACCACAAAGAATACATGAGAAAATATAGAATGAAATCAAATCAACAAGAACGAAATATTCAAATTGATACTAATGAAACTCCAAGGCAGAAAAAAACAATATATATGAGAGAACATATGAGAATGAGAATATATATATATATATATATATGTATATGTCTATTAAATTATTTCATATTAAAAATTTTTTAAGATTGTTTTTATTCTCAGTTATTGTCAATGAAGATACAAAAAATGTATGCGTCAGTCCAAAACTAACAGCGTCAAAAGTGAAACTTTTCATGTAATTCAAAAACTGTCAATGAGTGTACAAAAAAATACATTGCAGCAAAGAAAAATTGACTGGAAATTATAATAAAAATGATTTATAATAAAAATCAAGAAAAATCTACAGACTATCCCGAATTAATTACTACGGAAGTTTCACTTGTACGTACTATTATTTACATATACATAAAACTATATACATATACGTACAAGTGAAACTTCCGTAGTAATTAATTCGGGATAGTCTGTAGATTTTTCTTGATTTTTATTATAAATCATTTTTATTATAATTTCCAGTCAATTTTTCTTTGCTGCAATGTATTTTTTTGTACACTCATTGACAGTTTTTGAATTACATGAAAAGTTTCACTTTTGACGCTGTTAGTTTTGGACTGACGCATACATTTTTTATCTCCTATTACATTTTTCCATTTATGCATAGCAATAAATTGGTTTTCAATATTCACACAATTAGTTGTAGTACCTCCTAAATGTTCAATAGATCATCCTCAAGCTCCCACTCTTATTTCTTTTTCCATTCCTTCTCCTGGTTGGTTCTTTCTACCTCTGGGTTGCCAGTTTATAACCTGTTTTGGGATTATTTGTTCTTCCATTCTTTGAATATGTTCAAATGAGACAGATTGTTATTAATATTATCTGTACTTAATTCTTTGTACTATTCATTTCTCTTAAACATTTGTTACTTATTTTATCTTTCTTATGAACCTTCTCGCTGCTTATTTCCAAAAATCCATTTCAGTTACTCAGTAGTTTCGGTGGCATATTTCAGAATTGTATTTTGTATACAACAAAGAGTTGAGCTACTTGCAGTAAAAATGTACTGCAAGTAAAGTATTGAGTACTTTTTTACATGAAGTGGTTTTCTTCGAGTACTTTCAAATTGTAGGTACTGCATACTTGTACTCCCAGTACTTGAAGTACTTAAAATATACTGAAAGTAATTTATTTACTCTATTTAATTTGATCAACTTCCAGTACATTTCATTTACAGTTAATTTCTGATTGTTTCGAAGACCAAAAAGAAGAACTGAAGGAAACCATGAAGCAGATGAGAGCGATTCAAGAAGAAAATAAAGCTCTAAGCACCAAAGTTCGGAACCTGGAGAATAAGCTGGGCATAAAGGAACAGAACGAAAGAGTGAACAATGTGGTCATTGCAGGTATCGAAGAACAAGAAATGGATCCTAGAGAAATCGTTCAGAAGATCTTTGAAGGGATGAAAATGAACTACACCGAGAGTGTTGTACAGGAATGCAGAAGAATTGGTGGGAAAAAAAATTCACCTTTACTAGTCAAATTCAAGGATAAAGCAGATAAAATATCTCTGTATAAAAGAAGAAAAGAAATAAGAAGTATCAAATGTCTGGATTGCAAACTATCTGGCGATAAGGCAATATATTTCAATGATGATCTCACTGCTGAGAATCAACTATTATTAAAAAATGCAAGGGATTTAAAGAGAGAAATGAATTTCAAATCAGCATATACTGTTGGAGGAAAAATATACCTTGTAAAAAACGAAAATGAGAAGCCAATCTGGATTAAGGATGAAAATGAGCTTTGGTTATTGAAACAGATTAAAAACTAATAAAAAAAAAATCAATTGAGAAAAAAAACATGTATCGCCTTAATGTTTACTAAACCAAAAAATCAACTAAACGTTCTTTATATCAATATAAGAAGTATGAAAAACAAACTACAGGATATAGATTATCTTCTGAAAACAAGTGATAAAGAGATACATGTTATAGCTTTAACAGAAACCTGGCTGTACCCTAATGAAACCAGCTTTTTTTACATCCCAAACTATGTGGCTGTACACGATTGCAGAGACACACGAGGGGGGGGTGTAGCAATTTACTTAAAACAAAATATAACTTACAATCAGGTAACTGCACCAATAATTGATCACTGTAATATTGTTGGAGTGAATCTATTAAACTATAAACTAAGAATTTTTGTAATATATAGATGACCATCATCCAACGTCCTACAATTTATCGATGCTTTTGAAGACTTACTCGATAACCAGAAAAGTAGATGTGTTGTAATTGGAGATTTTAACTTGGATCTATTGGATGGTGGTAACCATGTTACAGAATATAAAAATATTATAGAGATGAATGCATTCAATTTGCACAACAAAATAGACTCCCTGTACGCTACAAGAGTGGGATTCCACAGGAGTAGCATAATTGATCACGTAATGAGCAACAAAAAACTGAAGTGTGAAATAACATTAAAAGACCATAGCATATCAGACCATAAGTTGATGAACATTACAGTTGATCAACAGGTTATGGAAAAAGTCTCAAAAGTTGTCACAAGGAGTTATGTGAATATAGCAGACTGGAGAAGTCGAGTTAGTTTAGAATTAAATAACAAAACCATATCAAGCTTTGGTGAGCTAGCTAATATACTAAAACTAAAACTCTAAGTACAAAGCAGAAAAATATAAAAATCATTAATAACAATGACTGGATCACAAACGAATTTATTGCTAAAGTGAAATATCGAGACCGATTATACAGGATGTGGAAGAGGTTAAAAACTCCTCACTCTGAAAGTGAATTTAAAAAAGCAAAAAATGCGGTAACCAATCAAGCCAAACAACTGAAGATCAAATGGGCGAATAGAGAATTCTCAAAAACTGAAAACAACCCAAAAAAGGCCTGAAACTTTATAAATAACTTGGTGCATAACAAGAACTCCAACAACATCAAACAAATTAATATTTCTGATGAGATTTTTACAGATGAGACAATAATTTCCAATAAATTCAATGGACACTATGCAACAATCGGAGAGAAACTAGCCTCAGAAATTCCACCGGCATATAATCAAGAATATACTGAACAAGAATCCACGGACTCAATCGATCTTGGTTTATGTGATGAAAGTGAAATCAATAGTGTAATTAAAAGTATAAAGTCAAATTCAGCTGGTCATGATGGAGTGAGCAAGTGGGATTTACTAAATCTCCTAGACATAATAATTGTAACTATTACTCGTCTTGTAAATGATGTTCTCACCACGGGACAATTTCCAGAAGAACTCAAGGTTGCAAAAATATTACCTCTACATAAAGGTGGGTTGAAAGATTTGATAATTAACTATAGGCCCATATCAATACTGAGCATCTTTTCAAGAATTATTGAAAAAATAGTCAAAAAAAGAATTGCACTTTATGTAAAAGATACCTTTGGCTTTGACAATTATCAATATGGCTTCCAGGAAGCAAGTAGTACCATGAGTGCAACAACTGATCTTTTGGAAAGTGTTTCTGCTGAAATTAATAAGAACAATTATGTCATTCTTGTGTTTGTAGATTTACAGAAGGCATTTGATACCGTGGACATTGAAATTCTATTGAAAAAATTGAGTAAAATGGGTTTTCGGGGAACTGCTTATAAACTACTCAAGACATACCTAGAACACCGAAGTCATTACACTGTTGTCAATAATGTGAGTAGTGAGAAAAGAAACGTCAATATGGGAGTCCCTCAGGGGTCCATTTTGGGTCCAATTCTATATCTTTTATATGTACAATGTGTAGGTACAAAGGCAAAATATTTCAGTTTTGCAGATGACACGGTATTGGTCTATTCAAGTACATGTTTGAAAAGTATTGAATCTACCATAAATGGGGACTTAACCCACTATTTTGATTGGCTGCGGTGTAATAAACTTAGTATAAATGTCAAAAAAACCGTATACATGTGTATTAAACAAAAAATAAGCCATTTCATGATGTGCAGATTAGATTTGATAATAATCTACTGGACTGTGTTGATTATCACAAATATTTGGGATTATATATTGATGAAAAATTGAGTTGGCACAAACACATAAATTATATCACTAGTAAAATAGTTCCAATAGTAGGCGCATTGAAAAGATGTGCTTACATGATGAGTGACAAACATAAAAACACAATTTATTATTGCTTAATTGGATCCAGATTGAGATATCTTATTAACTGTTGGGGAAATGCTTCAGATACATTAATTTCAAAGTTACAAATTATACAAAATAAAACCATAAAGGTATTGTATAACTATGACTCACGAAAATCTACTGCAGAACTTTATTCAGAAACGAAATTACTCAATATCAAAATTTGAAGAAACTTGAACAAGTTAAACTAGTTCATGGCATGCAAGTTGGCTATATTAAATCAAATCACATATTCATGTTAGCACAAGACGTGCACAATCATGACACTCGAAATAAAGATTTTTTAAGAAACGAATTGAGACTTGCCAAAAAAAACCAAGATTCGCCGATTTATAGGGGAATTGAAGCATACAACACAATTCCAGCACGAATAAAATAAATAGAAAATAAAAATTCATTCAATATCAAATTAAAACTGCATCTGAAATGTATTATGTTAGATGTATGACTATTTAACAATATGATTCATGTGATATCTGTAAATACTCTGTGATATATCTATTTAAATGAATTAATGCCAAAAAAGTTATTTGTATGTGTGTATATAACAAACATTGTACTATCCAGCTATTCTGTATTATGTACTATTTCATTATGTTTTATATTTTATATTTGATTATGTACTATATTTTTTGTATAGGCCTTGTTATCAGTATCCTTTTTGTACTGTATTTGAGGTCATAAATAAATAAATAAATAAAATAAAATAAATACTTGCAGTAAAAATGTACTGCAAGTAAAGTATTGAGTACTTTTTTACATGAAGTGGTTTTCTTCGAGTACTTTCAAATTGTAGGTACTGCATACTTGTACTCCCAGTACTTGAAGTACTTAAAATATACTGAAAGTAATTTATTTACTCTAATTAATTTGATCAACTTCCAGTACATTCAATAAGTAGTAAGTGAAAGTTTATTGTAAGTAATTTGATCTACTTCCAGTACTTTGAATAAGTAGTAAGTAAAAGTTTATTGTAAGTAATTTGATCAACTTCCAGTACTTTGAATGGGTAGTCAGTAAAATATTACACATTTATTTAAAAGTATTTTTTGTATACAACCACTACCAAATAATACCACAGGTACATGCTTATGAACTTTTTGGGTATTAACTTATTATTATCAGCTCCCTGGTGTCTTCTCTTTACTCCTAATTCCCGTCCCTATACCATTTAAATAGTCCAAAATATTTTACGGTTTATATTTTTTCCATATCTCAGCAAGTTTTGATAGTTACACATGTTGGTGGCAGCAGCAGACATGTTTAATCATGTAAACTATTGTCGACGTGAGAAGGGGTAGCTAATGTAGTCATTTATTTTGGATTTATTTTAAATTTGTGCAGATTAGAGTATGGAAGGGCTTTGCACAGGCACAGTGCGGGTAAAATAAAAGTGGTAATTGTGAATTTGGATTAAGACTGTTACACTGTGTGTGGTATGCAGGATAATTATTTAAAAGGTAAGATAATTAATTTATTTTATTGAGATAATTTTTTAAACAGCAATATAGGAATTGATTTTATTTTATTGTATTAAAAAAAACTATAGCCTTTTTCTTTTTACAAATTTCCAATTAATTCAAACGAAGATATATAGGTTGCAGAATGATTGATATTTTAAATAATTGAAAAATCCGTAATTCAACAAATTATGAATTTTGGAGGTTCGAAATTACCTGCATAGCATAAACAAGTCAATAAATGATTTTGCCTAGCGTCACAGTTTTAAAGCGAAACGATAAAAGTTTAAAATGTTGTTCATCTTTAAAATGTGTCACTATATTAGCGAAGGCTACGTTTTAAAATTATTTTTAAATTGTACTATTAGTACATCAGAATTGGTGGCCCATGCTCAACGGGACGAAACCTGGTAGGAATACTACAAATTATATAAAAAAGCAGGAATACGTAAATTAGTAACACCTACAATTCTAAATTAGTGAGAATTGTACAGGGTGTCTCAAATTAGAATAATTATATAATGTATTTTATCATAATTTAAGATTTCTTAGAATGAGCTGATTTCATTTTCATTTTATATACCAAACTTGGCGCTTGGTGCCTGATGTGAATAGTTACAGAGTCCATAGGGTGTTGAAAATCGACATTTTTCAATTTTAACAATTTTTTTTTGTACCAAAATTACTGATTATAAGTCAAAATGGCTTACACCCTTACATGGTCCTCCCAATTCCTACTCCTATCCTAATTTTTTATGAACTATCTAATGACATTTCTTTAAAATGAATACAGACTGGCCAAAAAATCCTCAGAAATTCAAAACTAAAGGATTTTTGGATCACTCTGTATTCATTAAATAAATGTCATTAGATAAATCATAAAAAGTTCGGATGTAAGCAATGTTGACCAATAATCAGGACTTTTGGCACAAAAAATTGTTAAAATTGAAAAATGTCTATTTTCAAAACAACTCTATAACTATTCACATAAGGCACCTAGCACCAAGTTTGGTATATCAATTAAATCAGCCCGTTCTAAGTAATATTAAAATATAATCAAATATATGGTGAGGTGATGCATTTAAAAAAATATAACTTTATATCCTTATTTTAATTTGAGACATCCTGTATAATTCTCACTAATTTCGAATTGTAGCCGTTACCAATCCACGTATTATTTGTTGTTCCTTTTAGATCCTAAGGAGAATCTAAAAATGCGATAAAATACAGGGTGCTCCTTAAGAAAAAATATAATTTTGCGATGCCACACGTTTTTGGAATATCTCGTATATTTAAATGAAAAATTGGGATAAATGTTATTTTTAGAAATGGTTTGTATTTACGGCAGCGCCGAAGATCCATATCATACTTCTAGGGATGACGATCCAGATTATCAGCAGCCTGTTGGAAGTAAAAGACAGAAAAAAAATTAGCAGTTACTTCGCATTACAAGAAAAAAGTAAAAACAACAGTGACGACACCAAACGGCCAACAAAGAGTATGCTAAAACTGCAATCTAAAAGTGATGAGGATACTTCGATTGTTCCAGATGAAATATATTAGTAAAAATTAAAAACAGTCCTATGTTGGACGGCAGATTTTTTCAAGTAATAACAGGAGAGGTAAGGAGTTTTAAGTAACAGAGATATTTTGCGTGTAAAAAATATAACGTTGAGTGAGTCAGTTCAGTTATTCCTTGGATTGAATTTAAATAAATCAAATCGGTGTACAAGTTTCAACATGTTAAATTTAACCATTTTCAAATAAAGCATTTAACACAGAGCTTGGTAATTACGTTTACAATGTAATTAATGACAGCTACAAAGTACAGGAAATTATTAAAGGAATTTTAAGTACAATTACAAACGCACACATAAAGTAATTGACGGTTATTTTTTCAATTACAATGAGCTAGTTTCATGAATTTCAATGAAAATGTCACAAGATAAACTGGGTCTGAACTAAGTATTTGCAACTAATAACGACACTACGATTTCAAATAAAAATAAAAAAAATATTGAAATTTGAATTCTTGTCGTAGGCTGGAGCCAATGGCAAACAAAGAAATTTTGTGCTGTTGTCACGAGGGAAAACTTTATAAGTAGACTAGTTATCTTTTTTCTTTAACACCCGTTAAAGACAAATGCAAAGTACTGTCAAAACATAGTCTTTCAAATAATGTTCTCCTAATCGGGTGCCTCTTATTAAAAAATGTAACTCTCGCGTAGTCAAAGAAATTTGGAAATATATATTTTAAACTGCAGTGATGATGTTTTCAAAATAGAAAATAAAATGTAAAATGTATGTATAATAAAAGGTTGAGTTGTTTGGAAAACATGTAATGTAACACACATATACAAATTGCGTTACCCCAGAATTCCGAACTCGATTTAGTACCGGATATCTTATTCTTCTTCTGTTTAAGGGAGTTCGAGTGTACTGAGACACCATGTCGGCATTCACATGAGGAAGCTTTGTCGAATTGGCTTCTGTGAAACCTGGATTCATTTTAAAGATGTCATTTAAAAGGCAATCAAACAGAAGCACACTTTACTATAAAATAATTAAGTCAAACAACTAAAAAGTCGGCGAGGATATCTGTTTGAGGATGGTTGTGGATGTTGATATCAATTGTCAAATTCTTCTAGTCAACTTTCACTTTGTCTTAATAAACTTAAATAGTCAAGTAGGATTTGTCAACAGAACGTACTTTCAACCTGACAACAAGGGCTTCTGCCGTTGGTCGACTTACAGCGGTTTATTTATTTCTAATAAAATTTTTAAATCTAATTTTCGAAGATATTTATAACTTTTTGAGATAAATATTATTATCATAGAAAAAAATATATGTTATTCTTAATCGTTCTGATATGATTTCATTTGTTAATTCATACCCATGAAACTATCTCATTACATTTATTGAAATCTGCGAAAAAAATGTATTCTAATCTTAGTGTTTTTAAATGAAACTCACAGTCTCTAGTTAATTCCACAATATAATAAAAGTTATTGAAAATTCTAAAAAATTGACAATTGTTTCGATAAATCAATATCATCGTCAGAATGACAGAAGTTACATTTCATTTTATGCCTACCTGATGTTTAGTAGTTATTTTTGGCTAGACCAAGAAGTAACCTAACTTGTGATTGGCTTAATATATGTTTATAGAAAAAAGAAGAAGATGTGATATTACAATTATTGAAGCTTAGATATTATTAGCCCTGGATATCATTTTTCCAATTAAGATCAGTATAACTGTGCAATGATATAGAAAACCAGGAAAACTATATCTGCTGATCTTTACAATTATCACTTAAGAAGACAGTTTATTAGTGGAGAACTCCCTAGATTTAACTGTTCATTGACAACTTCATATTGTGGGTTTCTTAAATGTCTTCTAATTTCCAGCTCTTCAAGGAAATCCAGTTCTTGTTTCTTTTCACAAATATGCAGCACTTCTAGTTCTGTGTTAGGTGTCAATGAATTATTGGTGTAAAGTAGATGTTTTGCGTAGTGGGATTTATCTGGTTGTTTTAATCTGTATGCTCGTAAGTGCTCACTGTATCGTATTTCAAAATTCCTAAGGGTCTGACCCAAATAGACAGCATTACATTCTGGACATTTGAGTTTATATATACCTGACTTCTTTAATAGTGGTATTTTTGTTTTTACATTTAACAATTTTGTACTAACGTTACTTTCTGTTTTAAAAGAAATTTTTGTATTCGTTGCTGAAGATATTATCTTTGAAATATTATTAGAAATATTTCCTGCATATGTGATGGTTTTATAAGTTTTAATTTCATCAGCTTGTTTAGGATATATTAGTTGTAATGCCACTTTTCCTTCTTTTTTACTAATTAGCTTATTTATCATATCTAATGGATAACCGTTAGATGTTGCTATTTGTCTAATTGTATTAATCTCTCTATCAAAATTACATTTGTTCATAGGAACTGAAAAAGCTCTATGTATCATTGAATTATATGCTGCTAGTCTGCGTGACATAGGGTGGTTAGAATTGAATGGAATTGTCACATCAGTCTGTGTTGGTTTTCAGTAAATTGAATAATCAAGTACATTATTAACTCTTTGAATTTTTAAATCAAGAAAATTGATTGAGCTATTTTCTTCAATTTCTAATGTAAATTTAATTTTAGGGTGTAAATTATTGATGTGGTTGAAAAATACATCTAATTGTCGTTCACTACCCATAAATTTAATTTTGTTAAAGACATGCATACTTACTTAGTAACACAAAACTCTCTGTTTTACAAAGGTTTATTGTTGTATAACGATTTGTCAATTCCTATAAAATCTTGTAGCACCCTTGACACTTTCATAAGAGAAGCTTATAATTATGTAAAAATAAATTATTCATAATTATTCCTATCGTTATTTGACATGTAATTAGCGCATAAAGTATAATGATTTTATATTATTTTTGTAAATATTTTTAATGTAATAGCAATATTGCTAAATAAACTAACTATCTATCTATCTGTTCAGACTAAGCCTAGCCACAGAAGTTATACCTACGGTGTGGGAAATCTCCAGAGTGTGTTGGTATGTAGGTACTTACAGTTTCATGATGTTTTGCACCACGATTTGAAAACCTTTCAGACACTAATTTTTCAGATAGTGAAATAGAATTTTTAAATAAAGGTTTAAAGTACAGCATACCACCTAAATTTACGAATAATATTAAACAAATTATAGCTACAGAGTCAGAAATAGCTTTAAAATCTAAATCAAATAATTTTCTTTATGAGAAATTAAAAATTGCCAATTTAATCAAAAATATTGAACCTTCAAAAGTTAAATGTCAAACAAAAAATGACATTACAGTTTTAAATACAATAAAAAAGAAGATAGAGGATAATAACCTAACAGTTACAAAATCTGATAAGGGGAACACAACTGTCATTTTGACGACTGAAAATTACAATTCCAAAGTATATAACTTTATAGAATCCAGCGATGTCAAAGTTCTTAAAGCAGACCCAACAAAGAAGTTTTCTAATAATGTAAGGGATATTGTTAATAATTCAAATTATCTTTTAAATGATTACGAAAAGAGGTCTATCATACATAAGAATCCTCATTGTCCACAATTATATGGAACAGTTAAATTACATAAAATAACGAAACCAATTAGACCTGTAGTCTCTTATGTTAATGCTCCTAATAATATATTGGCAAAGAAGCTCAACAATATACTCAATACTTACGGATATGAATCTCAGTACTCAATTAGAAATTCAATAGAACTAATCAAAAAGTTGGAAGCAATCCACTTGCAAGATAACTATAAACTCATTTCGTTCGATGTAACTAATACGTTTACTAAAATTCCTCCTAAAGAATGTCTAATACTTGTAAGAAAATTACTAGAAGATAAAAATATTAATCCAGGAATAATATCAGATATACTTAATTTATTTGATGTATGCATTAATCAGAATTATTTCACTTTTGACAATAAGATATATATTCAAAATGAAGGTTTACCAATGGGAAGCCCTATATCACCTATTTTAGCAAACATTTTTATGGACAATTTAGAAAGAAAGATCTTTGAAAGTAATATTTCGAAAAATATTTTATTTTGGTATAGATATGTAGATGACATATTAGCTTGTTTTATGGGTAGTGAACGACAATTAGATGTATTTTTCAACCACATCAATAATTTACACCCGAAAATTAAATTTACATTAGAAATTGAAGAAAATAGCTCAATCAATTTTCTTGATTTAAAAATTCAAAGAGTTAATAATGTACTTGATTATTCAATTTACCGAAAACCAACACAGACTGATGTAACAATTCCATTCAATTCTAACCACCCTATGTCACACAGACTAGCAGCATATGATTCAATGATACATAGAGCTTTTTCAGTTCCTATGAACAAATGTAATTTTGATAGAGAGATTAATACAATTAGACAAATAGCAACATCTAACGGTTATCCATTAGATATGATAAATAAGCTAATTAGTAAAAAAGAGGAAAAAGTGGCATTACAACTAATATATCCTAAACAAGCTGATGAAATTAAAACTTATAAAACCATCACATATGCAGGAAATATTTCTAATAATATTTCAGCAACGAATACAACAATTTCTTTTAAAACAGAAAGTAACGTTAGTACAAAATTGTTAAATGTAAAAACAAAAATACCACTATTAAAGAAGTCAGGTATATATAAACTCAAATGTCCAGAATGTAATGCTGTCTATTTGGGTCAGACCCTTAGGAATTTTGAAATACGATACAGTGAGCACTTACAAGCATACAGATTAAAACAACCAGATAAATCCCACTACGCAAAACATCTACTTTACACCAATCATTCATTGACACCTAACACAGAACTAGAAGTGCTGCATATTTGTGAAAAGAAACAAGAACTGGATTTCCTTGAAGAGCTGGAAATTAGAAGACATTTAAGAAACCCACAATATGAAGTTGTCAATGAACAGTTAAATCTGGGGAGTTCTCCACTAATAAACTGTCTTCTTAAGTGATAATTGTAAAGATCAGCAGATATAGTTTTCCTGGTTTTCTACATCATTGCACAGTTATACTGATCTTAATTAGAAAAATGATATCCAGGGCTAATAATATCTAAGCTTCAATATTTGTAATATCACATCTTCTTCTTTTTTCTATAAACATATATTAAGCCAATCACAAGTTAGGTTACTTCTTGGTCTAGCCAAAATTAACTACTAAACATCAGGTAGGCATAAAATGAAATGTAACTTCTGTCATTCTGACGATGATATTGATTTATCGAAACAATTGTCAATTTTTTAGAATTTTCAATAATTTTTATTATATTGTGGAATTAACTAGAGACCGTGAGTTTCATTTAACCTTTTCACTGCGGGAACCGTATAAATACGCGAAGCATTTTAATGCATTTACTGCGGAAAACGGATGAAACTAAGATTCATTACGTATTATGTGTTGCCTATAGACTGTTCCTGTTTTATTTCAAAAGTTTTAAATGATGTTTAAAATTCTAGGGACTTCATTGCGGGAACCGTATAAATCAGCGATTTTTTTTCACAGTCGAACTTATTGCTTTTTTGTTTTTATTTATGCTACTTTCGGAGCCATCAGCAATATTATTAAATGTTTTAAAATATCCTACTTTCTTCGTAAACACATTGAAAATTAATACTTTTATTCAATTCGTTAGCGTGTGTAGTATAAAATGTCCCGAAAAAAAAATTTAACCGAGCAGGAACTTTATGAAATATTAATGAATAGTGATAGTGAAGATGAATTTTTGCGCAATGAATCTGACTTGGAAAATGATAGCTGCGACAGTGAACATGAGGATGAAAGGGTTGTAACTTCTTTATCAAATGCAGAGCAAGGAGGTTCCGGTCAACAAGCCAAACGTCAAAAAACATCGATGTTTGAATGGAAGGAGGGAAACTTGGAGCCAAACATTCATCCCTTTCTTGGTGACAAATCTGGATGTTTGGATGACAATGTACGTAATAATCCAAATATTTTTCATTTATACTTTTCTGAGGAGTTAATGAGAAAAATTGTTGTACAAATAAACAATTTCTACAAATACGTTGTGGAACATGGTGATATAGAAGTAAAATCTCGCATCACGAAGTGGAAAGACACAGATGTGGATGATATGTATTGTTTTCTAGCTGTATCTATTCTTATGGCTCAAGTCATTAACAACAAAGATATTTGAGGTTTCATGTAGTAGTACATTTTTAATTAGTAGTTTTATATGAACGTATTTTGTTGCCCAAAAATCAACTCATGCTGTGACCGTTTGACGCATAACAACAAAATCAGCAATTTTGACAATAGTATTTTTGTTGAGTCATAAGTCGGTTTCGAAATGATCTATACAGTGAGTGAAAAAGCTCAAACTTATGCAGAAACGAAATCAATAATTCAAACAAAAGGAGGATATTCAGATGGAAATTTATGAAAAATCCGCCGTCAGTGAATATTATTAAAAAATGGTATGTACAATTTATCGAAACTGGTTGCATTGCACACTTAAAAAAACCAAGAAATAATGATGGTCTTTTAAACAAGTTGATGTCAATTAATGAAGTGCTACATGATAACGATCATAAAATTTCAATTAGAAAAATTGCTGGAATTTTAGAGCTTAGCAAGAGTGACGTTCAAAGATGTCTAAAAATTTTAAAACTAACTCCATACAAAATTCATACTTATCAAAAATTGTACGAGTCAGATTACGAAAAACGTGTAATGGTATGTGAGACTTTACTTGACTTATTAAGAAACGAACCCAATTCATTATTAATTATGTCTGATGAAGTAACGTTTCACATTAATGGCATGTGTAACAAACATACTTGTAGAATATGGGGATCTCAAAAACCAATTTCTTTTAATGAATTTCAGAAAGATAATCCAAAAGTAAACGTTTGATGTGCATTATCTCGGCGAAAAATCTATGGTCCTTTTTTCGTTTCGGAACCAACAGTGACGGGTACTAATTACACGGATATGTTGGAAACTTTTTTTTATCCGCAATTAGTTCAAGATGGAATTAGCGACGACGTTTACTTCCAACAAGACGGTGCACCACCACGTTATTCGTTAATAGCACGAGATTCATTAAAAACGTTTTTTAATGATAAGTGGATAGGTCGAGCTGGACCGATTGAATGGGCACCTCGGTCTCCTGAATTAACTGTCCCAGATTTTTTTCTCTGGGGATATGTGAAGGATAGGTGCTACAATCCTAAGCCTAACAATTTAGCAGAACTAAAAAATAATATCAGGAACATTATTGAAAACATTCCGCAAGAAATGTTAGAAAATTCATTTGAAAATTTAAAATTTCGCTTACAGTTATGCATAAACGAAGAGGGTAGGCATATGCAGCATTTATTGTAACTTTTTTGTTCTTCGTTCTGTATATGTATTGAATAATGTTATTATGTTTTTTCTTACTAAATAAACTGTTTGTCAGATTTGTTGGCAATTATTTACGTAATTAAAAATGCATACTACATGAAACCAACTTAAATGATTTTGTTATGCGTTAAACGGTCACAGCATGAGTTGATTTTAGGCATCAAAATACGTTCATATAAAATTACTAATTAAAAATGTACTACTACATGAAACCTCGAATATCTTTGTTGTTAATGAAACAAAAGATGAAAAACTATACATTTTTGGAAAGGAGAATGATTGCTCGTTCGAATGAGATCAAAAATTATAGGGTGTTCCATTTAAAATAATTCATATTTTCCCCTTTGAATTTGACCAACATTAGTAAAACATCCTGTGTTGATGAGATGAAATGTCAGCCAAGCCTAAAAAAATCTCTTTGATAAACTAGTGAAAACCCCATCTCTTTGGAGCAATTAATAAGCTGGGCATTTATGTTTAAAATCAGTCACTCTTATTTGGGACACCCTGTATTTTAGACTCTAGAAAAACGTTTCAAATTTTTATTTATACTTGAATAAAAAATGGCGACAATCGCCGCAATAACTTTTCTCAAACTTAAAATGCGCCGGTTCAGTGGCTTAAAAGGTCATGAAATATTCAATACAAAAGATATTCAATCGTGGATATTACAGGCAGCTGTCGAGTTGAAAGAAATTTATCAATCTGAGCCTGAGGTACCTTCAGGTGAAAAATACCAAAGATGATCCTTTTTTTGATTTCAAGGAAGAACCTGATGAATGTATTTCAACCTCAACCTCGTTAATAACATCGATTTCTTCCTAGGAAAATCGATACGAATTTGAAATAATAAAATATCTAATATTGACATGCTAGATAATTTTATCATACAATAAAAATAATATTCGTGAAATATAATTCAATATTGCCCTCTTCAGCTCCCGTAGAACGATTATCCTCTTTTGCACAAATCGTAAATGCGCCTAGACGACATGTATTGCTCAAAAATAACGCATTTCGTTGAAAATAGCCGATATTCGGGGATGGATTGGTTATTGGTTTTTCTTTTTTGTATTTTTAATAAGATTTTCTTTTTGTCAACTTGATTAGAATAAAAATTACATTTTTTTGTCAAGTTATGATGTAGCTACCTACTTTTAGTAGTATTATGTTATGCTACATATTACATAATTCTTTATTATTTATTTTGTATGTTTTTTAGTCTTTTCAAGTAAAATAGAATCTGTTGTATTGTAAAAATATTTTTGATTTCAATAAAGATCTGCAGTTTTTTTATAAATTTTCATAGAAGAATTAAGTAGTTTGCCTTGCCCCACACAGTTTCAAATACTTTGGTAGTTCTGTGCTAGTGCAGTGCAGTGCAACAAAGGTACTTTGGTTGGATATTAGGTACATTATTCATTCAGTTTTATAGTATGGTGGGGCACGGGTGATTATTGATTAGGCTGTGAAGAACAATGATTAATTTCCGAAAATTAGGAGTGCGAATTTATAGCGGGTCGGGTATGGAATTAATCGCTTATGAACCGATAGTTGTCCTTCACTGCCTAATCGCCCGACCCCCAGTCTCTAGACAGCTTATTTACAGTACGTTTGTTCAATTTTAATTTACAGTAGGGCACATTCATTTCAAAGTAATTTATGTACTTAACTACAGAAAGTAGTTTTAAACTAAACAAATAACACAGAAAAAATGCATGCGTCAGTCCAAAACTAACAGCGTCAAAAGTGAAACTTTTCATGTAATTCAAAAACTGTCAATGAGTGTACAAAAAAATACATTGCAGCAAAGAAAAATTGACTGGAAATTATAATAAAAATGATTTATAATAAAAATCAAGAAAAATCTACGGACTATCCCGAATTAATTACTACGGAAGTTTCACTTGTACGTACTATTATTTACATATACATATACGTACAAGTGAAACTTCCGTAGTAATTAATTCGGGATAGTCCGTAGATTTTTCTTGATTTTTATTATAAATCATTTTTATTATAATTTCCAGTCAATTTTTCTTTGCTGCAATGTATTTTTTTGTACACTCATTGACAGTTTTTGAATTACATGAAAAGTTTCACTTTTGACGCTGTTAGTTTTGGACTGACGCATACATTTTTTGTATCTTCATTGACAATAACTGAGAATAAAAACAATATTAAAAAATTTTTAATATGAAATAATTTAATAGACATATACATATATATATATATATATATATATATATATATATATATATATATATATATATATATAAAATCTCTCAATATCTTAGGGATTCCGTCGTAAGTAGGGCTCTGAATGAAACTCTTATTTACTACCCAACGTTTCGAAAAATTTTATTTTCTTTTTCAAGGCTGAAATATGGACATGTTGGTACATTTCATTAATTAACAATTTTTTATACTTACGTGTAAAGTGAGTTAATAAATATTAAAATAGTTCATACTCGGAACAACAAAAAAAATATATTTTATGTATAGATACTTTTTAAGTACTAATTCAAAAGGATCTTTTTGATTTGAAGGAACATTATATGTCACAGTTTGAGTGACAGTTTTTTTGGTTGAGACATAACCTAGTTGATGTGTTCAACTTTATGACTTAAGAGACAGTCTTCATTATTAGTAGCATGACTTGTCACTTAATCATGATCCTATGAACAAAGGAAGTCCTATATATCATATATTCTCCCTTGTCAACGAGCGAAAGTTGTAAGGTATAATACTCTCACTAATTACCCCACTCAATCTCACGATAACAAGAGTGAATGTAGTATATACACAACAACTCCGTTATAACTCATTAGTTATATAGATGTTTATATTTATAAGTTAGAAATATCTACAATTTGATTGTTCTTATGTTGTTGGCTACTAATAATGAAGACTGTCTCTTAAGTCATAAAGTTGAACACATCAACTAGGTTATGTCTCAACCAAAAAAACTGTCACTCAAACTGTGACATATAATGTTCCTTCAAATCAAAAAGATCCTTTTGAATTAGTACTTAAAAAGTATCTATACATAAAATATATTTTTTTTGTTGTTCCGAGTATGAACTATTTTAATATTTATTAACTCACTTTACACGTAAGTATAAAAAATTGTTAATTAATGAAATGTACCAACATGTCCATATTTCAGCCTTGAAAAAGAAAATAAAATTTTTCGAAACGTTGGGTAGTAAATAAGAGTTTCATTCAGCCCTACTTACGACGGAATCCCTAAGATATTGAGAGATTTTTGATTTATCTACCGTCAAGAATACCATTTTGCTTCATATATATATATATATATATATATATATATATATATATATATATATATATATATATATATATATATATATATATATATACATAAACATTCTACATTAAGAAAAGAACTATATAAGTAATTAATATGACTTATGTTAATGAATCACAGATTCAAATATCTTTATCTGCACTGTCATTTTTATTTGGCAAAATAGAAATAATTGGCTGATAATAGCTAAAGTAGGATGCAAATACTTCAGATCTCAATGAATTCAAGTGTCTTGAAAAAACAGCATCCAAGCAAGTTCCATATCTTGTTGTTGAAATATGAATGTCATTGTTTATATTTAATTGTAATTTATCATATAAAAATGAAATGAGTGGTTCTGAACTTTTGTCACTAAAATTTACATTAAAATCTCCAGCTAAGATCATTGGAATCTTATCTTTTTCTGATTTAGCTTCGGATGCATGTGGTATAGTATATATTAATAATTTGTTGAAGATAAACTCGATAATTTCATTAATTTTTTGTTTCGGATAAATATATATTGATATAATAATTATAGATAATTGTTTTGCAGTTGTACATATTACTGCACACAAATCACCGACACTTAATTCTTGTGTTCTTTCTAGATTTTCAGCATCATACGGTGATGAATGATTGTTATCAGTTAATTCTAATGTATTATTACTATCTGAATTTTTCTGAAATATTGCAACCCCTCCAGCTCTTCTTTGTCGTCTTTTATATTTAATAACACATCTAAAATTTGGAATTTCTATATTTTCATCATCGTTCATCCATGTTTCAGATAACAATTTGTCCATTCATTTTCATTTATCAAAAAATAATTTTAAATTACAATTACAAAAAAAAAATTTCCATAAATAAAGCAACACTAGTTACAACGACTTTCTCTGATGAACTGAGACTTACTTGCTCTTCTACGTACAGGTTAGCAAATATAGCTGAAAGTTTGAAAGTGGACACGCCCACGATGCGCGTTGGTCTCAATGCGGAAAGTAGGAGATAACACAGTTTATGCTTAAACTTTAATGAGTACAGAACTTATCTGTACGGACAAGTATACCTGTTTATTTCCTTTTTTTCCTTTTTCAATATATTTCAATACTCTTGTTACGTTTTATTACATATTTTTTTCAAAATAATACAAATAAATACACAATGCAAAGAAATTTCCTAGTTTTTATCGCCTTAATTTTAAAGGTAAACAATTTCTATATTAATTTCGCACTGGATTATACCAATATCGGCAGAAATTATTAAGCGCTTTTGGTATCCTTTTCCCCCCGAATGCGTTCTCACTTTATCGTTCGCGCAGCGAAGTGGGGATTGATAGACGGAATAACATGATCGCCATCAATAAACAATGCCCTGCGACTATTCTCGGCGTCTCCTCTTTGTGCGGATCTTCGTTAATTTTTTCCGCCTCTCTCACAAGGAGTTTAACAGTTTTGTTAGCTCGACGAGTTAACTCTCATGACAAAACGCTAGTGTCCCATAAAAAGTTTCACTTCAAAAAGTAATAAATATTTATAAATTATAAACTTATCCTAGGTTTTTATTTTGTTAAAGAAAGTAACACTGATGTACCTCACTGTATTATGCCATACAGCATAGGTTCTCAACCGGTGGTACGCGGGGACATTTCAGGTGGTACGCAATCATATATTAATAATAACAATAAAAACTGTTGAATGCGAATAACATTAATTCACAGTTACGATGCAACATTTCCTCGTTAAGAATACAATTCCTCCATCTGTGTTTTACATAGAATAGTGGCAGTTTGACGCTGACCTTGAGGCTACACAAACAACCCGAGTGAATCCCACACCGACAGTTTTGTTTTGACAGTGGCGTGAGCTGTGTTACTTTCTCACCCAGTAGTTTCATTCAGATGCCAATGTTAGCTGTTTTTTTATTGTGTTCCATGAAGTGAAGTTCAGTTTTAGTTTTTAGTAGTAATTCAGCATTAGTTTTTAGTGGACATAATGAAGCGATATTTGACTAACCCCTCCACCTCTAAGGACAGTCAAAAGAAGATTAAACGTCCGCCAAATCGTAAGTACGATGCAACTTATTTACAGTTAGGATTTATAGTAAAACCTGGCACAGAAAATAACGATAATCCTATTCCACAATGTGTTGTATGCTCAGAAACACTTCAAATCAGAGCATGAAGCCTTCCTTACTAAAGCGGCACCAGACTACTAAGCATCCCGATTTGGTTGACAAACCTATTGAATTTTTTCAAAGAAAATCTGAATTGTGTAAGAGAGAAAATCAGTGCATGGCAAAATTTGTAAATATAGACAAAAAACTAGTCAAAGCATCGTACCTTGCCAGTTATATAATAGCTAAAGAATTGGCGAGACACTTTTACTTCCGGTCGCTAAGGATATGGTCGAGGCAGTATTAGGCGAAAAGGCAGCAAAGGAGATCGAGAAAATTCCGTTGTCGAATGACACAGTAAAGAGGCGAATTGTGGAGATGTCCTCGAGTATTGAAGAACAGCTTTTACTTCAACTGCGCGAATGTAAATATTTTGCACTGCAAGTAGACGAGAGCACAGACATAACAAATATGGCGCAGCTTCTTGTATTTATACGTTTTGATTATCAAAGTGAAGTAAAGGAAGAATTTTTATTTTGCAAACCTCTTGAATCAAACACTAAAGCTGAGGACATATTTAATGTCATAAATGAGTACATTATAAAAGCGAGAATATCATGGTCTAAATGTGTTGGTTTGTGCACGGACGGAGCAAACGCTATGTCGGGTCATTTAAGTGGATTAGGAGCAAGAATAAAAAAAGTTGCTCCAGAATGCCAAAGTACTCACTGCGTTATTCACCGAGAAGCTTTGGCTTCTAAGGTTATGCCTGCCAACCTTAAGTCTGTTTTAATGGATAGCGTAAAGGTCATTAATTTTATTAAGGCCAGGGCTCTTAATTCACGGCTTTTCTCTTTGATGTCTGAAGATATGGGTGCAAAATATCAAACTCTCCTCCTACATACCGAGGTTAGATGGTGGTCACGAGGCAAGACCCTAACTCGTCTATTTGAACTGAGGTCAGAAGTCTTTAGGTTTTTAAGTGAACAAAATCATGACATGAAACACTTGTTCAATTATGAAGAATGGCTATCACGATTGGCGTATTTGGCTGATATTTTTGATAGGCTTAATACCTTGAACATGGGACTTCAAGGGCCAAGTACAACAGTGTTCACTACCAACGATAAAATATCATCCTTCAAGAAAAAATTGGTTCTGTTTCGCTCTCAAGCACAGGACAAGGATTTCTCTGCATTCCCTACTCTTGCTGCATTTTTGGAAGAAAATGATATTTTTCTGAAGCCAGAAGTGACTGATGATATCACTAGTCATATGGAAGCCCTTCAAACGAGTTTTGATAAATATTTTAATCAAGATTTTTCTAAATATGAGTGGATTAGAAATCCATTTTCAGGGAAATTTCCTAGTAGTCCTAGTCACTCAAAAGAGTGTTTCATCGACCTTATAAGTGACAGCTCAATGAAAGATGCGTTTAAAGAAAAATCTTTAATAGAATTTTGGATGGGGACAAAAACTGAATATCCATCAGTGTTCGAACAAGCGATAATCTTTTTAATTCCATTCGTAACCTCGTACTTATGTGAATCGGGCTTTTCAGAGCTGCTGTTCATCAAAAATAAATACCGAAACCGCTTTAGTGTTGAAGAGGACTTGAGAATCAAGTTAAGTTCAATCGACCAAGATATTGAAAATTTGATCAAGAACAAACAACAACAACAAGCTCATTAGGATCTGTTTATATTTAAATGACTGTGTTCAATTAACTAATTCAAGATTGTTTTTAATGTATGATACATTTTATTTTGTAAATACATACATACAGTTGTAGAATGCATTTTTATTTTCCTAAACCTGACCAAATTTAAATTATATATAACTATATATTATATATAAATAAATAAATAAAAATATATATAACTATATATTATATATAAATAAATAAATAAAAATATATATAAATATAAGGTGGTACGTCAAAATCTCTGAAAATTTCAAGTGGTATGTGGTTACTAAAAGGTTGAGAACCCCTGCCATACAGTAAAGAACATGAAATTTATCATATTTTTTGTTTTGAAGTCGGATCAGTGGCCAAAAATTCCTTTTTAGCTTTTCTTTATTATCCCAAGTTTCTTCTGTATGTGTACTTTCATTCATTTACTTTAAGTAATGTATATTCAGGAAGTTGTCTTAAAGTACTTAGAGTACATTTATTTACTCTAAGTAACTGATATATGTACTTATAGTACTTAGAGTCCATTCATTTACATTTTAAGTACTTTTTAAAAGTATTTGTTACTTATTACTTGGGGGAAAATAAATTATAAGCCTACTTGTACTGCTTACTGGGAGTACTTATAACAACTCTGTTTGTATATACGTTTTTTTGTTTTATTTAGTAATGCTTTTATTTTAAATAGCGAGGCTATATCTTTTCTGGTTAAGCAGTGTCCTTTCTTAATTGCAGCGTCAAGTTTTCAGGCGCCATAAATTTTTTACTCATAAATATGTTGATACTAATTATTTCAATAGTGATTTTATTGTTTAATATTATTTCTTCTTATTGTATTGGCATGCATTGGGTTATTCTTATCCCCCATTTCTCGTATTCTTTGATAAGATCTCAAATCATATAATTTAATTTACCATAATAGTTAGTTACCAATATTTGTTCGTCTGTGAAACTTCTTGTACATTTTCCCCAGTTTTCAGAATTGCTAGATGATATATTTAGAAGAGTGTTGGAGATACATTAAATCCTTTTGACCTCACAAATCCAGATATTACCTGCTTTGATTTTCTTTATTGGTTGCTTATACATTCTTTTGCCAGATGTTATTATTTCACAAGTGTGTCAAAGCTTCATTTTGACAAAATTGTAGTACACTTTTCTTAGATCTACAAAAATAAATGTATTTCTCTTGGTTTCTGGATATGTTTTCTTTTACTTGAGTCAGAGTGCATTAATGCCATTGTAGATCTACCTGCACAGAAATTTGCTGCTTTATTATCCTTATTCTAGTTTTCATATACTACTGTATTGGGCTGTAATATGCTTTGTTCGTACTCACATATATGAGATTTTCGACTCTGAAAGTTTTGACTGGACTAACTTCTGTAAAATATTACAGCTATTCTTAAAGTTTCTCTTTGTCATATTTTAAGAGTTCTCCTGGGATATTGCTTCGACCTGACACATCCATCCATTTTTCAATTTTTTACTTATTTTCCAAATTCCCTCCATTTGTAATCTTACTGATAATCTTTGTAAATTAATATTTTGAGTATTATGGACTCGATGGTCCTGGTCTTTAAATGTTTGACAGTTTTTCGTTAAAGGTAGTTTAAAATAGTCCTCCCACTTTTGTGGCTTGATGGTAGATTTTACTTCTTCACTATGCATACAAACAATAAATATTAAAATGTCAGTATAGACTTGATACTTATAAATAATTAAATATATGGTTGACAACAAATGTATAAGTATATCAATAGCTTATGTGCATAATTTTCAAAACCTTTGTCCAGTTTGACACCTCTTTGTTACTAATTATATGCTATATTCATTATGTATTAATATCAATTATTACATATATTTTGGCAACCACTGCTTACAAATATGTTCACTCTGTTATAACTGGGAACCTAAAATGTACAACTTTTAGATTCCTACATCAATATATGTACAAAAAATTTGGAAACACAATCTAAAGAAAATAAGTCTGACAGCAATCTTCCTAAGTTTACAAGACAAAACTCGAGAACTAAGATTTCTTCTGAAATGTCAGGATCGCCGAAAAATCAGTTAAAAACTCTAAATATCCAACAAGATGATTTCAATATGGAAATTAAAGTAACTGCTTCTGAAAATGTGAGAGTAGAAGTAGAAATCGCTGAAGCTGATAATAGTGATAATGAAAATGATTCTGAAAATGACTGTCAAATGAGAATTGAGTCTAAATGTAAATTGAAGAGACTTGGACAACTTTATGCAGGTATAACTAAAATTTAGTTTGAATGTCTCCATTATGAGTAGTCATTGTAGATTCGAAGTAGTAATTAGTATTAAACACAGTATTGTTGACGAATGTAATTAATAACTTATCAAGATCTTAATATTATAGAAGATATAGAGCATTAAAAAAGTAGTCCTGTTATTTCTTTTAGCGAATATATATTCTATTCTTAACACTCTCTTAGACAAATAATAGCAATATCGAAATGGAATTTCGTTTACATTTTTTGTAATTGTCATTCATGGTTATTCAATATTTAGTGATTTGGTGACTTGTTATGGATGAATATTTAATTCATGATAATTATTGCTATTGGATCTCATTTATTCAGAAAATAAAAATTGCACTTTTTCTATAATTTAAATTTATTCAATTTCAAAATTTCTTGTATTGTTTTTTATTGACATCCACAAATTATATAAATTATTCAATGGCATAATTCATATACTCAGTGACATCTCCCGAACCCGAACACCCAGTAAATATTATTTTATTTCAAAAATATTTCAAGTACATGTTTATCATAAAAGCCTTAATACAAAGTTAGAATTTGAGCGCTATCAGTTGTTGAACATTCCTGTTTTTATTCAATTCTTTTTTTGCTGTAAGTACTGCACGAACCGACCCGTTCCTATATCAGAATACAGAATGTATTCGAGTACAGTGGTTTCAAACATTGCCTTACAACAATTCACAAGTGTTTCTCACGCCTAGATTGTGAATAAATGCAAATTATCTACAGCTGAGTTCGAGAGAGATCGAATTGTTGGTCTTCAGAAAGCTGAGCTATCGTTCCGAGAAATTGCTGGTAGAATAAACAGGAGTATGCATATTGTTGTCACATGTTATCAGGCATGGCACCAAGAAGGCCGAACACGATGAGTCAGAGGCGCAGGACAACAGAGGGCCAAGATCCGCTCCTAAGTTATTAGCTTTAAGAGACTGTTGCTAATTGACAGAGGCAATAGCAGCTCAATGGTTTGTAGAACATTGGACTTTTTTCATACTGACTGACCTCTGGAACATCGAAGAAATCGACTTCAGTGGTGCCAAGAACAACTAGTGTGGAATCAGAAATGGAACACTATCGTCTTCGGTGATGAATCATTGTTCTGTCTAGACATGCATGATGGTCGAGGTTGGAGTTATGATATGGGGGGCCATTGCTTGTGGCTCAAGGTTGCCTTTAGTCTTCATCAAGGACAATATGAATGCACGTTGATACATTCAAGAAATATTGGAACCTCATATGATTTCTTACCTCAAGACACTTCAAAATCCAACTTTTCAGCAAGATAACGTTCGGCCATATATACCCAAACAAACCTTGGAATACTTCCACCAGACTCAAATTCATCTATTCATCTTGGCCCCCAAGATCCCCGGATTTGTCCCCAATTGAACATGTGTGTGACATCAGTTAACGGATATGAAATTTACAGTATCCTCATCATACTTTCATGGCTCTTCAACATGAGATAGAGGTGGCATGGAATGAGATACCCCAGGAAGATATTGATCACCTGATTATGAGTATGCCTAAGGAGAGGCTATTTCGCCCAGACGGTACCGACGTTGCCAAATTTTAATGGTACTAAATTAGGTGCGAAATTTAAAGTGATAAGATTTTATTCTGCTCTTGGCATGGGCGTGGCAAAAAAATTTAAATAAGATATCTGATAAAGAAAAACGTTATAAAATATACAAAATTTTAAAAACATTACAGTAGGAAACTTCATCTACAACTTTTACTACAACCTTAAATAATGCAACATCATATATATATATATATCGGTTTTAAAACGTCTTTCGACGTTGTCCGATATCTAACTTCCATCTCTTCCTATCGTCCCATTGGCCCTCTCTCAGGTCTCGTGAGCTCATCGCCTTCGCTATTCCTTCTTTCCATGTTTTCCTAGGTCTTCCGCGTTTTCGACGATTAGGCGGCATCCAGTTCATTACTTTCTTGGGAAGTATTTTCTCTTCCATCCTCTGAACATGCCCGTACCACACTAATTGTTTTCTCTCGATGTCCGTTATTAAGGAGCCTTCTATCCCCATTTGGAGACGTACGTCCTCATTTCGTATTCTTTGTCTTCTGCTGATTCCTAACGATCTTCTGAATACATCCATTTCTACAGCTTCTAATCGTCTTTTGTTGTTTTCTGTTATTCGCCACGTTTCTGACCCATATAATAGGCTGCTCTTTATGAGGGTTTCGTAGATATTATATTTTCTATGTTTTCCGATTTCCTTACTCCAAAATATCCCATTTAAACACCCAATTATCCGTCTAGCTTGTGTGATACGTTTATTTATTTCTTTGTCGTCCTTCCCTGTTATGTCGAAAGTTACACCTAAATATGTATATTCATCGCAAGCCTCAATTTCCTCCTTTTCCAGTTCTATGTTCATCTTCTCTTGTGCTATAGGTAAATATTTAGTTTTTTGGGTATTAAGTTGCAAACCCCATTTTTCGTATTCTTCCTGCAGTTTACGTGTCATATATTCTAAATCATCTTTGTCATTTGCTATTAAGACTTGATCATCCGCAAACTGTAAGGTATATAGACAGACACCACCAAGGTCAACACCCATTCCCTTACACTTTCTCTTCCACAGGTTTAGTGCTCGGGCTACATAGATTTTAAATAGTGTGGGTGAGACACAGCATCCCTGGCGTAGTCCTTTATTTACTATAAATTCTGGTGACAATTTATTGCCTACTTTTACTTGTGATATCGTTTGGTCGTAGAGATTTTTCAAGGCTTTTATTAGGGTATGACTAATATTAGTTTCTTGTAGGACTTTCCATAACTTATTTACAGGAACCGTATCATATGCTTTTTGGAGGTCAATAAACATGAGATGTACATCCTGATTGGTACCCATTTTTTTTTCTATCATCTGTTTTAAGCAAAAAACGTTGTCTGTGCAGGTTCTTCCAGCTCTAAAACCCGATTGCTCCTCTTCTTCTTGTTCCCTGTATTCAGATTCTATTAAATCTCGAAGGATTCTTCCATATAAGCGGCTCATGGTACTAGTAACAGATATACCCCTATAGTTTGCACAGTCAAGTTTGTTTCCCTTCTTATGAATAGACGAAATGTAGGCGATTTTCCATTCTTTTGGTATAGGAGCGCCATTTAAAAATTGATTCATGCACCATGTTATTGCTTCAAAAAGTTTATTCGTTCCGTTCTTAAGTAACTCGGCCGGAATGTCTCCTGGTCCTGATGCTCTATTGTTTTTCAAGTGTTTTATAGCTTCCTTCACTTATCGATTTTAATCATTTCGCCTTCAATAACAACATCCGTCGTGTGGTTATCATATATTCGTCTCTATTTTATGTCAGGAGCGTCTCGTAATGTTGTTTCCATTTGTTGATCGAGATTAATTGTAAATTTGTGTCTTTCTTTTCTGTTGTTTTCACTCTGTTTATAAACTTCCATGTTTCTGTACATTTTTTGCCTCCTAAATAGGTATTTATTTCTTGGCATTTTTGGTCCCACATGTCCCTTTTTGATTGATTTACTGTTCTTCTCGTCGTTCTCTTCAGTTCTAGGTATTTATCTCGGTCATCTGGTTGTTTGGTACTTAACCATTTCCCGTAGGCTTCCTTCTTTTGTTTTGCAAGTGTCTCTATCTCTTCATTTATCCACAATTTACTACTACTAGTTTTATATCTTTCTCCTAGGGATTCCTCTGCTGCTTCATGCATACTGGCAATTATATTATCATAAACAATTTCTACAGTTTGGTCAGCTGCTAAACTCAATAGTCTGCTATCTAGTCTGCGTTGGTACAGCATTTTAGTACTTTCATTTATTAGGCTGTCTAAGTTGTAGTGTTTGGGTGTTATTTTTATTATGTCCTCTGTTTCGACATCAATATTGGGTTTTGTTCTCGTGCGTCTGTATGGTAAGAATATTTTTGATTGGGAAAGAGGAAATTTACAACCAGTTGTTCATAATTTTGTTGAATGAGAACTTTATGAGTAACCCGAGTATTATAGTTTTGAAATATTTTTTACGTTAGAGTTTGTAGAAAAAATCGTTGTTCAAATTAACAATTTTCACAAATACGTTGTGGAACAAGGCACAATTGAAGATAAGTCGCGTATTGCAAAGTGGAAAGACACAGACGTGGATGAGATATATTGTTTTTTAGCTATAGCCTTTCTCATGGCTCAACTTAAAAAACAGTAAATTAATGCCTATTGGTCAACGGATACTTTTTTGTCTACACCTATTTTCACCCAAATTATGGGACCTGATAAACATTTAATTTTATTGCGAATGTTACATTTTTCCGACAACAATACCGTTGAGAAAGAAGACACTCTATTTAAGCTGCGGATGGTTATAGATCATATAAAGCCCACTTTTTGTATCCATTTCAGAATTAATGTATTGATGAAAGTTTGATGCTTTTTAAGGAAAGGTTGGAATTTAAACAATAAATACCATCCAAAAGGCACAGATTTGGTATTAAACTATTTCTTTTGTGTGACTGTGAGACTGGATATATTCTAGATTTCATTATTTATACTGGATCTAATACAGAAATCAAAATATTGAACGAAAATTTAAAAATTACGGGAAACGTATGTACGTTGATGGAGCCCTATTTAAACCAAGGGCACACCTTATTTGTTGATAACTGGTGTACTAGTCCACTTTTGTTTGATCGGCTACACTAATCTATTCGTTGCTTATTGTTCATATGTCACGCACTATTCGTACATCTTGTTATTATTTCATTAATCTGGGTCGGAAGTTTCAGACGGGAGTGTTATATGCACCTCCGTGTCTATGTTGGTTGTCGTCTCGAATATTCGAGATCTTCTAATATTACTGACACAAATGTTGTGTTTGACTCATGTTTCATTCAACACCTTTGCTCCCATGTTTTACATCTTTTCTTGGTTGTACCTTACCGATGACGGCTAATGAGCCAGAAACATGCACTCTTTTCAGTAGCCCCTTCTTCTATTTGCGTGCAGTACCCACTAATCTATTCGTTGCTTAATATATATATATATATATATATATATATATATATATATATATATATATATATATATATATACAGATCCTCTATTTGAAATTTAAAAGAAAAGTAGAATATAAGGAAAATCATTTATATTTGGCTGCTATACTTTTGATACACACTGTATTATATGTAAATTCATTAATTTTGAAAGATTCAGTAGAAATATCAAATTTGACATTTCAAATTTTGATGACATTTATGTAGAATATATCTAATGATAGATAGAACATATTATGATTTGGAGAAAATATTTGAAATTTCAAAATATAGAGGTCGCTGCTAGCAACATTACAAGTGTAATAAAAGAATTCAAATCTCACTTGGTTATTGAAAATCATAGATTAGTAATTTTTTTAAAAACAAGAAAATTCAGTAACCAACGGAAAGGAGATTTATTTATTTTGAAAAAGTTTAGTCAGTTGTGTTTGAAACCCCGAAGAGGCAACATCATAATTAGAGTTGTCTCAATTTTGTGGTAGATAGTAGAAGTTGTATATCTATACAACCATATTCAAACGCCATTTCATTATAAAGCCAGTGCGTGCATAATTCGAATAAGAATTGCATCGTGTGTAGTGAATGTGGTTCGAGATTTCTAAATAAAATTTAGAAGGTATCCTGAATTCTAAGGTCATTTAGAATTGTTCGAGTTGTCCAGTCATTAGTTGGTGAGTCCGATCCAGTTATTTTACAATAATTTCTCGAGAAATAATAAGGCCTATTTTAAATAAAATTTGACATAGATGCATCTATTAGATTTTTGATTACAAACAAAATTAATAAGTCATATAAGGAAATTCACATAAGAGAAGAAAAATTTTGAAATTAGACAAATTTGAGTGAAGCTTGTTTTTGACATTTATACACATCAATATTTAAATCAACCATTGGAACTTTTATTAAACGTTTTTCATTAGATTAATTTATAGCATATAGGTTGTAGTAATTTTAAGTTTCGTAGAAATTACGATTGTTGTTTCGTTTGTAATAATTTTGGGGAATATTTGTTAATTTGTATGTGGTAGTATAATATAGAAGTTTGCATTCCTACTCAATATAGTCTTTTTTATAACATAATTTCAGAAAATTAAACATTTCTCATTAAATAAAACTGTCGATCAAATCAGTGACAGTTGATAATTTTCAGTGACAGAAATATTGGAAACGTCATCAGATATTTGAAGTGCCTTTTATAATATTAAACATACAGTTACTATAGGCTCTGAACAATAGTGAAACAGATAATTTGGAGATACGTAAAAATTTAAATAAATTTTGAACAATTAATTTTTTTTAACAGTTTGATCCCACCCTGAGTGAAGAGTTAATAGGTCGATTATACATATAAATTCATTTTTAGAAATACTAAATTAATATTCATTAGAGCCGGGCATATTTTTGACAACTACTGTCAAAGTTGAAATTTCTTACATACATTTTTAAGTTGCATGTACAAGAATTGTCGCTGCGACAATATACAATTACAATTATATAAGATTTGAAATTTTTCTTTACAGGAAGGTTTACATTAAAATTAAACAATTAAAATTCATCACAGAATAATTAAATCTATTATAATTTGGCTTCCAACGCGGGGCAATTATAAATTAACTATATTAAATATATATTATATATTAAATCTAATTAATAGTTGCCCCACGTTTGGGTGACAAATTATTATATATCTATATCGTTATTTTATAGTTTTAATAGTTATATTTTAATTGATATATGAATATAACAATATACAATATTATTCGTCGACGTTTTCACAATTTGTGATTGTAGCGAAACTATTGCACACACACCTTTAGCAGCGTATGTAACCTAATTTACTTTTGACAGTGATTGTCAAACAATGCCCGGCTAAGATAAATATTAATTTCTGTATTTTGAAAGATACATTAATTCACAATTGACTTAATCACTCTTGTCTCAGGGTGGGATCAAAAAAATTTTAAGTAATAATAATTCAAATTTTATAATTTTCAAGTATTATCGAAATCAAATATTACTCTATATTCAGAATCTCGAATAACTGTTTATTCAATATAATAAAAGGCACTTGAATTATCTTATGACATTTACAATTTTACTGTCATTGGAAATTAAGCAAATGTCACTGATTAGATCAAAATTTCTATAGCATGCAAAATGTTAAATACGATGAAAACAGATACTGAATGAATACCACAGTGAGTTGGAATCAAAATTATATATTATACGATCAGATAACAAAATTACAAAAGTATTTATTGTTTCCCAAAAATATTATAAACGAAACAAAGATAATACTATCTACCAACCTTAATATTAGTACAACCTATTCTATAAATCAACTAATTAAAATTTTTAATCAAAAGTTCAACTCGTCTAATATACACTTGAAGTGTATCAATGTCAAATAACAATTTTTAATTGATGTAAAATCTTATATGTGTAACGTTAATTTGGTTTAGCTCAAATTATGATATAGATGCATCTATTTTCGAAATGTATTTAAAAAGGCCTGTTAATTCTCGAGAATAATTTTAAACTGGAGTGGACTCACCAAATAGGACAGGAAAACTCGTACGTATACTAAATGTATTTAGAATTCTGCAAAACTTCCTAAATATATGATTTAGAAACTGGAACCACTTACACTTGATACGTTGCAATTCTTCTACGAATTCTCAAAAAATTTGAGACAATTCTTATTACGATGTTGTCTCGTGGGGGTTTCAAATTCAACTGCCTAAACTTGTTTCAAATAAATCTCTTCTCCTGTGGTTACGAAAAATTCTTTTTTTTTTTAAATACTAATTTATGTTTCCCTATAACAAAGAGAGATTTGAATTATTTTATTACCATTGTAATTCTGATAGCAGAGACATCTGTATTTTAAAATTTCAAATATATTTTCCAAATCATAATATAATCTATCTATCATTAGATATATTCTACATAAATGTCAACAGAACTTAAAATGTCAAATTTGATTTGTATACTGAATCTTTCAAAATTATTGATTATACATATAATACAGTGTGTATCGAAAGTATTGCATACACATATAAATAATTTTCCTTATTTTAATGTTTCTTTTAATTTTTAAATAGAGGAACTGTATTAATATATATATATATATATATATATATATATATATATATATATATATATATATATATATATATATATCCCCCAGATGGCGGAGTGCGTTAGAGCACCGGATATTGGGTTTTCTTGACCTGAAGGACGGAGGTTCGAATCTCACTCTAGTAAGGGCTTTTTCATAAATAAAAAGTTCCACTAAAAATCTGGGGGTACAGGGTCCGTCAGTAAATGGCGAAAACTGGCGGACGACATCCCTCGCCCCTTGCCAACCCGCATTGAGGCAGCGTGGTAAGGTGCGCCTCACAACCCCAGCATGACAGACAAGGACAAGTTACGGCCCTCATTCTCCGTAAGCCCGAAGGGCCCTAGGAGGGGTAGATCCTGGGAACCAGCCACGAGGGCAGAGGGTGCTAAGAATCTGCGGAGTCTAAACCACTACCCATTAATTACATTACACCTAGCAACTTATAACTGCCGTACACTCTCTAATCAAGCTAGGATTATAGAACTAGAAACAGAGGCAGCAAAAATAAAGTGGGATATCATGGGCATTAGCGAAGTAAGACGAAAAAATGAAGAACTCATAGAACTTGAATCAGGGAATCTTCTATACCACCAAGGAACACCAACAGGAAGAACAAGCGGAGTAGGATTCCTAATTAAGAAAACCTGGAAAAATAGAATCATAAGGATAACAAGCACCTCAGACAGAGTAGCCAGCATAACACTAAGACTCTCCAAAAGATATACTATCCAGATTATTCAGGTATACGCCCCAACAATCAGCCATAGTGACGACGAAATAGAAGAATTCTATAATGAAATAACCCAAGCTCTCAGCAACGACAATAGTCACTTCAAATACATAATGGGAGACTTTAATGCCAAAGTAGGACACAGGAAAGACCAAGAAAAAGGAATGGGGAAATATGGATTTGGAGAAAGGAATGAAAGAGGAGAGAGATTAATACAGTTCGCACACTTTCAGAACATGTATGTGGCAAACTCCTTCTTCAAGAAGAACCCTAACAGGAAATGGACCTGGGAAGGCCCCGGTGCAACTATCAGAAACGAAATAGACTTTATCCTCACCAATAAAATTAACACAGTAAAAGATCTAAGCACGCTCAACAAGTTCACTACAGGAAGCGACCATCGACTAATTAGAGCTCGACTGGTCTTAGATATAAAACTAGAAAGGTCAAGACTAATCAAAACCAACAACGAAAAACATAAACAACGAAAGGCTGAAAGAGAACTCTCACCAATATGAAGCACTACTAGAAGAAAGACTACAAAAAGTGGAATATAACAACCCTGAACTGATAGACACAATTCGAAACTGCGCCGTAGAAGTGGGAGGTCTGCAACAACGAGGTGAACACAAAAAACTAACTCCGGAAACAAAAGCACTATTACAAAAACGAAGAGAAATGAAAAAGAGAACAAACATTCAAAGAATTGAATACACCGAACTGTGCAAGACGATACGAAAGAAAATCGCAGAAGATATCAGGAATTACAACGAGAAACTGGTACAAACAACAATAGAAAACCGTAAAAACTACAAAAATGCAAAAAGGGCACTAATAATAGGGAAAAGACAGATAGTTGCATTAACTGATGGAAACACAAGAACCACAGACAGGAATGAAATAATAGACCTAGTAGCCAAATTCTATGGAGACCTATACAAGGCCCCTGAAAATTTGGAAGAAATAATAGAACACTCAGAAGATGCCATACCAGAAGTTTTGGTGGAGGAAGTAGAAATGGCACTGAAAAGCATGAAAAATGGCAAAGCAGCGGGAAATGACGGCATCACGACCGAAATACTCAAATATGCAGGAGCTAAAACATGGAAGTACCTTGCCAAACTATACACGAACTGTCTGATGTCCAGGAGCATACCTAAAGAGTGGAACAGCGCCCTTATAGTGTTGATCCACAAGAAAGGCAGCAAAGAAGACATTAAGAACTACAGACCAATAAGTCTACTACCAGTGACGTACAAGGTATTCACAAAGATCATTCACAACAGAATACAAAATACACTAGACTCGGCCCAACCACGAGAACAGGCTGGATTCCGCAAAGGCTTTAGTACCATAGATCACATCCATACCCTCAAAGAGGTTATCAGTCGAACCAAAGAATACGACCAACCACTAGCACTAGCCTTCATCGACTTTGAAAAAGCATTCGACTCTATATATCCCAGAGCAGTAATAAATGCCCTAACAGAACAAGGGGTCGTCAAGCCATATATTGAGACCCTAGCAAATATATATAGGGAAGCCAAAGCGAGAGTTAGGATATATGAGGGCACACCAGAATTCCCCACCAGCAGAGGAGTTAGACAAGGAGACGCAATATCACCAAAGTTATTTACAGCAACACTAGAAAGCATCTTCAGAAAACTGGGCTGGAACAACACAGGTCTGAATATAGATGGAGAATACTTGAACCATCTAAGATTCGCTGATGACATCATCCTGATAGCGAGTAACCCTGGCGAAATGCAACAACAAATAAATGAATTGAATGCAGCAAGCAACGAAGTAGGCCTTAAAATAAATCTGAGTAAGACCAAGATAATGTATAACGAACTGATAAACGCACAAGAAATAACAATTAATGACACTGCCCTGGAAATAGTAGAGGAATACATATACCTGGGTCAACTAATACACATATCAGGCTCTCTACTTCCAGAAATAAACAGAAGAATCAAATTAGCATGGAGAACATTTGGACAGAACTCTATCATCTTCAAGTCTAGAATGTCACTCCGTTTGAAAAAGAAAGCGTTTGATCAGTGCGTACTACCAGTATTAACATACGGCTGTGAAACCTGGACCCTGAAAACTGATATCATTAGAAAACTCCAGGTAACGCAGAGGTCTATGGAACGATGCATGCTTGGAATAACAAGGAGAGATAGAAAAAGGCTTGATTGGATCAGACAAAAGACCCAAGTGATAGATGTCATAAATAGAATCAGATCCCTAAAGTGGCAATGGGCGGGGCATCTCGCTAGAAGGACAGACGATAGATGGACCACAAAGATAACGCAATGGTATCCCCGAGGCGTGAAAAGACCAAGAAGACGCCCCAACTTAAGATGGGACTACGACATAAAGAAACTCGCAGGATCAACTTGGGGCCGCATAGCTAGCAATAGACAACAATGGGCCCACATGGAAATGGAATATATAAATATGTAAAGGGAGGCTACACCATAACAAAAGGTTGAATAAGCTGCATATGATGATGATGATGATGATGATGATGATATATATATATATATATATATATATATATATATTTGGGATATCGATTGCCAGCTGTCTCACCATCTTTTAAAGGGCCTTCCTGGTGGTCTGGTACTATATGGTTTTAGATCTCTTGCTGTTCGGGCCATCCTATCTGCGCTCAATCGTATAAGATGCTGGTTCCACTCCCGCCTTCTCTGTCTTCCCCATCGTACAACATCTTGTACCTTGCATAGTTCTCTTATCTGATTGTTTGGAATTCTATCTTTCAATGTTTTGCCAGCGATTGATCTTAAAGTTTCCATTTCTGTTCTTATCACTATTCTTTTTGTTTCCGCTGTGTGGGCTCTCGTTTCTATTGCATATGTCAATATTGGTCTAACACATGCTTTATATTATATGTTAATCCAAATGCTCATTAAACTGAAATTACTGTTTAGAACTCTATGTTTACGACACACTGCGGCGCTTGGCGTCATTGCCCCTCTTCAGTATAATGCATATGCTTCCCCGTTTTAAAATGTTTAATTTGAATGGAAGACTAAATGACTAAGTGATGTTGCTGGTATTAATTCCTATCATGATAATATCAGCAAACTGCTAGCACGCTATCTCCCCCCTACCAATTGCAAACTAAAAAGTCAAACATTCTACTGTAACACATTTCACTATAAAATAATTTATACATTTCATTAATTGAAAGATTTGTATAGAGATGCTTAGTTTGAAAATAAACAATAGTGATTCTAAAAGAAAAGAACATGCCTTTTAATGAAAAGGAGCAATATTGCATAAACTGGCCTACAAGTTATGTATTCCTCCTTTCAATTGCAAACAAGGGGATAATTAAGTTGGTAAAAAGGTCTCCCACTGTTACAATTTTTAGAGAAAATCAATTCAATATGTGTCACATACTCCCCAACCTCTAATTGGAAAAAATAGATTAAAACTTGTGAAATCAAATACAAGCAAATTTTTTTCGGAAGAATATAATGATAGCATTATCAATGTAGAAGATAACAAAGAAACATATATCATGGAAAAAATTATTAAACCATCCTCCATATTTGTATATGGAGTAACAGAGTATTCAAAGACACAAATATTAGACAGCTTAGAAGTTGATTAGAAGTTGAAAAGACACCACAAAAAGTCTAGCCAACAGTATATTTAAAATTAATTTAATTACAGTGGAATACTACCGAAAAGCTAATAAGATATTTTAAAGACAAAAATATAATATGTCATTCTTACTAACTAAATGACGAACCAGTGTACAGAGTGGTTATAAAACACCATTCCATAAGAACTGGAGATATACATAGTAACGGAACTAACAAAATTAGGACACAAGGTTAAAAGTATTGTAATTGTTGCAAAAGAACCCTTAAACATATTCTTTGTAGAATAAGAACCATCTTTGAATAAGAAGGAGGTATGTAAAATAGATTACATAACACACAATAAGCAGCAAACAGTTCAATAAGCCACGCCAATAAAGAACCAAAAAAAACACAAGATCAGTATTCAACTAGAGGTTAAAACGTTAATAGCGAAAAAAGCATTGCTGTAGCCAAATGGCAAAGGAGCCACGTGCTAGACAATAGAATTAACTACAAGCGACTGAGTAGACCCTTGAAAGGCAAACTACTATAAGAAATAAGGAATTCATATGTGTGAAAGTTGACTAGAAGGGACAATTAAATATGAAAGCTATCGTCGCCGTTAATAAGAATAAACTAACGAAACGAAATTTGTACATGACATTTACACTCTGAAAAGGAACATGCTTCTATAAACAATATACGAATACGAAACGTGAGCATTTAAATACACAGGCATTTATATTGAAAGTAAAATCACATGGAAACAACACATTATAAAAATGATATATCAAGGCAACAGAGCTGCAATTATTAAATAAGAAGAAAAGCAAAGATGTCAATTGAGTATAAACTACTAAGCTATAAAGTTGTTATTGAACTAATGTGATCATATGAATTGAAATTGTCTGGATGCGCCTTTCAAGTCGAACTTAATAAAAGAAACCAATCAAAAATATGACTACAAATCGCAGATGCTCCATGGTATATATCAAAACAAGCCCTACACACATATCTCCATGTACCAACTGCCACATAAGTCATCCATGAAAAGGCAGTCAATCATTATGGCTCTGTAGGAAATTACCTAAACCCTCAGAATAAACAGCCTCTGAAACCCCTAAACAACAAGATACAGAAAAAAGAAAGTCTTTTGAATTAGTCTAATATATAATATAATGGACACCTGATCTCTATCCATATTTTTTCCAGTTTGTCTTTAAGAATTCATTTGCATTTATTGGATGGTTTGAATGTATGGCTCATATATTTAATTTAGCATAAATTATTTTCCTTATTCAAGGAGGTGATGATGCGAACATTTCTTCACCAATTCATAGAACTGAAGCTAAATTTTGTGCTGCCGAAGAAACGGCTATTGATGAGTTCGATAAACAAAATATTCCCAAAACGCCGAGGAAAGGGTTAAAAAAGTTAGCACATTTGGCTGAAACTATTAACCAATGGGAAGATGATATACATCATGTAAGTTTCAGTATACTTTTTATTATATAGAATGTTAAGAAATACATTTGACAGAAAATGTTATTTCTAAGCAATTAAATTGCCTCACAGAAAGAAACTAAATGTGTATTGTTACAAATTATTTTCTTAGAATTGGATTTTTAAAAGGAACTAGTATTTTCCCAATAAAATAGTAGACTGGATACTGTCTCATTAATTAATGATTAAGTATATAATATGTAAAATTGCAACTAAACATGACTAGCATATATAATTTATTAAAGTCTAAATGAATCTATTATAGGTGCATCCAGTAGAGAAAAATCCTCCAAAGAAATCTTGGAAAGGGGCTGCGCCTCAGCCTCCAAGCAAGAGTCCCATAAAGGCTCCATTAAAATCAAAAGCACCGGAACCACCTGTTTGCAAAGAGAAGTCAGACGCTCCAAAGTCGCCTGTTAAAAAGCTAGATTCAACAGTTAACGAAGAAATTAAAATTGTAAAAAAAGTTGATTCTTCCACTTCTCAAATGAATTTGTTAAACGATATACCCACTTCCAAGAAGGATTTGAATACTAATATTGTTAGTGTTACCCCAAAGCAAGTGAGCTGGGATCAGAATGTTTTAGATAAGCTGGTAAGTAATGTTAAAAGTCTTTGTTGACAAAATACAATATATAAACATATTAAATTTTCTTTAAATAAATTCATTTAATAGAGACAATAGGCACAAGGGTCTTAGAAATTATACAATTTCTGTTTAAAACTTAGTGGCTTTGAAAGTAGATTACTGAGAAGAGTTAATTTTCTTATGTAATATCATGTTTATTTTCGAATAAATCTGTTTGTTTATTTATTTTCATTATGTATTTTTTTTGTAATAATTAATGGTCTCTCACCAAATATCATTCAAGAGTCATCCCCACATGCATATAAAGAAAGATTAATATAAAACGTTAGTCAAATACTAATGCATAATTTACGAAATAATACCATTGAGTAAATAATATAGTAATATACTGGACCGCTTTCTACTGCCAGTACAATCACTTTTTCTGAATATAGTATATGTTTCTCATGAAACGTGTATCACCTCAATACCTTACAGTTTGTTTATTAAAATATCCATTCAGCTAAGGTTTAGATACATACTTGGTACCAATTAACATTATAAACTTATAATCAAATTTTAAATTAAGTATATGTTCTAGTAGAAGATGTATATTTGTTACAGTATTTTTTTTTATTTTCTATTGTTTTACATTTCCCTGTTTTCATTATTTCAAAAACCGTTTTGATCAGTATTGGCTTTTTATCCAGGCTCTATCGTATCGTCTTATATCATTGTAGGAATCACAGGGATTTACTAGAACAAACTCGAGTTCCCATTTAGTATATTCATATAATTCACAGGAAAGTTCCCATTTAGTATATTCATATAATTCACAGGAAACGAGTACCAAAGCCAAGGCTATAACATCAGATGAGGTTAAAGAATTTAGTCCTAAACAAGAAGACGAACCAAAAGAAAATAGAATAAAACAAATGGCTACTGCAATAGAAGCAAAAATTGACACAACAGAAAAACCAAAGAGCCCTGTTAAAAGTCATCTAAGATCCCATAATATTGCCGAGAGAGCAGCTGCATTTGAAAGTCCTACAAGGTCTAGTAAAGATCCCGCTTTGCTTTCTGTTTCTGAAAGAAAAGCTTTGTTTGAGAAAAATAAAGGAGATGCGCTGGTTCCAAAAGCTGCATTTGGTATGGCTCCACCAGTTAAAGTGGAATCTACAATGAAAGCCAGCTGTACAAAAATTATATCTGCAGGTAAGAATGTTTATAATTCATTCATCATTTTCACTTAATAATTAGGACACGTCTATTTTGAAATTCCAAATTTGACATTTACAATGTCAGCTTTCATGTAAATATACAGACTTTGCTTTTTCTTTTTGATATTGTTAGTCCATTATTTTAACACCACTTTTCCAGATTAATATATGCAATGTTAAGATTGTTACATCCTTCAGCAATGTTTTTATATCTGTGATATATGCAAATGTTGTCAGCACATTGTATTACTTTTGTAGAATTATTTCTTACGACAGAATTTTCTAAGTTATACAAAGTTGGACCATTTCATTATTTATTTATAAATAATACAATTTGAATAAAATGTCTTATTTTGCTTGATAAACTTTTTGATAGTCCCCCGCACCATTTTATTGTACAGGCGTTTTCAAAATCTATAAAAATATTGCAGGTACTGATCGTTTTTGAGAAAATGCAGTATTTATATCGCTAATCAAATACCCAATATTTTCACTAATAAAACATCCTCTTCAAAGCCCTTATTGCCTTTTAGATATTTTGTTGTTAATCTCTAACCAGTGATTTAGACGTACTTTAATCATTCTTTCTACAGTTTTCATAAGACAAGATGTTTATGATATACCTTGATAAGACTGAGTTAGCTCCGGATCCCTACCAGGTTTTATTATCGGAGATACCAAAAATTCTTTCCAGCTTTCTGGAAACGTCACTTTTGACAGGATATTGTTATGTTTAATAATATGTGTTTTGCACAATATAGTTTTGAAAGCATAGTATATGAGATCTTTGCCTGGGGTAGAATTATTGATACTTTTGTGCTAATTTTTTCAGGTTTGTTATTATTTAGATTTTCACAAATTAATTTCCAAGACTCCCTTTTGCTTTGTATAATTATTTTTTTGTATAAGCTCTGCAATCTTTAAAACTTAAATAATTTTGTAAATTTGATTGCTTTTTGAAAAACAGGAAGGATTCTTGTTGATGTTTTATTGCGTTCTAGCACTTTTGATTCCACCACTTTTTATTATCTACCTTTTGAGTAAAAAGAGGCCAATGTGCTCTTTTAAAATTGGGTCTGTTACATTTATTTATAGTTGGTATATTATTTAAATGAATGTTTTATTATTATAGGAAAATGGATTAAATCTCCTAACGGTTGATCAATTACATTTTAGTGTTAAATCGGTAGAACATAAATTTTGAAATATTGATTGCAGATTAGTTCTGCTACCAACTTTTGGAATGTTTCTGAGCCATTATTTTTAACTGACATTCTTCAATAGCAGAAATATAATTCTGCAACCGCCAGAATCTATACAGGATGTCCAGAAAATCTCCTGCCAACACACAAACTACTGATACTAGATGTGATTTTATTTTCATGTGACGTTTATAATTTACCTTTATCCAAAAGTTCCTTGTAAGCGAGTTAGCGTCCTTTGAAGATGTCACTGTTAAGTCAGTTTTTTGAGCATATCTTTAAAAATCGTTTTTTGTATGTTTGGGATTAAACATAATTATAAATTGATTTTTCTCGAAAACTGTGCATAATAGCGAATTCAAACAAGAGCGCATTTTTGAAACATACTTTATAGTTTTTGAATTTACTGTAAAATTTGTCAAAAAACTGATTACTAGAAAATTAACCAAAATTACCGGTTGCCGCCCCATCCCCCACGTTGAATGCGGGTTTGTAGTAAGTTTGTAGTAGGCTTGTACAATATACCAAGTTTGAAGTCTGTAGGTAGGGATTTTTCTTAGATATGTTCAAAAAACTGACTTAACAGTGTCATCTTCAAAGGGCGCTTAGGAGGAACTTTTAGATAAAGGTAAATTAGGTCAGATGGACATAAAATCATATCTCGTATATGTAGTTTGTGTTTTTCAGAAGAGTTTCTGGACACCCTGTATACTACATCCCCTACAACAAGAAAGGGTTTGTCAAGACTGTTAAAAAATTTCTTCAAATTTTCTTCGCATATGTTTTTTGGTTTTGAATATATGAAGTAAATATCTTACAGACACACACTCCAACTCATCAATTTTATAGAAAGAAAGAAAGAAAGAAAGTAATTTATTTCACATAAAAAAATATTGTACAAAAAAATTATACAACAGTTATAGTGAAACATGTCACAAAGTATAATAAAATGACTTAACTAAAGAACACAAAACACACACACATATATATTCATATATATACACATACACATATATAATTGTTTACATCAAAGACCACAGACAACCCTTAAAAATAATGAAAACAGTTCCACAAAAACAAAACAATTTTTGGCAGATTCATAGCAGGTAACAACAGAAAGACAATTTATCAATTAAAAAACTCCTCTATGGTGTAGTAGTTTTTTCCTAGTAAAAACTGCTTTAGTTTATTTTTAAAATTGTAGAAATTACTGTTTTTTATATCCTCTGGGAGGATATTATAAAATTTACATCCTAGATACTCTAGATTCTTTTCAAAAAGTGCAGTATGGTGTCTAGGCACCAATAATTGACTTTTGTTTCTTGTTTTATAGTGATGAGAAGCACGCTCGGCCACATAAATCGATCTATTCCTATGAATGAAAGTACATGCTTCCAATATATATACACCAGCCAGGGTCAATATTTTGTATTTTTTAAAAAACTCCCTACAAGAATCTCTTATTCTGAGTTTTGCAATAATTCTTATAGCATACTTTTGAAGAACAAATACCCTTTGCCTGGTAGAACAGGTCCCCCAAATTTGTATGCCATATTTTAGATGGGAGTGAAAATTAGCATGATACACTGTTAAGAGTGTATTTTTACTACAATGACTGGCAAGAAATCTAAGGCTATAGCAGCTTTTCCTTAATTTGTTACACAAGTTGTCAATATGCGAATGCCAGGTAATGCCATAGTCGATAGTGACACCCAATAATTTAATATTTTCCTTAGATGTAATAGGAAATCCAGTGTTTTCAAACAATTGGCTCTGTCTAAATTGTCCATGATTATTAAACAGCACTGTATTTGTTTTAGTTTTGTTTAATTTTATGTTATTCCTCTCTGACCACATCACAACTTGATCATATGTTCTCTCTGTTGATATTTTCAGAGCATCCTCATTGTCTTCAATAATTACAATATTAATGTCGTCAGCATAACAAGTTGGATATATTCCAGGGACAGCATTTAATGTAGTGAGTAAGTCATTAACAAAAACCAAAAATAAAAATGGACCCAAAATCGATCCCTGGGGAACACCTTGTGAGACTTCTAGTTCCAAACCAAGAGTATTATTCACTTGAACAATTTGTTTTATATTTGATAAGTATGACTCCAACAAATTGAGTGGTATACCTCTTATCCCATATTTAGACAGTTTAAGCAGTAAAAGTTTGTGGTCCACACAGTCAAAAGCGCTTGAAAAATCAATAAATAAACCCATTACATGCTTTTTAATATCAAGAGATCTAACAATTCTATTATGGAACTCTATCAATGCAGTCTCTGTACCTTTTTTTGAAGTATAACCATGCTGTGAGGGCGATAATAGCTTAAATTTAGCAAAAAAATTGCATAACTGATTTTTAATATTCAATTCATACACTTTGGAGATAGTAGACAAGATACTAATTGGTCTATAGTTATTAATATCATTAGGATCTCCTTTTTTGTAAATGGGAACTACTCTAGCCAGTTTTAAAGATTCAGGGAAGATTCCCCTCTCAGTTGACAAATTCAATAAGAAACTCAATGGCTTTGTCAATAGACCGGCACACTTTTTAATTAATTTATTATTTAATCCATCAGTACCAACTGCAATAGTATTTTTTAAAGATAGTATTAATTCCAAAACCTCCTCCTCTGAAACAGGAAACATATAGAAGGTTTTAATATTAGAAGAGATATTTTCATTGAAAAATTCTGCATCACAAACTAAACTATCAATAGGGGGTTTAGTAAAATTTATATTGAATTTATTTGCTAAAACAGAATCACTTATTTGGTTACCCTGATCATATAATTTGAGTTGGCTACTTGATTTGTTTGTTTTTTGCAATTCCCTAATTATTTCCCAGGTTTCTTTAGTCTTATTTTCCGAGTTTAAAATTCGATTATCATAGAATTGTTTAGAGGCCTGTTCCAACCTAAGCCTATATGTATTATTTAACACTTTACTAATTTCAATATATCGTCTATCATGCTTAGCAAGAGTAGTATATAATGCCACATTATTTCTTAATTCCAACAAATCAGCACTCAACGTAAAGCCATTAGACTTCTTGTATTTAGTCTTCGGTCCTCGTGTAACTAGCTTTTTTGGAAAGGCAGTTTCAAAACAAGATAAGACAATCTCCGCAAATTGATCATAAGCTAAATTGGGACAGATCTGACCAACAACAGTAATCCAATCTTCAGCTCCCAGCAAATCATGAAACTGTTCCATGTTGTCTTCAGAATATGACCGTCTGAAAAATTTAACAGGTAATTTACAGCTTTTTTGAGCTGAATTACCAGTGTGGAAATCAATAAATTGAGCATAGTGATCAGATAAACAAAGGTCAACTACTTTTACACTATACTGATTTGCTGTTCTAATAAATGCATTATCAATGCAAGTTGCAGAGTCTTTTGTAACTCTAGTTGGAGTTCTCACCCATATTTCAAAATTAAAACTATACAATAAATCTTCCAACAAAGAAAGTTGAGTAGTAGGTTTCATAAAATTTACATTGAAATCTCCTCCAATAATTATATTCCTGTTGTTTTCTGCGCATACATGGGTTAAAATTTCGTTGAAAACTAACATAAAATCATTAAAATTTCCTCCAGAGGGCCTGTAGATAACTAAACAAATAGTTTTATATTGAGGTAGTTGTATACCACAACATTCTAAAATGTTTTCCTTAGAAAACTTTTTGATACAATATTCATTCACTCTTCCAGAAAAATTGTCGTTTTTATATATGGCTACTCCACCATGTGTTGTTACAGTCCGACACATGTCAGCGACTAACGTAAACTGGGTTAGTTTGTATGTTTCAATGGCATTCTTTATTTGCCAATGTTCAGAAATCATTAAAACATCACAACAAAATCCATCATCAAATCTATCATTCAGCGTTAAAATCTTATTACTAATACATTGTATATTCTGATGCACAAAAGTTAAATTGTTAATGGGACATATAGCTTTTTTTATCAGTCTATCATTGTGATTACTTGAGGTGTTTCTAAAAAATTAGTAACTGTATTTTCTGCAGTTTGTATAAAAATTAGGTTTTTCTGGAATTGTTTAACTTTAGGTTTTGTTAAGTTGACAATATTTTGAGCTATTTCATATTTTTTCAAGTTAATCCCTTTATGGCTGTTAAGATCTAAAAAAGATATTTCACCCTCTGCAAATTGATTAATTTTAATAGTGTACTCATATAATTCTTTGTTGAATTTATATATAAATTGATTGACTTCATTTTGATTTACAATGTAAGGCACCGATGCGAGAATAATATTTGTATGCGTACACCTTTTAATTTTATCATTGATATTTTTAAACAGTGGATATTTACCTTTAACCATATCATTGAAACCTGCTATAATTATAACTTGATCATTCAAAGTAAAATTTTTACTTAAATTCAGAACATCATCAATAACGCTATTATATAAGGCATTTGGCTTGATAATAGTTTGAACCTCAGTCCCAATCATTCGAAAATTCAGCTTCCTTCCCAGATCACTGCCATTTTGATCACATAAGATTAATAATTTGGTTTTCACGTATTGGCACTTTTCTTCCCCTTTCACCGCTTGTTTGATGCTTTCTTCTCTTTGTGTTAGACATTTCTTTTCATTTCTTTTACTAATTTTGCAATCATTGTGTTTTCCTTTCTGTGTGTCATTTCCATTCATTGTTCTTTCATTTTGCTTATTAACTATATTTTCATTTTCGATTTGCTCTAAAGTTGTTTGTGGTTCATTAGAATGAATGCATAATTTTTTCTTTAGTTCAACTACTTCTGATGCATAGGCGTTATTGTCCATAGTTAATGTTTTAATCGTACTTAACATATCTACATTTATACTCTCAAGTACTTTAATTTTACTTTGTAAGTCCTCTAGTTGTAACAAACCTTCTTTAAGCTCTGATCTTAGTTTTTTATTTAATTTATTACAAATATTTAAATCTTCTTTGTGTTTGCTTAATTGCATTTCTATACATTGTTCCCTTTCATGAACCTCCTCTTCAAACACCATTGAGTTTCTTTTTTGTTTCTTAAGGTACATTTCTCTTTCATAATTCTCTTGAGTCAATGTCTCATTTTTCAGCTTTAATGTTTCAATTTCATCTTCCATGTTCATTTTCATATCCTCCATATACTGCCCTAGTTCTGTCTTGTCTGATTGCATTTTTGATAATTCTTCGTAAATTGTTTTATGAATATGCAATATATTTTTGTAATAATATGGCTACTCCTCCTTACCCATCGTTGCGATCTGACCACACTGATAAAATTTGATCATTTCTTTAACCAAGTTTCTGAAATCAAAAAGATATTTTTCAAATATTCCTTTTTTAAATATAATAGAAGCGGCGTTCCATTGTAGAATGTTCATTTTATTCATTGTCATCTTGAATTTGAGCTATGATTTGTTTTAATTTATTTGCTATTTTTTTATCTTTTAGTATTGACCCATCATTATACGTCTTTAATAAGTGTTATTAGAGATTCACAAGTTTTGTTAATTTTTGTTTCATTATTGGTTTTCTTATGGCTTTTAGATTGATAGTTAGGAATATTATGATAATTAACATAAAAAGGTTGATATTGGATACTTGGTACCGCAAAATTTTTCCTATGTTCTTGTTGCAAATCTTCATCAATGGGAGTATTTATTTCTAGACGTTTTCTTTTTAAATTGATTGTATGTCTGTTACCTGTATTTGTGCTAGATACATTTGAATAACTTGTATCAAATTTTTTGGAAGCTTCAACATAAGAGATATTTTCTGTTACCTTAGATTTTTTTATATTTATTTGTCTTAGGAACTCTACACTCATTTTTTCTGTGGCTAAATGGTTGTCATTGCAAAATGTGCATTTATATCCGTTTTTGTAGATTCATCGTAATTATGTGATTCTCCGCATTTTTTGCATGTTTCTGTTGATCTACATTTTACACTCATATGACCATATCTTAAGCAATTATTACACTGAACTACTTTTGGTATGTATTGTTTCACCTCATATACTAATTTTTCAATTATGACTGTATTGGGTAATGCTTGCCCCTTGAAGATTACTATAATAGTGGTGGTTGGTTCTACCTCATTTTTTCTTATAATTTATTTTACATGTGATACTTCAAAATTATATCCTAACTTTGGTTTAATTATTTCTTTTAATTCACCTTCGTTTAGCACCTTATCAACTTGTTTTATTACACCTTTTTTGTGATTATAAAAAACCGGAATGTAAATATCATACTCTTTTTCTACTAAAGACGTAGCTTCTAGCAACTTATTTGTGCTTGAATATGCTACTTCAATTTTTTGCTCCAATAATTGACATATTCCTAATATTATTTTTTATTTCTGGAACAGCATTCATGATTACCCTTGCAGTTGTTATTTTATGTAAGTTTCCTATATTCTCATTTTTACTAACAATATAAACATAATTCGAGCCGCTATCATTGGGGCTATATTTGTTGACAAAATTATTATTTTTATGGATCAATTCATTGTTACCCTTATTTTTTTTAAGTAGTTGGGTGGCTTTGGCAGATACCAATTAGCCAGATTTAATTTGTAATCCGTATTTACGGACGAGTTATTAAACAAAGTTTTCTTGTAAAGAATTATGTTAGTATGTAAAAACAAGGTTTTCTTGTAAACAATGAACATTTGCAGATATACGTTCTCTGTGTTAGTATGTTACGTATGTTGTTAGTACTTGTGCATCTATTTCTATTTTTTTTTCTTTTTTTTTCCTTTAATTTTTTTTTTCTTTTTTTTCCTTTAATTTTTTTTCTTTTTTTTTCCTTTTTTTTCTCTTTTTTCTTTCTAAATCTTTTTTTTTCCTTTTCTTTTTTTTTTCGTCGACGCACTTACAAGATATTTAATCGCAAAATTGCTTACAATGTATTTATGTTAGTATGAAGTTTTACAATTTCATTTTGCACCTTTTCAGGTGTGTTACCCTTATTATATTGGATGTTATGTATCATATTTTGTAACCTCTCAATTTCTTCTTGGGAAAAAACCATCAAAATTTGTACTTATCGGCTGATATCCCTGACTATTTTGAAAATTGTTTGTCATCTGATTATCTGAATTATTTTTACCTGCATCACAACCATACTGTGATCATTTTGTTTAACTTCACCCTCTCTAAATACTTGGTATAAAATATTTATTCCATGCGGTTTCCCTGTATCAGGAGGATAATTCAAATGCTTATCCTTCATTTTATTCTAACTATTATATTTACAATTGTCAATTTTTTAGAATTTTCAATAACTTGTATTATATTGTGGAATTAACTAGAGACCTTGAGTTTCATTTAAAAACACTATTATATTTACATTAATTTATAAATTCTTACCTGTTAATACTCGCATAAACACACTATCGATATTCATGACCTGTTTGTTCACTTTGAATACTCGAATCGAACAGCATGGTGTATATTTATGTAGCTTTATATCTCCACTTATATCACTGTTGAAGCTTGAAAAGGGGGACGACCGTTGTTTTATTGTATTAAACCAATAAGTATAAAAAAACTTTATATTTTCATGTTGTAACCTAATGCAAGATTGCGTTTTTATATTAACATGTGTCATGTATTAAAATTTGATATTGAATATGAAGTTTATAAGAATACAATGTTATATATTCGGAAAGTGTATTGCGGTTGCAATTCTTGAAAAAAGTTGAGAAACATATACCTTATCCATTGACAGGAATGTTTGATTTCTTATCGTTTCAATTAATGTCATGAACATTGTATTTGCTGTTCTCTAATTTCTTATATTATTGAGTGTTCCCCCAATACTTTCTTTTTATTACCTTTAAAACTTCTCAAAAATGTACCTGAAATACAAATACAGAATATTTCAGTTTTTTTACATTCAAAACCAGAGGAAAAGTAGTGTCTGACTTTAAATTGAATTCACTCTTATAAACAGCTTAGTAATTGCAATATTTCATCACTACTACACCTCTAACATGTACTTCTCAGAGGTGAGGGGGGAATATAACTTTTACCTTTGTTCCAATGTTGCCTAATTATGTCTCCTTGCAGTAGAAAATACACATTTTCTTGGCATATTGGCACTTTGATATTACTTAACTATTCTATTTAATAGGTCGCTACATTTTCACGCTTCTGCAAGTGCTGACAAATCGAGCTAACAAATAAAGCTCTTTATGCCATAAGATGTATATAGATTTCTCGCGCTCTGACTCAGTATCCAATAAATAAATTAAATTTTAGTTTTTATGTCCTAAACAAATTCAGTTTAGTCAAATGCATTTTAATTCGAAATAGAAATTGGTTGTCTTTGTTTTTGAATTAGGTTTTGTACCTGGTATGTATGTATATGTATATATATATGTATACAAGACTAGGAAGCAGGAAGTAAATTTTAATAGTTTATTAGTAATTCACATTTTGGTTTTTAATAAGTATAAAAGTTGCTTTTATCAATGGATCCATATGTTAGGGATGTTAACTACGAGCCTTATCCTACAATTGAATTTAAAGAACTGAAAGATATTAATGAACACTACAAAACTTTAAAAAATAATCATTTTAAAATATTTCATCAAAATATACGTAGTATAAATAAGAACATTGAAGAATTAATAATATTTTTATCACAGTTGAATCACACATTTGAAATTATTGTCCTTACAGAAACGCTAAATATTCCTGATTTGAGTTTGTTCCAATTACCTGATTACGATATAATTTACAGTGAGGGAGATATTAACTGTAATGACGGAGTTGTAATTTATATAAAAAGTAACATAATTTATGATTATAATATAGTACAAATAGGATTGTGCAAAGCAGTACAAACTATAATTAAATTGTCTAGTAAAAATAAACTTTTAATTACATCTCTGTATAAACCGCCACCGATAAAGGAAGAAGCATTTGTTGATGAGTTGTGGACATATCTTGAAGACACTAAGAACAATTTAAACATTCCGAAACACTTGATTTTAGGAGATTTTAATATAAATATTAAACATCAAACTGATCTAGTTTCTGCATATCTGGATGTATTGAGTGAATATGACTTCTTATCGTTAATAAACAAATATACAAGAATTCAGGGAACATCGAAAAGTTGCATAAATCATATATTTTATAGTTTGAATATGATAGATGAATATATGGCAGCTACATATGATACCAATATTACAGACCACAAGGCTACAATGGCATATCTTCCTTTACAAGCTGAGACAACCGTAAAAAAGTTATTTTTCAAAAATATTGATAATAAAAAGCTACAAGAAGACATTCAGAGTCATAGATGGGAAGCCTTTTATAACATAAATAATTTAAACGGAAAAGTTAGCTATTTAATAAATGTGGTAAATAAATATATAAGTAAAAATACAAAAGTTGTTAAAGAAAATAAGAAATATATTAAGAGGCAACAATGGGTAACCAAAGGTATTATTAATTCAATTACAGAAAGAAACAGACTTCATCATGTTTATAAAAAAGATTTGGAGAACATAGAAAAAAAGGAAGCGTATTTAAATTACATAGCATTAACTGATAGAGTTTTGAGAAAAGCTAAAAAAGATTACTATACCAAACAAATAAATGAAAATTCAGGAAACTCAAAATGACTATGGAAAATTATTAATCAGTTACAAAATAAAGCTAAAAACAATAACGATGACATAAAAGAAATACATACTGATGTGGGCCGTATGGTAACAAAGGCTAAAGATCTAGCAGAAACATTTAACAATTACTTTACTGAAGTAGGCATTACTCTTACAAAAAGCATAAGCCCACCAAACACGCCTCAACCTAGGAGATATGCTCAGAAAAATTCAATTGTTCTGTTGCCTTTAACAAATATAGAAATCAAAAACATAATAAACTCACTAGCAAACAAGAAATCACCCGGAATAGATAATATACAAACAGAATTAATAAAAGAGAATTCAGACATATTCACCCCACTCTTGACCCACTTAGTTAATGAAATATTTCTACAAGGAGAATTTCCCACTGAACTCCAGAGATCTTTAGTGATACCAATATTTAAAAAAGGCAATAAGACAATGGTGACAAATTATAGACCGATATCCTTAATAACAACTTACGCAAAAGTGGTAGAGAAAGCTCTAAATTTGAGATTACAAGAATATCTTAAAAAATATAATATAATTTCTACAAAACAATTTGGATTTCGAGAGGGACTCTCTACAACTGATGCAATTCTAGAATAAACTAAAAAAATTTATCACTCGGTGGATCTTAATAAGCCAAACTTAACCATTTTCCTGGATTTAGCCAAGGCCTTCGATACTATACATCACGAACAGTTATTGCTGGATTTGGAGTATGCAGGGATACGAGGAATAGCATTAAAACTTTTCGGAGACTATCTAAAAAACCGATATCAACAAGTGAAAGTAAAAGATCAGCTTAGCAGAAGCAAACTAATCACAACTGGTGTACCACAAGGGACAGTCCTTGGTCCTATACTATTTTCAATTTACGTGAATAATTTGTATATTCAACCGACTACTGGCCAAATTGTGAGTTTCGCTGATGACACGGCTGTTTTCTATGAAGCAGATACTTGGGAAGAACTAAAGTATAAAACAGAAAATGACTTAAAAAAAATTATAGATTGGTGTAATCATAAAAAACTTACTATAAATTATAATAAATCATTTTTTTTTACTTTTGCCAGCTATGTTAACAGATTACCAGATTTTAATGAACTCAATGTCACTTATAACGATCAGGAAATTACTCTTCAAAGACAAAGTTATATAAAATACTTGGGTGTTACTCTCGACTCTCACTTACGGTGGGATAAGCATATAGATAATTTAACCTACACCTTAAGGATGTTGCTTTTTAAATTTAAATTTCTCAAAAAAACATTGAGCGTTATTCACCTTAGAACTATTTACTACACACTTGTTCAAACCAGACTTCAATACTCCATCATCTGCTGCAGGGCTACCACAAAGAACCATTTAAATAAACTGGAAATTTTTCAAAAGAGATTACTGAAAATAATATTCAATAAAAAAATTAGGTATCCAACGGATTTATTGTATGATGAAACCAATATTATGGATGTCAGACAATTATATGTTTATGCAATTTTAATGTACACTTACAAACATAAAGATATATTACAAAAAAAGACATATAACTATCAAACAAGAGGTAAAGAAACAGGCACAGTATATACTCACTTTGTAAGTAAATCAGTATCACAAAGATATTATTTGTACCTAAGTGGAAAAATATTTAATCACCTTCCGGAAATGTATAAGATTTATTTGTATTCCGTAAACTCCCCTCAATTAATTAAAATATTAATGAAAAAATATATTGTAAATGGTGACAGGAAAGCTTTGAGAGCATTGATTGAATAATGTGTGAGGAGCTTTCGGTAAAATGTGATAAAATTATGAAATTTAGAAGTAAGAAATTCAATGGATTCATTGCTATATGTATATGTGTGAGTGTGTGTATGTATATAATTGTTTATTTAGAAAGAAACGTGAAAAAAACATGCAAACATAATAACATAATATGTGTGTATGTATGTATGTATGTGTATATATTTGTTATCCTACTATTGTTTATAAATTAAGTGAAATATTGTTTTGTGTACTTTTGGAGAATCAATTTAATTTAGTACATTATATATTTAAATCATTTTTAGTAAAAGTAAGCAATTCCGCAGCCTATGCGCAACCGTGAGGTCATAAATAGGCTACCATGTCGCATACGTATTACATTGATGTTCCATATATAATATTGTACAACAAGAGATTTATGTATATATATATGTATAACATGAGCTGAATAAAGATTATTATTATTATTCTTCATCTTTTTCGTAAAATAAGCATTTTGCTTTTGTTGTTAATACAATTACATTAATGTATTACCTCAATTCACATCACCATACCAGTATAATTCTAATGTTTCACACTTTTATTTTTTAGATACACATGTTAAGCCCACAATTGAAAAACAAAAAATAATTTCACAAGTTGATTCATTTAAACCTACAAAGAAAAGTCCAGCAAATATTACAAAAAAGCCTGCAGCTCAACCACCTGCAGATGAAACTACAGTAGCTGCTGTTCAGCAGGCTGGTGGAATAGCTAGCAAAATGGCCGCTTTGCTCGAGAATAAAACCACCATTTCTCAGGAACAGATTGCAAAGAATACAAGGAGTGAGAGACAAAAAGAGATGGACTTGTTGTTAAACCGGTTTAATAGAAATAAAGAGGTACAGTGTAATTTCATATTATTTTTAAACAAATCAGTATGTTTGCTAGAGGGTTTGTCTTAATAAATTTATACTACCTAGAGTCACATTGTTATGTGCACTATTCGTAAAGTAGGCTTCTGTTTAGCCAAAAATTTTGTGTTCCCTAAAATTATCCAATATAGTTACACAATATTTGGACCGAGTTATGCATCACTTGACTAAGCGACAGGCCATCGTTTTTCGGGATTTTATGCCATCTAGTAGTAAAATATGTAACTTATAGAATAAAATCCGATTTGCATCACCTGTCTAAGAGCCAACTAATGCGGCGTTAGTTTACATCAGTTGACCAACCGACTTTGCGAGTTTGCATTACTTGACCAACCGACGGTGCAAGCGGCGTTTGGCTAGTTGACGCGTTTTTATATTATATTTAGTGAAGTATGTGTTTTGTGCGTTCAGTCTTGTTCGGTACTCGGTAGTATTACAAGTTGTTATTGAAAGATATTAATTTAATTATTTGTTTCCTACATATTTTAAACGATTTTATGTAGGAAAAATGTTGAGAAGAACAGCTTTAATCATAAGAAGTGTGCAGGAATTAATAAATATAGGGGTAAGTTCTTAATTATTATGCTAATATTTATTTTTTGATGTTGGCATAACCTTAAATTTTTGTCGTAGGAGAATACATAATGAGGAAAATTTTCCACCAAATAATTCTGCAGTAGAAAAAATAAAAAATGAAGGTACAACTACGGAGCAGCATAGTTTTCCGGAAGTGAGTATATTACTTTATTAATATTTTTGTATTGATACCTAGAGTTGATTAATAAGGTTGGATATATTATGGTACCATATATCTTTTTTATTTTAGGAACATACAGATCATTATGGTAGCGACTCACCTACATATACAAACCTTTTGCCAGTAAAAACTACTATTAATAATGATAAAGACGATAGTGAAAATATAAAAACTAATGTTCTAAATGATATAGAATTACAGAATAAAGAAAACGATGACCCAAGTGAGAATATACCAAAAAATAATGTTCTAAATGACTTAGAAATACAGAATGAACAAAACGATAATGACCCCAATGAAAATATACAAAATAATGTTCTAAATGACATAGAAGTTCAGAATGATCAAAACGATAATGACCCAAATGAAAAACATGCTACTCTAGGTCGACCCAGAAAAGGAAGAAAAAGGAAATATCCGTCACAGAATCGCGCTGAGAGAACCATTAACTGCATTCAAAATAAAGGCTACATTACCCAAAGAGGATCTGTAAAAATGCCAAAAGAATTCAGACAATATCTATGTCGCTGCGATTGCTTAATTAAAGTTGGGATAGAAAGGGCACAAGAACAATACAAGAAATTTTATAGTGTAACATCCCACGATGCTCAAAGAGCACTTATTTGTGCAATGGTAAACGACTTCCCGATCAAGAGAAAAAGAAATAAAAACTCACAAAAAAGAAACAGGTCAAGGCGGTTCACTATAAACGATGTTACCGTATGCAAACCATTTTTTCTGCAGACGTTAAGAATCTCGAGTAGTAAAGTAGATCTGGCTATTAAGAGCGTGAAAAGAACAGAAGGTGTTAAAGATTTAAGGGGCATAGGCGGTGGAAAAATAAAATTTCCGAACAGAAGCATCAAAAAGTAACCACACATATTCAATCTTTTCCAAAATATAAGTCCCATTACGCCAGAGAAACAACAAATGCTATGTTTATGCGTTCAGATACTACCCTACCGATAATGTACGACTTATATAAACAAGAAGTAATGTCTCCTGTATCATTCTCGAAGTACAAGCATATTTTTTTGACCTGCTTTAATTTAAAAAGAAAACCTTTAAAAAAGGATACGTGCAATACTTGCGACAGACTTAACATTTTAGAAAAGAGTGGTACTCAGCAGCAGCAAGATATGTACCAAAAGCAAAAAGAGTCTCATTTAAAATCGGCTGAAGAATCAAGGATGTTATTAAAAAGCGATAGAATGAGGGCTAAAGACGATAATAATTTAGAAGTTTTATGTTTTGATCTGCAAAAAACGCTACCTTTGCCCCGAATTCCTACAAACGTAGTTTTTTATAAACGCCAACTTTGGTTATATAATATGGGTATACATACTTCCAAAAATAACAAAGGTCATTGTTATGTTTGGTTGGAGGGAGATGCAGGCCGTGGTGCACAAGAAGTTGGATCTGGTTTGTTCAGACACATTATGAATGACCCAGATATGCAGGACTGTAAGTCTTTGATTCTTTGGTCGGACAGTTGTGGAGGACAAAACAGAAACATAAAAATTGTCCTCATGTTGAAAGCAGTTCTTGATGTCCATCCATCCTTGATCGAAATAACATTACGATTTTCGACATCTGGTCATAGTTTCCTCCCAAATGACACAGATTTTGGAGACATTGAGTGTGCATTAAAATTGCAACAGAGACTCTATTCTCCTAATGATTACATAAATATCATGAGGGGGTGCAGACGCAAGAATCCTCTTATTGTACATAGGATGGAACGAGAACACTTCTACGGTACTGGGCGTTTAGAAAAAGCTATTGTTAATAGAAAATCAGATATTAGGAACAATAAAATAAACTGGTTTAAATTTAAAGAAATAGAAATGCAGAAGGAAAAACCATTCAGTATTTTTGTAAAAAGTAATGATTTTCAAAGCGAGGCACAGGAAATCAATATAGAAAGGAAAAGGGGCAGACCATCAGAGACAAGAAAAAATTTTAATGAATACTTAGACCAACTTTGGCCAAATGGTAAAGCAATATCCACAAAAAAACTTGATGACCTAAAATTCCTTTTACCATTTATACCAAAAGACGATCAAAAATTCTATAAAAAGTTAATAGGAGATCCTAATCTAGAAGAAGACATAGATGGATTTAATATTGAGACACTAGATTTTGAAGTAGAAGAAGGACAAGATGAAATAGAGTTATAAAAAGTATTAAAAAATAATGTTTTTCGTTGTATAATGTTCCTTTTATTTAAATAATGTTTTCTAACTACTTTAAAAATGAAAAAAAATTATTTAAAAATGTGTTCTGGTATGCCCTATCTGTCTTAAATATGTATACTACTATAAAACCTAGTACCTATCAGCTAATACAAAAAATTTAAATCAAAAGCATAATAAAAATTAAATAATTCTTTGCAGTAAGAACTTACAACAGTTTGTTGTATAAAAGGAAAATGATATTAATAATAAATTATTTTAAGTCAAATGCCTTGCAGTGGTTTTGCATAATATGACCAACAGTCAAAAGTGGTACATAGTCATATTATGCAAAACCTAAAAATACCTATAACCATAAAAAGCATCAACTGGAAAAGCGGCTTTTTGCTTATAACAGCTGTCACTTGTGTTTTATAATAAAAATATGCAGGAACCAAATAATTTCCAACTGTTTGAGCCAGTACACAAAAAATCAGCTTAATCTGACATGTTTTCCATTTTTGAAAACGTGAAAAAGTAAAACGCGTTTTTTTCAAAATCGTTAAATTGTCGCTTAGTCAAATGATGTGTAACGCGGTCCATTTATAGTATCAATTTTCGTTATAAACATTATACATGCATTTATACATTGCACTAGTGTTTCAAAATCATAATCAAGAGAAGTATAGTACACATGTATTTTTTTAAGCAGATATTTTTTCAGCCATTGTGTCCACCTAGATAATGTGGAATCTATCAGAAGTTTATTACATTGTCATTTCGTGACTATTTCTTAAATGATATGCAAAGGAGCTTGGATATGTTACACTATTTACATAAAAAGTTTCAATGTTTAATGTCTTGTATACTCGATAGTCGAAATTGTGTAAAGTGAGTCAGAGCTATCTAATAAACACTTTGGTTAAAGCGCAGTTGCCATATGTATTCTAGAGAGAAATGCTGTATTTTATAAATACACTTCAAATCCATTGTGTCAATATTTCAGGTACAAAAGATGCAATGTAATTAAGTCAATACCAATTTAATATATTTATTTCAAATTTCAAGCAGACTAATAATAATTAGTTTACTTGAAATGTGAAATAAAGTGTTTATGTATATTTCTTGAACGCAAAGTTTGTTGTGAAAAACTCGCCGATTTGACAATGTTGGAGAGTCGCTTCAATGTTCCGGCTTTGAGAACGAGATAGATAGATCGAGCTACGCGAATGAGACAGTGATAGTAAACAGTTATGTGAGGTGTTTATTCTCTTCATGAACGTAACATCAGTATTTGTGTTGTGGTTTTGTGTGATAAATCGGTTATTATTGGTATTTATTGTAATATTTATATCCGTATATTTAGTGACAATAATGGCGGAGTGTAGCGGTGTTGGCGATAAAAAACGGCGTCGTAACAATTTAATTCGGGAAGAAAAAGTCCTCATATTAAATGTGTACGAAGGACTGCGTGCCATGGACAAACAGTTGGGTGTTAGTGACGCTGTGATTAAGTGCAGTTATTTAACTAAAGTTTCTGAGAGTACTATATACAATAATCTAAAGAAATCGCGGGACGGATCTTTGACAAGAGAACGAGGTGAAAACTGTAAACCGGAAAGTAGGGGAAGAAAGAAAATTGTTTTGGACGACCAAACACGGAATGCTATACGTAGGGAAATACATTCTTTTTATTTTAGGAATGAAATCCCCTCGGTAGCTAAATTGAGCAAGGTAATAGAAGCTGATGATACTTTACCAAACATCAGTGATAAAGTTTTGAGACGAACTTTAAAATTAATGAATTTTCGTTACCAAACAAGAAGTAGAAACAGTGCCTTCATTGAACGAAATGACATTGTGGAATGGAGGAGAAATTATTTAAAACAGATACGACAGTTTCGTAACGAAGGACGGCACATATATTATCTTGACGAAACATGGTTAAATGAAGGCCACACTGTGTCAAAAGTGTGGCAAGACATGAATATACGAAGCAATCGACAAGCCTTTATGGAAGGTTTCTCTTCCGGTTTAAAAGCTCCCTCTGGGAAAGGACGTCGACTGATTATCACTCACATTGGCAGCGAGGAAGGATTTGTAGAAGGTGGATTACTAAGTTTTCAGTCCAAAAAAACTGTCGATTACCATGAAGAGATGGATGGTAACCGGTTTCAAACATGGTTTAGATCAATTTTAACAAAGGTAACTCCTGGTTCAGTGATAGTTATGGATAATGCTTCATACCACTCTCGTCGACTGGAGCAAATACCTACTTCAGCTAGCCGCAAGAGGGTTATAATTGATTGGTTAGAGAGTAAAAGCATTCCGCACAACGAGGCAATGATAAAAGTTGAATTATTATCTCTCGTACGGAAACATAAAAGCAGTTATATTAAGTACGTTGTCGATGAAATGGCGAAAGATTTCAACGTCTCAGTTGTTAGACTTCCTCCCTACCACTGTGAGTTAAACCCCATCGAGCTGGTTTGGGCCCAAGTGAAAAATTATGTTGCGAGAAAAAACAGTACATTCAAAATGGCTGACGTTGAGAAACTGTTTGACGAGGCGCTGCATACCGTTACTGCTGAGAGTTGGCGTAAATGTATTCAACACGTATTAAAAGAAGAAATAAAGTTTTGGGATTTAGACATACGTGTAGAAGTAATGACGGAACCACTCATTATCGATATAGGAGGAGAAAGCGATGATTCTGAGGAGTCGTCAGGGAGTGATACCGCTTCCAGTTAGTCAGACATTTTACAAGTGACCTCACAACATACCTATACTTATTGGTAATTTATTTTGGTCTTGACAAACAACTTTTTTTTAGTTTTAGTAGTAGTAATTGACTTTTAAACATTTTTTTATTTTGTTTTAACTTACTTATGAACAACTTGTGATAAGTTATTATTAAAGTTAAAAATTGAAATTCCAGATATTTCAGTATTCGCACCCTTAAACTATGATACGCTCATGGAGTTCACTTTAAATCGGTAGATAACCGATGACGTCACTTTACAGAATTTCGACTATCGACTATAGAGTACTTCAAATTTATTACCAATAAATCGTGACAAATACGATTGTTTTCATAGTGTGAAATGGCAAAATGTCAATAATCGTTCTGGCCTGTATTTTAAATTATATTATACATGTAAATTCTGTGCAGTAAATTCTAGGAACTGTGGGAGTGTTTAATAGACATTCCATAAACGTGCATACGAGGTCTGATCAAAAAATAACCGCTATTTTCAATTTTTTCAAAAAGTATTTATTTATTCATCAATAACTATCTTGTCCCCTTCAAAGTAATCCCCCTCAAATATAATACACTTATGCCAGCGTTTTTTCCAATCCTCAAAACACTTCTGAAACGCGCTTTTTGATATCGGCAACAGCTCCTGTTTCGATTTTTCTTTTATCTTCTCAATCGTAGCAAAACGCTTTCCTTTCATCGGTGTCTTCAGTTTTGGGAAGAGGAAAAAGTCAGCGGGAAAAAGTCAAGTCCGGTGAATACGGTGGTTGAGGCATGATAACGGTTTTGTTTTTAGCCAAAAACTCACGCACAAGCATCGATGTGTGAGCTGGTGCGTTATCATTGTGCAAAATCGATGATTGCTTTTTCCACAATTCTGTGCGTCTCTGACGAACTGCTTCGCGCAAACGGCGCATAACTTCAAGGTAGTATTCCTTATTGACCGTACGACCTTGTGGCAAGAATTCATGATGCACCACGCCATTGCAGTTGAAGAAAACAGTGAGCAAAACCTTCACATTTGACCAAACTTGACTTGCTTTTTTCGGTGTTGGCTCATCTGGACGCTTCCATAATTGAGCTTGTGTTCTGCTCATAGTAGACTCGCCAAACGGCACAGTCAACATTTCAAATGTCCTTGCGCATTTAATTTCATTTTTTACACAAAACTTAATACAGTTTCTTTGATCCATTTTTTCGAATAATAAAAAATCGAAGAGCACATCAAAACACGACTAACCTTTTTATATGTCAAAAACAAACTGACAAACCAAAATGACTGATATTGCCAACATATATAACAGACATGTGTACCAACATAACAGAAAAAAAGCGAAAATCGAACATACATAACTCACGAAATTTGAAAATAACGGTTATTTTTTTATCAGACCTCGTAGATTCTAGGGTACATGAACAACGCAGAAAATAATGCATAATATTTATGTAATGATATTTTTTTAATGGAATTTAGTTCCAAATTAATGTAACTAAAAGTATGGATAAAATTTACTACAAAATTATTTGTTACTTTCTATCGTTGATGATTTTCAAAATAACATTAAATAACAGTAAAATAACATACAATCTATTGCATAGGTTAGGTTAGAACTTGATTTCCTGTAAAAAATATATAAAAGTACGATTTTCTTATTAAAAAAAATTAATTTGCAGCACTGAAAAGGGCCATTTATTGATGGAATTTTTATACTACCGACACTTGGGTCGAAATTCACAATGGATTGAAGATCCATTCCAATATCCATTGTAGTGTCCAAAGTCCCACATTTTCTCTTCTTTGATGACATGATGTATACACTTTTTCCAGTTCTCGCTTGTAAGATCTTGTAATGCCTCTGAAAGGAGTCGATTAACATCACCCATTTTAAATGTAATATTTTTTTGCCAACATTATTTTTCACTTAAGCCCAAATAAGCTCAATGGGATTTAACTCTCAATGATATGGTGGTGTATTATGATATTATTTTCACGAGACATTTCATTTACAACATATTTAATATACTGGGCCTTGTGTTGCCTTACAATATTTAGTAATTGAACTTTCAGCATTTGGGGATCATGCGGAATATTTTTTTGGGAAAGCCAATCCATTATTTTTGCTTTTCGCCAAACAATTGTTGGTAAAGCTTCTAGACGTCTGCTGTGGTATGGAGTGTTATCCACTATCACAACAGATCCTGGCACAATCTCTGAAAACCATTCTTCAAATTTTTGAGCGTCCAGGTATTCATGGTAATTCCCAGTTTTTTTTATTCAAAATCTAAAAGACTGCAATCCAGATTCACTTCCAATATGGGTAATGATAAGTCTTTGTCCTTTTCCAGATGGCGCTTTTAAGCCAGTGGAAAAGCTGTCCAGAAACGCTTGTCTTCGGTCTGTTATACTGTTATCTTGCCAAACACAATCACAGTATGTCCTTCGTTCAGCCAAGTGTGGCAAGATAGTAAATTGTTTTCGCCTCTCGACGAAACTCTCGGAGTTTTTTTTAAATAATTTCGCCTCCACAAAATAATGTCTTCTTTCTCGATCAGGTGGCTCTTTTGACTTATTTTTTGATAACGAATGATCATAAGCCGTGATTTTCGCAACAAAAAACCGCGCAAAATTTTAGGCAGAGATTCATCCGAATCTAACGCTTTCGAATTCTCACAATTTTCTGATTCATTGCTGTGATACTTTAGTCGAACTACTATACAAGGTTACTAAATCGTTTTCTGTCATATCCGTATTTTTTTCTTTGATTCCAGAATAAACTATGTCTTTTTCTCCGTCAGAGAGGTTTTTACGCCTACGTTTAGATACACTGCCTTCCATATTAAACGAAATGATAACAAAAAACATTTGTTTATATTTTCACAAAGTAATTTGTACTCTAGACCTACACGCACGTCTATGTAAGAATGAAGCGTGGTAAGTGTTTATTCAATAACATGTTGTGACCGTGACTATATCGTGTGTGTTAGCAAGCCTTTCGTGTCGCTCCGGTAGTAGCACTGTACCCGCTACAGGAAAATCAGCCATAGCTGCAAGTTCGTAATCCACGCCGACGATGCGCCCGATGTTATCTTACATTTACAAACTATATAGTTGCAATTTCATACATTTCAAGTGGACATTTGGCAATCACGTTTCTGTTATTAGGCTCGAGCAATTTTTGGAATTTACGAACTGGAGTATAAAAAGAAAAATTTAACTTGTTTTTCAATTAAAATTTTTTGCTCAAAAAATATCCTATCAAATTTGTCTATTTTTACACTTGTTTGTCGAAATAATCAATGAAATCATCATCACACTGATAACTACCCATGGATAGTTTTTACGGATAGTTATCACTTATGTCATGACATTGCTAAGCAACACAAAGTTTTTTGACATTTGATTAATTTAATATACTTCGAAAATGTCATTGCAAAAAATGTTACTACTGAATATCCCTCGAACATTGATAAATAACTTCCTAAACTACGTTATTTTAGGTAACAGTCCTCCGCCTTCGCAATCGGGCTGTTACCAAATAATGTACTTTCGAAAACTGACAATTATTTCGTTAATTGTCAATGCCCTTGGGATATTATAACTGATAATATTTCAAATATACTATAAATATCAACGGCAACAACGCTTAGAATGTAAAACATTTAATTTATTTTCAGGCTACATATGACTTAACTTTTCGGAAATTGTGGGGGTAATTATATGAGTTCAAAGTGTTTTGAGGTGGAATTATTTAAAAACAGTTTCATTTAAAATGTGTTTTGAAGGTGTCCAGTCCAGGATTGTAAAAATATAAACATACATAGTGCCGAATGAATGAAAAAACCAAGTTATTCAAATCGATAAGATTATAAAAACGAGAATTTCTGGCAAGGATCATATGAAAACCAACTGCGGTGTTGCCAAGTTCGCCTAGTAATAGTGAGATTATGTAGGCTGATAAAACTCGTTTTTCGTGGCTTCTACTGTCTCAACAATTAGTATCAGATGCAGGGGCGAAATACAATATGGGGGATAAGTTAGATGTAATCCTGAAAGAACAGCGAGAACTGTAGCTGAAAATGGAATATGTGAAGGGGATAAAAATAGATGTCACTTAATTGAAAATAGAATCAAAATATTACAAACAGAACGTCCAACACTTGAGAAAAGAAAACTATGAGCCAAAGGAAGAGTTGAAGCAGATAGCCCAGATATGGAAAAATAACCTGACGGTTAAAAATGAAGTGATAAAATGAATATAACGTCACAGGTTCCAGAGTTATTAAGGATACTAACGACAGTGTGGTGCTAAAGGAAGCAATCAGCAGAATATTTGCCACTTGGGAGGTGGAAAAAAGACCCAGTAGTTCGGGTTGAAAACATGTCTAGAAGACTACACTCATCAAGGCAAAAAAATATATAAATAAAAATAATAAGTTGAAACAACTGGAGGGATGACAATAAATAATGACCTCGCAAAGGCGGAACTTGAAATGAAGATAAAGTAAAAGGCAGAGAAGTAATAAAAGGTTTTAAGAATATTTTTATATACAGGTGATCTGTTATGTATGTTTCGCTCTAGATATTGTTTCTATTTAATGTTATATTGATAGGTATTTTGTCATTCAATTATCAAATAAACTTCAATTCCAATAACATTTATTTTACACAATCCAACTGTTTAAACCGTTAGAACGAGAATCGCGAACTCTTGATAGAGTTGGTCTCTTCATTACAAAATCTGCAAGCTCAACAAAATCAACTTACAAAACGCAAATACTTGGTAGAAATGAACAGGTACAAATAAATACAAAAGGTATGTCCTTACAACCTTATGATGAAATAAATGAATCGTTCGAGACATACTTACGTCTTGAGAATTATTTTATAATGCACAATTTATCCGATAATACACCTGAAAACAATAAAAAAAAAGTGTTCAAATTTTGCTGAATTGTTTGAGCCCGGAAATTTGTCAAACTTTGATTAGTATCACCGCGCCGGATCCACCGGCAAATAAATCATACAAAGAGTTAATTATTTCACTTATAAGCCACCTTTGTCCAAAACCTAATGAAATTGCAAAACAACCCAAATTTTTCTCACGATTCCAGAGAGAAGGGGAAACAATCAGTCAGTATCAGGCAGAACTCAAACAACTGACCATAAATTGTAATTTTACATGTGTTCATTGCAAGAAACTTACTTCTGATATACATTTACGCGCTCAAATTATCAGAGGTGTACAATTCAGCGAAATTCGAGAGAAACTATTACAAACCACAAGCGATCCTACCAAATTAAGACGTCCTACTTTTTCAGAAGTTGTTTCTATTGCATCATCAATCGAAACATCAAAATTGGAAACACAATCGATGCAGTTAACTCAGTTTCAAAAATTAATAGAAATTATCAAGATAACCAGTCAACTTCTAGTTCTTATGATGTTAAATGTTTCCGATGCGGCAAAAATCACAAAGCTGCTGAATGTAAATTAAAAAACCTGAGCTGTCGTTTTTGCAAGAAGAAAGGTTTGTTTTAAAAAACAATATTCCCAAAATCAATAAAATTCAATTTAAATCTGTGAAGATATTTCAAATCACAAGTCATGAGAAGAAGAAGTGACGATTAATTCTATCTGTTACAGCAATAAGTTTGCGGATAAAATAAACGGTTTTAAAGGTTAAAACTAACTTTTCCGCATCTGTGGCCCTGAACAATATTCTATCATAAAATTGTTACTTGTATACACTTAGGGGGATGTAGCGTGCTAACAAACCGAAACTTCTCCAAAAATAACCAAAAATTTGGTATATCCGGATTTATAGGACCCGCTGTACTCGCTCTAGTCAACTGAAAATCAATAGGGTACATCTGTGAAGAACCTTGAACAATATTCAATCATAAAATTGATCAATAGTATACTTTCTGGAGGCTGTATCGTGCTAACAAACTGAAAATTCTCCAAAAATTACAAAAATTTGGTACTTGAAGTACCATAGCACCCGTTGTACTGGCTTTAGTGATCTGAATATCAATAGAGTTCATCTTTGAGACGCTTTGAATAATATCCAATCATAAAATTGGTCCGGAGGCTGTATCGTGCTAACAAACTGAAACTTCTCCAAAAATGACAAAAATATCCTACTTAAAGTACTGTAACACCTGTTGTATTGGCTCTGATGAGCTGAAAATTAATAGGGTTCATCAGTGAGATGTCCTGAATAATATTCAATTATAAAATTGGTGACTTGTTGAACTCCGGAGGCTGTATCGTGCTAACAAACTGAAATTTTTCAAAAAATGACAAAATGTTGTACTGGCTCTGGTGAGCTGAAAATCATTAGGGTTCATCTGTGACATATCCTTAACAATATTCCATCATAAAATTGCTGACTTATTGCACTCTGGAGGCTGTATCGTGCTAACAAGACATGAAAGGAAAAGTGGACGACGACGACATGCACACAGGATTTTATTTCTAAAAACCGTTTTTACGTGTTGTTGTTGATGGAAAACGTGAAAATAACTGAAAAATTCTTTTTCAAAATTCCAACTTTTTTTGGGGTAAACCAATACTTTTCTCGCATATACAGGGTGTCCCGGGACTAATGGGAAAAAAGTCAGGAGAGTATAAAACGAGCCAAAATAATGTTAGTACTTCATATAAACTTTTACTATGCAGGCTCTCGTTTTCGAGTTATAGGCCTCCAAAGTTTTAATTTTGAATTTGGTTTTTATTTTTATTTTTTGTACTAGTTATTTGATCTTCATAAAATTTACGGCAAAGCTATAATGTAAGTGTATGTTTATTTTGGTAAGGTAAACAGATTTACAGTAGTGCATTGAAGCCAGGGACGGACTACTCGCAATGGTTAGTGATCCAAAAATTTTGCAGGTATGGCACACCCTGTATGAAATTATCGAAATTCACTTCCCCACACATTAAGCTAACGAAAAGGTACTCTTGTTGGAATTCGATAAAATAAGCCGTTTGGCTAATATTTACAGTTTTATTAATGCACTACGTACAAATCTACCTAACTAACTTATTAATACGATGTCCAGAATTTACTTGCTTTTAATCAAAATTACGAACATAACATTATTAAACCATTAAGAAAACCTCAAAAAACACAAGTTATAAAACATTAGACTAAAACTAATTCCTAAACAACAACAAAAACTAACGTTATTCTAATAAATGTTCAATATGAGCTCCTCCCACTTCCACGCACATTCTAAGTCTACGAAGGTTGTTTCTTTGCACTTGAAAGAGCAATTTCATACTATTTCTAATAACATTGCAGTGTAACACAATTCTGTCTATTAAATCTTGCCTTGTTTGCACAGGTGTTGCGTATACCTTACTTTTGAGATAACCCTAGAGAAAGAAATCCATAGGATTAACGTCTCCTGATCGCGGTGGCCATTGAAAAGGGCCTCCACAACCAATCCATCTATTAGGAAGCCTTGTGTGTAAATGTTGTCGTACATCTAAACTGAAATGAGGAGGGGCCCCATCATGCATGAACCATAAATTCCTACGAGTTTGTAGTAGCACATCATCAAACAGGTTCCATAACTCATTTTGCAAAAAACTCCAAATATCTCTGACCGGTCAAAGTACCGTCAATAAAGTATGGCTGTATCAAATTATTGCCAACTATTCCTGCCAAACATTAACCATGAATCTATGCTGGTTCCTAGTTTGGATATTGCCATGTGGATTGACATCATCCCATAAATGCATATTATGAGAATTTATGATTCCATCTCTGGTGAAACCCGGTTCGTTCGTAAAGAGAACGTTACTAATAAATGTGTTGTCTGCTTGTTGTTGTCGCAGAAACCACTGGCTATACTCAAGTCGAGCAGGATAATCAGCCACTGTCATACGGTGTACTTTTTTCATGTGAAAAGGATATAACAGCTGTTCTTTTAGGACGCGATGAACAACTGATTTCGAGACGTTATGTTCTCTTGATAATTTTCTAAAACTCGATGGTTCATTATCAACTGCATTTAACAAGTCTTGTTCAACTGCCACAGTACGTATGCTTCGTACTGGACCTTCTCCAGCTTTTTCTGGCGAAAATCTTCCTAAAATTTAAAATTTTGTTTTGTATACATGGAAAATGATGTTCTCGCCACGGGACAATTTCCAGAAGAACTCAAGGTTGCAAAAATATTACCTCTACATAAAGGTGGGTTGAAAGATTTGATAATTAACTATAGGCTCATATCAATACTGAGCATCTTTTCAAAAATTATTGAAAAAATAGTTAAAAAAAGAATTGCACTTTATGTAAAAGATACCTTTGGCTTTGACAATTATCAATATGGCTTCCAGGAAGCAAGTAGTACCATGAGTGCAACAACTGATCTTTTGGAAAGTGTTTCTGCTGAAATTAATAAGAACAATTATGTCAATCTTGTGTTTGTAGATTTACAGAAGGCATTTGATACCGTGGACATTGAAAAAATTGAGTAAAATGGGTTTTCGGGGAACTGCTTATTAACTACTCAAGACATACCTAGAACACCGAAGTCATTACACTGTTGTCAATAATGTGAGTAGTGAGAAAAGAAACTTCAATATGGGAGTCCCTCAGGGGTCCGTTTTAGGTCCAATTCTATATCTTTTATATGTACAATGTGTAGGTACAAAGGCAAAATATTTCAGTTTTGCAGATGACACGGTATTGGTCTATTCAAGTCCATGTTTGAAAAGTATTGAATCTACCATAAATGGGGACTTAACCCACTATTTTGATTGGCTGCGGTGTAATAAACTTAGTATAAATGTCAAAAAAACCGTATACATGTGTATTAAACAAAAAAATAAGCCATTTCATGATGTGCAGATTAGATTTGATAATAATCTACTGGACTGTGTTGATTATCACAAATATTTGGGATTATATATTGATGAAAAATTGAGTTGGCACAAACACATAAATTATATCACTAGTAAAATAGTTCCAATAGTAGGCGCATTGAAAAGATGTGCTTACATGATGAGTGACAAACATAAAAACACAATTTATTATTGCTTAATTGGATCCAGATTGAGATATCTTATTAACTGTTGGGGAAATGCTTCAGATACATTAATTTCAAAATTACAAATTATACAAAATAAAACCATAAAGGTATTGTATAACTATGACTCACGAAAATCTACTGCAGAACTTTATTCAGAAACGAAATTACTCAATATCAAAATTTGAAGAAACTTGAACAAGTTAAACTAGTTCATGGCATGCAAGTTGGCTATATTAAATCAAATCACATATTCATGTTAGCACAAGACGTGCACAATCATGACACTCGAAATAAAGATTTTTTAAGAAACGAATTGAGACTTGCCAAAAAAAACCAAGATTCGCCGATTTATAGGGGAATTGAAGCATACAACACAATTCCAGCACGAATAAAATAAATAGAAAATAAAAATTCATTCAATATCAAATTAAAACTGCATCTGAAATGTATTATGTTAGATGTATGACTATTTAACAATATGATTCATGTGATATCTGTAAATACTCTGTGATATATCTATTTAAATGAATTAATGCCAAAAAAGTTATTTGTATGTGTGTATATAACAAACATTGTACTATCCAGCTATTCTGTATTATGTACTATTTCATTATGTTTTATATTTGATTATGTACTATATTTTTTGTATAGGCCTTGTTATCAGTATCCTTTTTGTACTGTATTTGAGGTCATAAATAAATAAATAAACTTCAATTCATTAGCGACAACTTCCAGTGTGGCACTAGAAGCCATAATAAGTACTACCAAAATAAAAACAATGAGCATAATGTATTTCTTATAAAGACAACAGTACTCTGGGTTAGAAGTTAATCAAGGCAAAACAAAATATATGGTACTCGGCAAAACTAGTTGAGTAGATGCACAGCTCGATATACGAACACAGAGTGAGTCAGTAAATTCTCCAAAGGACGAAACAACCTATCTCATAATAACAAGGAATGTCCATGAAGAACAAGAGATAAACACAAGAATAATGAAAGGAAATTAGAAATATTGAATGCTTTGGCCATTAATCAATTCAAACTCTGCTCTAGAAGAATGAGAATAAGGATTTTCAACACCATCATAAAACCCACAGTATTGTATCTAAATGAAAATTAGTTATTAACAAAAAGACAAGAGAGGTACTGCAGTGTTGAGAATGTAGGATGCAATATATAGATGAGTAAAAACGCCTGAAGGTTGGAGGAGAATAACCAATCAAGAAGTAGAAATTTTATATGGCCAATGTCAATAATTAAAACACAAAGGTTAATATGGCTGGAACACATAGAAAGGCTGGAATGGGGGAAGAATGTCAAAGATGATACTCTACTGAATATTGATGAAAAAAAAGGAGAGAAATGTCCAGAAAATTGGTTAGATTGGGTCTTGTTAGATATTCAAAAAGCTGAAGATTCGCTGATTGGACAGAGAAAACAACAACAACAAGAAATAGAAAGAAATGGAGAAAAATGATATATATGTAGGCCTACATTACGAGAAATATAAGCATATCTCATTCATTCATGTATTTAGAATTTTTAGTCAATGTATGCATTGGAACACTTGCTTAATAAACGAATCGAAAAAAACTCCTGTGTGATATCTTAAATGCAAATGACAAATATATTTAATTTGGCCATTCAAATTACACTGATTTGTCCATAAAGGTAACATAATATGATGTGTGTGATTCATTTAGACAAACAAGTATTAGTATCCAGGATATATTTAAAATGAAGAGCAGATAGGCCCAGTAAAACGGAAGACAGAATAAAAGAATATGTACAAAAAAAATGAATACAAAAAAATTGGTAGAAACCCGAAACTAGGTGACGCTATAAGGTCATTTGGCAACGGAGAAGAGATAAAGATGAATTATTATTATTATATATAATAGTACTTCTGGCTAAAAAATAATCACCATCAATGTACCTTGGTTAAATTAGTGACTCTACAATGTGAAAGTAGTAAAGCCTCAGCCAGTAGATTTTTTTTTGTATTTAATAACAATCGAAATAACATGATTCAATAAGTTAATGCATGAGTTGGCTTCAGAGTGTTGCTCTTATCTGGATAAAGTCTTTTCCGGCGAAAAGTACTTTTTGTTGTATTTTCTTAGAATGTTGGTTACTTGGGTTGATTTGTTCCATCTATTTTCATTATCCACTATCTCCATGTAGCATGTGGACATTGTAGCTGAATTTTTGTGGCTTGCTTAGAAAACAGTGTCCTTGGCAAGTAGGAATTGTACTTGATATTTGAAAGTAACATTTTTTTACTCTAGAAGTTGAGAGCAAAAAAATATTGATATATTCTCAAGAAAAATGCGTTAACACATCTGATTTGTATAGTAACTACAGTTTACCGATGCGTAATTAATATTTGGTAATATAATCGGCATAATTATTCTTCTATTAATAGTGAAAAACAGAACAAAATAATCTAACATTTTATGTATCATATAATAATGACGCATGGGGTAAAGAACCAATGAAACAACTATAGAAACTAAATATTTAATATGCTACTAGCTCTTAGTATTCAGGTGTGCTTTTTAAGATTGTTCAAAAAGATATTAAATAAAATTGCTAGGAGTGGGATTGCGAAATATTTTATTCTCACAATATTATCTTATTGATATTATACTGTTTAACTCCTAACCATTTTCACTATTTTTTTTGCTTTATTTTGTCTACTTACAATACTCTCTAAAAATATATAACTCGCCTCAGAAAGAAGAAATGATTTTTTTTTAATTTCCTGAAACTATACTAAAAGTGTGTGTATCTACCCGCAGATTGTAAACGTTATCGAGGAAGCTTCAGATGAAGATGACGATGACGTGGATGCCACTGAAGAAACCGCGATGATCACCGAAAAACCGGTAAAGGTGGTAGCTTCTGATAATGAACAAAGAAGATCAGCTGAAAAGAGAAAAAGTGGGGGGAAACCTTACAGTAAGTAGTTAATTCATTGAAATTGTATTTGATTTGTTATTTATTATAAATATGTACTTTGTATTTTTTTCATTATATGAACATGTGAATATTTTAGTTTATAAATATATGTTCTTAATTTTCGGTCTATTTTTAAAAAAATATATATCAAAATATACCGAAAATCAACATACATTAAGAATTGTCCATATAATTGGAGTAACTTCAGCACAAAATATGAAGATTTATCCCAAATCACTTAGACTAAATGTTACTCATTTTTGTGTTACATGTATTATGTGAATTTAAGATTTATAATGAAAATAACATAATATTTAAAACTAGGTATATAAAAAATGTTTAACTTTAAATTTCTCCAAAAATAATGATTTTATCGGCATGAAGAAAAAATAACTTAGAAACTTAGAAAATATTGGAGACTCAGGAAACTAAGTTAAAATAACAATTCGCCAGTATAGGAAAAGGCAAACCTTGATGTGCCTCTGCCATACGCCTCTAATCATAGGGAGAAACTTTGTTTTTCTATAATTTGGTGGGTCTCAAACTACTTGAACTAACTACCAAATAAACAGTTTTAAAGGTTAAAACTAACTTTTCCGCATCTGTGGACCTGAACAATATTCTATCATATAATTGTTACTTGTATACACTTCGGGGAATGTATCATGCTAACAAACCGAAATTTCTCCAAAAATTTAGTATATCTGGATTTATATGACCCGCTGTACTCGCTCTAGTCAACTGAAAATCAATATGGTACATCTGTGAGACACCTTGAACAATATTCAATCATAAAATTGATCAATCCTATACTCTCTGGAGGCTGTATCGTGCTAACAAACTGAAAATTCTCCAAAAATGACAAAAATTAGGTAATTAGTGTTTTAAATTAAACTCAACGTTTCTAACCAATTCCACAATATAATGAAAAATATTAAAAATTCTAAAAAATTGACAATTGTTTCGATAACTGAATATTATCGTCAGAATGACAGAAGTTAAATTTCATTTTATGCCTACCTGATGTTTAGTAGTTATTTTTGGCTAGACCAAGAAGTGACCTACCTTGTGATTTACTTAATATATGTTAATAGAAAAAATAAGAAGATGTGATATTACAAATATTGAAGCTTAGATATTATTAGCCATATGGTGATATCCTGGATATCATTTTTCCAATTAAGATCAGTATAACTGTGCAATGATATAGAAAACCAGGAAAACTGGATTTCCTTGAAGAGTTGGAAATTAGAAGACACTTGAGAAACCCACAATATGAAGTCGTCAATGAACAGATAAATCTAGGGAGTTCTCCACTATTAAACTGTCTTCTTAAGTGATAATTGTAAAGATCAGCAGATATAGTTTTCCTGGTTTTCTATATCATTGCACAGTTATACTGATCTTAATTGGAAAAATGGTATCCAGGATATCACCATAGGGCTAATAATATCTAAGCTTCAATATTTGTAATATCACATGTTCTTATTTTTTCTATTAACATATATTAAGTAAATCACAAGCTAGGTCACTTCTTGGTCTAGCCAAAAATAACTACTAAACATCAGGTAGGCATAAAATGAAATGTAGCTTCTGTCATTCTGACGATGATATTCAGTTATCGAAACAATTGTCAATTTTTTAGAATTCTTAATATTTTTCATTATATTGTGGAATTAGTTAGAAACGTTGAGTTTCATTTAAAACACTAATATGAGTAGATTCCACGAAGTAAGGGTCGAGACAGTTAATTTCATTAAAAATTAGGTACTTCAAGTACAATAACACCCGTTGTACTGGTTTTAGTGCTGAATATCAATAGGGTTCATCTTTGAGACGCTCTGAATAATATCCAATCATAAAATTGGTCACTTGTATATACTCCGGAGGCTGTATCGTGCTAACAAACTGAAACTTCTCCAAAAATATCGTATTTAAAGTACTGTAACACCTGTTCTATTGGCTATGGTGAGCTGAAAATCAATAGGGTTCATCAGTGACATGTCCTTAAGAGGGGCCTCACGTTTTAGGAACCTGAAAACAGTTGGCACCCGTGATTTGCAACAAAATTTAGGTCATTTTGTACACAACAAATCTAAAGTATGCAGGGAAATTAAGTGTTGAAATTTTAACACAATATAACTTGGGAATCAGGTATTTTGGTTGAGTTTTATATTGTTATAAAAAAGATATAAGCCATTAAGTGATGGTGTGATTTTGACAGTTTTGACAATTTGTGGTCACCAATCTGGACACCAAAACCTGATCCCCAAAAGGAAGCCTAGAGAATTGGATTCTGAAAATATGAAATCTCAAATCATTGTATTTATTGAGATTTTTTGTGCGCAAATTTTTGCAAACGAACATCTTTTTACTTTAGTTCAACCGCTCCACCGTCTTGATGCATGGCGCTGTATAGAACAATATAGAACATTGACAGAAGACGACGGTCAATTCATAGACAAATAATATTATAACTTTCTCTATGGGTCATATGCTGTTGTCATATGTTTTGTGTTCATAAAAATATCCCAAATTTATAGTTTAGTGTGTATTGTATTTGTAAGTGATTATAATTAAGTAATTTTCATGCTAAATAAATAAATTTGTGCTCCGTAAATGCTATTTATATTTACTCCACAAGATTGTGTTTAGTGCTTCGTTTCAACAAAAATGCACTTTTTGCACCTATTACACAAATAATTACTTTTTAATGTTATTCTTATTTATTGTTGGTAAATACATCAAAGTGATTAAATATATTATGTCAGAATGATTTTGAGTTTTTGTTCTTTGGCATAAATATATCATGTTTATACCTAATAATAGTAATTGTGATTCCGCTTAAATTGAATTTTATTGTTGTGTTTTTCTAGACAAATTTTGTTCTTCATAAGGTCAATTATTTCGCTTATTGTATTTGTTTGTAAATTCAGTTTTGATGCAGAGTGGAGGCATTTTGTTTCAAGTAGTGCATCATCACCTACAAGCCCTAAAATATTTGATCAATAAATGTATGTCATTTAATATGCAAAAAGAATTTATAACACATGGTGATTATTTGTTATGTTAAATATATTTACCATCAGGAGAAGCACCTAGTAACCCGTGTTGAACATCTACCCACAATCCTGAATCAACCACCACAACATTTTGTACTTGTTCAAAAATGCTCTTAGCCACTTTTTCCTTAAGAGTTCCATACTCCATTATCTCCGTCATACAATAAGTCTTTTTAAGAACAGTTTTAACAAGAGAATGACAAGGTGTATTTGTTTTTCTCTTAACAACCTGTCCAAAGATTTTATAAGAAATTAGGATGGTTGTCCACGTTTTAGCTTGCCTTAGCCTATGCACCATAGATAATAGTAATTGTTGAATAAAATTAATGAATGAACATTATATTTTAAAAATCTTTGAACCATAAATATTTTAAAACTTTGTCTAGCTAATAGTCAAAATTTCCTTGCAAATTGTTTGATTATATAAGCATTTCAAAAAATCAAAGAAAATAAGAAACCAAATTATTATTAAAGGACGACTTAGTAATAGTTTTATTTGTTGATATTAAAAAAAAAGTTGTAAAACAAAGGACAACTAAAAAGTTAATTGTGTCTACTTGTTGCACTTCGGGGGCTGTATCGAGTTATACAGATAGGTTTTCTTTTCTAAAAACCATTTTTTTGTGTTGTTCTTGCTGAAAAACGTAAAAACAACTCAAAAAAATACAAAATTCCAACTTTTTTTTGGGTAAACCAATACTTTTCTCGCATATTAGATGGGTTGGATGGAAAAGTAATAATACCAATAATGTATTATACAAAAACAAAAAAAATATTTACCATTCAGGTGATCACACATATGTGTATCTGTCATGGAAAAAAGAGAATGAAACAACTATTTTTTTGTATAATGAAGGAAAAATGTTTCAGTTCCAATCGCCACAACACATATGATCAATCTTTGCAAACAAGGTAGAAGCAAACTTGTATATGTTGATTGTATGTTTGATTTTATACTGTATACATCGATCTTCCCACAAAATATACATTATTATTTGTCATTACAGATCTTTCGCTTTAAATTTTTTATTAGTTGTTATAGTTGCTTTGTAAGTTTTTTAAACGTTTGCTATTTTAAATTCTTAACTGTACCTTACTTTCCTCTTTCTATTAAATATAAAGCATTGTATTACAAGTAAATATTTCTTTGTATAATAGATTTGGAAACTCTTTGCTTATATTATTTGTTTCTAGATAAAATTGAATATATTTACACATGTAGTTGAAAAAAGAGCCTACATGGCAAATAAAATTTGAAAGCAACCAACAGGAACTCTGAAACTAATACAAATATGATTAGATTGAGGCAAAGTTGTGGCATGACGTTCTTTGTTTTCAGACTAAATGGCCTATTTTAAATCATGTAAATTTGCAACTTTTCCGCAGTTTAATTTTCTTAGCATGAAACAAACAAAAATTTATAATCATGAAAACATTTTATTATGTTAATATAAATGGTACAAATTTTGAAAGGTAGAATGTTTTTAAAGTATGTATATTTTTCTTCTATTCTTAATTTCTAGCAATTTCCGCAGTGCTGTCACTTGGTATCCATATTATTAAATAGCACATGTCCTTTCATGCAATATGTAATGCAGCTTGTATCAGGTTATAATAGTTATATTTTTAAACGGTTTTATTTAGCTCACCCCGTTTGTTTTATTTATTCTTGGGTCAAATTTAGTAATTCAAATTTCACCCTCTTCCTGTCAACCGATTAATCTGAAATTTTGTATACACTTTGGATTTTGGTGACAATACAATTATGTTTATTCATTATCATTATAAATTCAAGATGGCCGCCGCTACAAAATGGCGGATAATTTATGTTTTATTAATCCCATCAATATGGGTATCAAATGAAAGGGCTCAACAAGCAGAATACAATATACTATAAAAAATTGAAATCCAAGATGGCGGCCGCTACAAAATGGCGGATAACGTAGGTTTTATCAATCCCATCAACATGGGTATCAAATGAAAGGGCTCAACAAGCAGAATACAATATACTATAAAAAATTTAAATCCAAGATGGCGGCCGCTACAAAATGGCGGATAACGTAGGTTTTATCAATACCATCAATATGGGTATCAAATGAAAGTGCTCAACCAGTAGGATACAATATACTATATAAAATTAAAATCCAAGATAACGGCCTCTACAAAATGGCGAATAACGTAGGTTTTATCAATCCCATCAACATGGGTATCAAATGAATGGTCTCAACAAGTAGAATACAATTTACTATGCAAAATTGAAATCTAAGATGGCCGCCGCTACCAAAGAGTTGGACTGCAATAAACTAACGGGCAAGAAACCTTGCAATAATGAAGCACTAAATGAATTGAACAGAATGCGAAATAAAAACTAAAAACCAAAAAATAAAAATAGGTAAAAAAACTTTTTAAGTTAAACGGTTTTATGTTAAACATACATTGCAATGTTTAAGATAAATGTATTAAAAACCAAAAAATAATAAAATAGATACAGTCGTGGGAATTATAAACATATGCATAGACTAGACTAAAATAAAACCGTGGGGCACGTCAATTGTCGGTTGAACAACTGCCTAATTATAGTGTAACATTACAAAACAAAAATTTTAATCAACGATTGTAGACAATTGACGTGCCCCACGGTTTTATTTTAGTCTAGTCTATGCATATGTTTATAATTCCCACGACTGTATCTATTTTATTATTTTTTGGTTTTTAGTACATTTATCTTAAACATTGCAATGTATGTTTAACATAAAACCGTTTATCTTAAAAAGTTTTTTTACCTATTTTTATTCAATTATCATTATTATATATTCATCAAAATGAATTATGCAATTCTTGTCTTTTGAGAGCGGTTTTAATTTTTCTTCATTTGGATACTTCAAAGGTCACTTCACTTCAATTAAGCATTTTTCGCTTTTCACTAACAAACCCATATTATCATTAAAACAGGGTTTCAAGAGAATGTTGAAACATGGTTTGATGATATTAGAACAAACCATCAGTATTATTTATCTCACATTTTCACATTAATCAAATAATCCAGTAAACATAACCTCAAACATAGCTTTTTAAAATTAAAAAATACGGATTGCAGGATAATTTACATTATCGTAACTATAATTTTTGATATCGGGTCGATACGATTACGTACTTTTTAACAATTTATTCCTTTCAAAAACATTTATGAAACTCTTAAATAATCAAAAATCTACACTCAAATGCAAATTATGTCAACAAATTTTGTTTGGAACCCTGTATATAATATTCTCTTATCTATGCACAGGTGTGCTGTGGTTTGTCTGTGGATGCAACATAAAAAACAGATAAGGTTTCTGTTTCACAAGAAGTTGAATTATTTGAAATCAAAACATTCGAACAGAGATGCGTTTCTTTGAACCGTCAAGAGTGGAAAGACAGAGAGAAAAAATATGTTGAATAAGTAAAAGCCGATTCAGTACTACTTTCGACATCTATCGTAAATATTTTGAACCAAATAATTACTAAATTAGTAACTAGTATTGTGTAGGTTTTTAGGTTTATATACCTGTGAGGAGGCCCCTCTTAACAATATTCCATCATAAAATTGGTGACTTATTGCACTCCGGAGCCTGTATCGTGCTAACAAGACATGTAAGGAAAAGTGGCCGACGATGACATACATACAGGATTTTTTTTCTAAAAACCGTTTTTTCGTGTTGTTGTTGAAGGAAAACGTAAAAATAACTCAAATTTTTTTTTCAAAACTCCAACTTTTTTGGGGTAAACCAATACTTTTCTCGCATATTAGATAGGTTGGCGGAAAAGTAATAGTATAAAGAAATGTCGAACGGCATTAAAATAATAATTAGCATTCATTTTTTAATATTTCTGTTAAACACTCTCTATATCGGTAAAGAGGAACATTTTATTCAAGTGTTTTAGGTTAAATCTTCATATTTTGTGCTGAAGTTTCTCCAGTACTATATGATCAATTCTTAATGAATCATCCTGTAAATATATTTGCAGAATAATTATGTATAAACACAGGAATATCGGGGAAGAGGCAATATTACAAAAAGAAAAATCGGTAAAATAATTCCCCGAAGGTTTCGGAATTTATTTATTTCCATTTTCTAGGATACAGTGTTTGAGATTGTTATAAAAATTGTTGTAAATGGTAAATTATAAAAATAATTATTTGAATTAAAAAAAATGTATTTTCAAAATGAAATTGAACAAAATTGTTTTTCCACGATCTTGCAAAAAGTGACAATTTTTTACACTATTTACTGTGCAAAAGATTAACTTTTTTGCATTAGTGCCAAAAGTATCCTACTTTTATGCACTAATGGAGAAACACTTGTCAATCAATTTTTTGGTAAAAAAATAGCCAGCGCCGGATATCGAACTAAAATTCAAATTCTAGAACATGGGGAGGCATCCACAAGGAAAAGAAAACCAAAACTCAAAAAATCAGTGGAAATGAAGTTTGCCCGTCACTAACAAACTTTAATTGCTCTATTGTGGTATCATACTTGAAATCAATTAAAAAAAGTAAAATTATTAGTAATTTTTGATGCATCTGTTGTAAAACAGTCGGGGGTTATACCACAAGAGCTCAGATTTAGCCAGATATTTTTTGAGGTTGTTTTCGAATACTTACTTTCATTGGCAATTTAACGAGAGCTGTTCTGGCAAAATCACTCGAGCTACGCTCTCGTGATTTTGCCTGAACAGATCGAGTTAAATTGCCAATGAAAGTAAGTATGAGAAAACCACCGGAAAAAATATCCTGCTAAATCTGAGCTCGCGTGGTATTTGGTAAGACAATCCCATGAATAAAAAACTCAATTCAATTAAACTTTATTTAACAAACTAAATGAACAATGAGTAGAAACATAATGTTTAGAAAGAACAATTGTTAAAAATACAATTATTATATACAATTGGTCCAGTAGACATTTGCTGCTTTACTGATGTAGACTTTGTTGTTTTGCAACATTTTCGCTGTTGTGTTCCACATTGTTTTCACCACGTATTATTTATAATCTTCTTTATTCTTTTTCTTCATATTGAAGCCCCAGTTCATCAATATTTCTGCCACATCTTCCACTAACTGTTCGGTTTCCAAATTGAAGTTTCGTTGTTTACAAAATTCACTAAATTGATTCCATATGGAGGAATGAGTTTTCTTGGTATTTTCTGGAGTTGATTTTTCAATCTCCCTTACTATTTCTGGCTTGCAAATATTTCCAAATCTCGACATACTTTTTGGAATTGTTATATGCTGTTTAATTCATTCTGTTTTTGACATTTATAATTGTCAAATTGACGTGCATTGCTTGGTAAACAGACAGTACCTAAATGCTAGGGTTGCTACGGTAACGTAATTTATCCGATATTTTTATCCACTTGCAAACTCTCTTCCTTCCTATTTAGCCGACAGCAAACTACGTTTTTTGTATTCACAAATGGGAATTATTATACATGAATGGGATTGTCTAATAAAATTTGATTTAAAAACATTTATTTCGATCGGAGAAAAAATGATGTGTGTAACATGCACAAAAAGCATATTTGATGCACTCAGCATAGTTGCAGCTCTCCACTTCGTCTCTAGCTTCCTGCAACAAATTGCAACTTTTTGCACTAGTTACACAAATAACTATTATAAAATAGTGTTTAGGCGCACGGTCTACGATCATAGCCCAGGCACAATTGTTTACAAATAACTATCATGTACACGCATTTTAACTGCATGTGATAGACAGGTATTGTAGGTTATCATCTTTTTAACAGATACTGAAAACGGCACGTGCGCAAAAGTTTTTGCGTTCCAGATAGAGTCAGTCGAAATGGTGTGGGGTACAACTGTAGCCACGAAGGATTAAATATGAAAATTTACGTTGCACGAATAACGCGAAATCAAGCAATTTTATTGTCAAAAAAAGGAGCTCAACAATATACGGAAACTTACGTCGCAAACAAGGAACATAAGGAAATTTAAAAAAATTTCTTCTCGATTTCCCTTAATGAAATATAAACCTGAAATGACATTCAAAACTGAAACAAAACTCTGAAGAAAGTACTTTTTTATTTTCACCTATGACCCTTAATGAAAAATTTTACGTTCCAAATAATCATAAGCAAAATTGTTGGAATATGTACCTACATTAAACACGAGACAGTGTCATATTCTTCTCAAGTTTTGATTTGAAGTGCAAAATATAATAATTCAAAGGACAATATTTTGAAATTTCCTACTGCACACAACAATTTGACTTTACCTGTACCTACTCTCTTTTATTTGATGGATATTTTAAAGAACCAAGAAATACTCACCTTACATAATTCTTAACATACATATTAAGTTTACCACTACGGCTAAATAGTATCGAACTGTATAAACGTTTACATTAATTTCTATAGGGTTTAACTTTTACGTCTAATAGTAAAACTAAAATTTTTAATCTTTCATCGAGTACGAAATTTTAAAAATGCCTGCAAAGGGGTCTGTTGAATCATTTTACCGCACACCACAAATACGTGTAGCAACCCGTACTTCAAAACAACACCGTGAAAATTTACTGGGATTTCACAGTTGTTACAGATAGACCTGTGAAGCACAACCGGCCGGACATGGTGATTTGGGATAAAATTGATAACACAGCCGTCATAATTGACTTCGCAGTGCCGCAGCACTACAATATGTCTAAAGCATATGCGGAAAAAATAACTAAATATGGAGCGCTTGCACAAGAGATGAAATTTATTTGGAACTTGGAGAAGGTAACAATAGCCCCTTTATTTATAAGCGCCAACGACCTTGTCCATACAAAAACAGACGTCATATAAAAGAACTGAACTTACCTAAAAACACCCTAATGTGGATGCAAAAGGCCGTAATACTTGGAACCGTTGGAATCATCCGGCGGATCATTTCCCCCTATTGACAATGGTAGTGCCCTTGGCTGCGGAGTGGCCCGGACATTATCAAATACCACCGAAAAGGTGTGAAAAAAATATATACAGGGTGTCCCGGGACTAATGGGAAAAAAGTCAGGAGCGTATAATTTGAGCCAAAATAATGTTAGTACTTCATATAAACTTTTTTTATGCAGGCCCTCGTTTTCGAGTTATAGGCCTTCAAAGTTTTAATATTGAATTTGGTTTTTATTTCTATATTTTGTACTAGTTATTTGATCTTTATCAAATTTACGGCATTGCTATAATGTATGTGTATGTTTATTTTGGTAAGGTAAACAGATTTACATTAGTGCCTTGAAGCCAGGGACGGACTACTCGCAATGGTTAGTGATCCAAAAATTTTGCAGGGATGGCACACCCTGTATGAAATTATCGAAATTGACTTCTCCACACATTAAGCTAACAAAAAGGCCCTCTTGTTGGAATTCGATAAAATAAGCCGTTTGGCTAATATTTACAGTTTTATTAATGCACTACGTACAAATTTACCTAACTAACTTATTAATACGATGTCCAAGATTTACGTACAGTACTGCAAAAAAATAATTTGATGGTAGCAGATGATAAAAACATTAAGAACTTATTTAATGGGAATTAAATTGGTACGCAAACAACGTAATTAGTCGCTTTTAATCAAAATTACGAACACAACATTATTAAACCATTAAGAAAACCTCAAAAAACACAAGTTATAAAACATTAGACTAAAACTAATTCCTGAACAACAACAAAAACTAACGGTATTCTAATAAATGTTCAATCTCCCACTTCCACGCACATTCTAAGTCTACGAAGGTTGTTTCTTTGCACTTGAAAAAGCAATCCCACATTATTTTTAATAACATTGCAGTGTAACACAATTCAGTTTATTAAATCTTGCCTTGTTTGCACAGGAGTTGCGTAAACCCTAGAGATAACCCTAGAGAAATAAATCCTTAGGATTAACGTCTCCTGATCGTGGTGGCCATTGAAAAGGGCCTCTACGACCAATGCATCTATTAGGAAACCTTGTGTGTAAATGCTGTCGTACATCTTAACTGAAATGAGGGGGGGCCCAATCATGCATGAACCATAAATTCCTACGAGTTTGTAGTAGCACATCATCAAACAGGTGCCATAACTCATTCTGCAAAAACTCCAAATATTTCTGACCGGTCAAAGTACCGTCAATAAAGTATGGCCCTATCAAATGATTGCCAACTATTCCTGCCCAAACATTAATAATGAATCTATTGCTGGCTCCTAGTTTGGATAATGCCATGTGGATTCACATCATCACATAAATGCATATTATGAGAATTTATGACTCCATCTCTGGTGAAACCGGCTTCGTTCGTAAAGAGAACGTTACTAATAAATATATTGAAATTGACTGTCTCGACCCTTACTTCGTGGAATATGCTCATATTAGTGTTTTTAAATGAAACTCAAGGTCTCTAGTTAATTCCACAATATAATACAAGTTATTGAAAATTCTGACGATGATATTGATTTATCGAAACAATTGTCAATTTTAGAATTTTCAATAACTTGTATTATATTGTGGAATTAACTAGAGACCTTGAGTTTCATTTAAAAACACTAAATAAATGTATTGTCTGCTTTTTGTTGTCGCAGAAACCACTGGCTATACTCAAGTCGTGCAGGATAATCAGCCACTGTCATACTGTGTACTTTTTTCATGTGGAAAGGATATAACAGCTGTTCTTTTAGGACGCGATGAACAACTGATTTCGAGACGTTATGTTCTCTTGATAATTTTCATAAACTCGTTGATGGTTCATTATCAACTGCATTTAACAAGTCTTGTTCAACTGCCACAGTACGGACGCTTTGTACTGGACTTTCTCCATCTTTTTTTGGCAAAAAACTTCCTAAAATTTAAAATTTTGTTTTGTATACATGGAAAATTACATTTACTTATTCATACCTGTTTCTCATAACGTGAGATCAATGCGCTCAAACATTCGTCTGTCTGGAAATGCTGTGTTTGCAAAATGTTCTGCATAAAGCCTTCCGGCCTTTAAACAATTTAGATAACCCGGTCCATACATTAAATGCATATCTGCGCACTCAATAAAAGTGAATTCCGCCATTTTAACTGCTAAATTAAGGACTTATTGACAAGTACTGACTACGAACTATTCTACACAACGTTTGACAACTAATCTTATGGTTACTTGATAAACGGTAAAAACACTTTTAAAAAGTTTTTACCAACTGTCGAATTAATAAGTGGTTAATGTTTTTTATCGTCTGCTATCGTTAAATTATTTTTTTGTAGTACTGTAGGTAAATCTTGGACATCGTATTAATAAGTTAGTTAGGTAAATTGGTACGTAGTGCATTAATAAAACTGTAAATATTAGCCAAACGGCTCATTTCATCGAATTCCAATAAGAGTACCTTTTCGTTAGCTTAATGTGTGGGGAAGTGAATTTCAATAATTTCATACAGGGTGTGCCATCCCTGCAAAATGTTTGGATCACTAACCATTGGGAGTAGTCCGTCCCTGGCTTCAAGGCACTACAGTAAATCTGTTTACCTTACCAAAATAAACATACACGTACATTATAGCATTGCCGTAAATTTGATAAAGATCAAATAACTAGTACAAAATATAAAAATAAAAACCAAATTCAATATTAAAACTTTGAAGGCCTATAACTCGAAAACGAGGGCCTGCATAGAAAAAGTTTATATGAAGTACTAACATTATTCTAGCTCAGATTATACGCTCCTGACTTTTTTCCCATTAGTCCCGGGACACCCTGTATAAACCTAAAAACCTACACAATACTAGTTACTTATCTAGTAATTATTTGGTTCAAAATATGTACGATAGATGTCGACAGTAGTACTGAATCGGCTCTTACTTATTTTAACATATTTTCTCTCTCTGTCTTTCCACTCTTGACGGTTCAAAGAAACGTATCTCTGGACCAGATGTTCGGATATTTTGCTTTCAAATATTTCAACTTATTGTGAGCACAGAATCCTTATCTGTTTTTTAGGTTGTATCCACAAATCACCCACACTGGTTGTATCAAAACAAAACTTGCTGACATAAGTATTTACATTTGAGTGTAGATTTTTGAATATTTAAGCGTTTCATAAGTGTTTTTGAAAGGAATAAATTGTTAAAAAGTAAGTGATAATATCTGTCCGATATTTAAAATTATAGTTATGATAATGTAAATTATCCTGCAATCCGTATTTGTTATTTTAAAAGCTATGTTTACTGGATTATTTGATTAATGTGAGAATTGAGATAAACAATACTTATTGTTTGTTCTAGTATCATCAAAGCATCTTTCAACATTCTCTTGAAACCCTGTTTTAATGATAATATGAGTTTATTAGCGAAAAATGCTTAATTGAAGTGAAGTGACTTTTCGAGTATCTGAATGAAGAAAAATTTAAACCGCTCTCAAAAGACAAGAATTACATAATTCATTTTGATGAAAATATAATAGTGATAATTGAAAAATACAACTATTATCACCTGATAAAAGGTGCATTACATATTGCATGAAAGGACATGTTCTATTTAATAATATGGATACCAAGTGACAGGATTGTGGGAATTGCTAGAAATCAAGAATGGAAGAAAAATACATTCTACCTTTAAAAATTTGTACCATTTATATTAACATAATAAAATGTTTTCATAATTATAAATTTTTGTTTGTTTCATGCTAAGAAAATTAAATAGCGGAAAGTTGCAAATTTATATCATTGAAAATAGGCCATTTAGTCTGAAAACACAAACGTCGTGTCACAGCTTTGCCTCAATATAACCATATTTGTATTAGTTTCAGAGTTTCTGTTGGTTGCTTTCAAATTTTATTTGACATGTAGGCTCTTTTTTCAACTACATGTGTAAATATATTCAATTTCATCTAGAAACAAATAATATAAACAAAAAGTTTCCAAATTTATTATACAAAGAAACATTTACTTGTAATACAATGCTTTACATTTAATAGAAAGGGGAAAGTAAGGTTCAGTGAGGAATTTCAATTTAAAATAGCAAAAGTTTAAAAAAATTTACAAAGCAACTATAACAATTGAAAAAAATGTAAAGTGAAAGATCTGTAATGACAAATAATAATGTATATATTGTGGGGAGATCGATATATACAGTACAAAAGCAAACATACAATCAACATGTACAAGTTTTCTTCTACCCTTGTTTGCAAAGATCATGTATTGTGGAAATTGGAACTGAAACATTTTGCTTTCATTGTACAAAAAAATAGTTGGCTCATTCTCTTTTTTCCATCTATAAAATGACAGATACCCATATGTGTGATCACCTGAATGGTAAATATTTTTTTTGTTTTTATATAATACATTATTGGTTTATTACTTTTCCGCCCAACCCATCTAATATGCGAGAAAAATATTGGTTTAGGTATCCAAAAAAAGTTGTAATTTTGGATTTTTTTGAGTTGTTTTTACGTTTCTCGGCAAGAACAACACAAAAATGTGTTTAGAAAAAAATTCTGTCTGTATAACTTTGTACAGCCCCCGAAGTGCAACAAGTCACCAATTTTATGATTGAATATTGTTCAGGGCATCTCACAGATGATCACTTTTGATTTTCAGCTGACCGGAGCCAGTAGAACGGGTGCTATGGTACTTGAAGTATGACATTTTTGGAGAAATTTCAGTTTGTTAGCACGATACAGCCTCTGGAGTGTATATTATTATGGATATTATTCAGAGTTTTTTATAAATGAACCTTATTGATTTTAAGCTCACTAGTGCTAGTACAACGGGTGCCATGGTTCCTGAAGTGCCACATTTTTGGAGAAATTTCGGGTTGTTAGCACGATACAGCCTCCGGAGTATATGCAAATGACCAATTTTATGATTGGATATTATTCCAAGCATGTTATAGACGAACCTTATTGATTTTCAGCTCAATAGAGCTAGTACAACGGGTGCTATCGTACCTGAAGAGCAACATTTTTTGCAGAAATTCCGGGTTTGTTAGCACGGTATAGCTTCCGGAGTGTACACAAGTGACCAATTTTATAATTGGATATTTTTCAGAGTGTATCACAGTTGAACCATATTGATTTTCACCTCACTAGAGAGCGAGTATAACGAGTCCTATTCTATTTAGAAGCGCTATTGCGATTTCTAGAATAGGTAGACAAAATTAATTTTTTAGTCGTCCTTTGTTTTAAATTTTTTTTTTAATATTAACAACTAACACTACTACTAAGTCATCCTTTAATAATAATTTGGGTTCTTATTTTCTTTGATTTTTTTTAATGCTTATATAATCAAATAATTTGCAAGGTAATTTTGACTATTGGCTAGTTCTGATTATGTAACTAAAACTAAGCCCGCAGGTCCATTAATCTTTAATAAAACAGAGTTTCCTGATACTATTCCGTAAGTAAAAACACTAACAAGACTTATTTACAAAAATCAAATTTCTCATAATTTTCAGAACTGACAATTTCACTAAAACGGAACCTGATGTAACTGCCCGCACAGGTCTAAATACTTTTCATATGGCAGTGTTCTCTATAGCTATTCAGTAAGTAAAAACTAAAACGAAGCCTGATGTAACCGTAAGGGATAGTTTATAAACTTTTTGTTTTTTTTTGCTGACGATTAAGAAAATATAAGATACAGTACAGTTGCCATGTATGCATAAAAATAAAGAAAATATACTTTTGCTGAATTGGAAGTTAGAAAAATAATTTTGTAAGTAAAAATATTACTTAATTAAAGAAAGTATTTAAAAAAAATGTTTTCAGTCTTTATAACTACATGGATCCAGACTTCAATATGTGGATGGGCGTCACCACTCCTTTGTGAGTATAGAATCGTAAAAAATGGATAGTACCGGGACACCCTGTATACACATATATATTTATGTTTTGATTTTCTTTGACCATAAATATATTTTTTTCCTTTTTTTCTTGGAATTAGGTCAATAAAAAACTTTTAGTAAAGCTGCGTAGTCATATAATTCCCTGCAAAATACTTTATAAACGTGTTGACGTTTCGGTCATCCTTTTTGAAATTTATCAAAACTACAAACACAGTCTTTATGAATACATACATACACATATAAAAAGCTTACCTCAAAGTGTAGTCCGGTTCAGAACAAAACAAATGAAACAACACAATATTAAAATGCCTCAACATCACACACAACACATTTACAACATTTTAAATTTTTTGAACATATTAATCACATTGTGACGATTTCGCATTTCGTTTTCTATACTAAACTTACTTGGCATATATTTAGTACCGGCCTGCTACAATTACCAGTATTTATAAGAGTGGGATATATAAACTATTTCTTTTCTCCATTGATCGTCTGGTTGCATTTTTGGATTACTAATATTGCATGACTATGCAGCTTCACTAAAAGTTTTTTATTGACCTATTTACCAATGATATTTGCCGAATAATTGTGCATAAACACAGGATTATTGGGAAGCGGTAAATTAAAATGAGAAATCTTTATACTTTTTGTCCAAGCTTCCGGAATTTATTTTTTTCCGTTTTCAAGGATAATGAATACGAGGTTGATATAAAAGTTGTACATGGTAAATTGTATGAAATATCAAAAGAGTTATTTAAATTTTTTAAAAGTATGTGTCAAATTGAAATTAAACAAAATTGTTTTGAATAGTTATTTTGTTTTTATAAGGAACATAGAAATAACAAAAAAAAGGTTATGTTTAAATTAACCATAGATCTAAATAATATTGAATTGAGTTACGGTTATCTTCTCTTTTATAAAATGACGTAATTTTAACTTGAAATTTGTTAAATAGAAGAAGAGTTTGAAATTGAAAGACTTTTATAATTTTGATAAATAGATAATAATAAATATCGCTTAAATTATTATGATCACCTTTTTTCTTAATGATATTTGGTTCTTGAGATATGTGAGCCATTTCTAAGAAAATTCTTTTATTAGTATCTGATTGTATATCTAAAATACAGAATCAAAATCCATAACATGGTTTTGCTAAAGCACATCTATTCGATCAGTACAATTCCCAGTTGCAGTTTAGCGAACAACCTTGCAATCACGGCTGAAGCTCCCTTCGCATAATGCAAGTTTTCTTGCATTACCTTCGTAAAGATGAGGGTGAATTATTACGGGTGAGAGAGGCCGATTTATTTAGCCTCTACTTGTCCCCCTTCCTCATCTCTCATCTTCCATGGTAGCATCTTCCCCAGAGTTCGAGCAGGTTTCTTGATACTGATGAAGACCCGGGATGCAGAGGAGATCTCAGATTGACCCACGGTCAAGCTTTCGTCTTTTCCTTGTTCAGAGTTTCCGGATGTGGAGGGCGTCTTTATATCCGTCGGATCATCCCCATGGTTTTCTTTCTTTCCCAGCCCCGAGACAGAGATACGCCCAAAACGGAAGTTCAGGGGGTAACCTCCTGCCTTCAAAGCCTCCCCAGATTGGTGATCAATGTCAATCTTGAGGATTGTTCCCTTTCCCTCCTTTTTGGAGTTCAGGACCAGTAGTGAGGTTGAAGTTCTGAAAATCGACAAGTTCTAAAGATGGCGGACTAAGCTTTTTATGCTTTCCTACAATATGGGAATCAAATAAAAGTAGTTGCGGAGGATAAGAATGCGAGTTACACTCCGTTGCTCCAATTCCTCTGAAATTGCTTATTTTGTAGTTTACATCAGTCAGAAAGAGCCGTTTCATCCAAAATTTCAGGAATTGAATTATTACACTCATCTGAAACTTTGTGCTTTTGAAAGTGTAATCAACAAATAGAGCGTTCTGATAACGTCACTAATATTAAGGTTACAAAAAAAACAAGATTTGTCAAATCACGTCTAATTTCTATATAAAGGTAAATAATTAAATTTGACAAGGTAGATATAGTGATTATCGAAATGTTTTTTCAATACAGGGAAAGAAAATTAAAGGTAAATCTTTAGGATTTTACAAAATGCTGTGGCTCTTTAGAAAAAAAAGATTAAGGGACTTTATCAATATGTTCGAAGACTAAGATCCAAAGTAAATTCTTTAAATTCCTGGTTTCTGTGCTAGAAGAAAAATCTTAAATTAGTGAAAATGCTGAAACAACTTTGTTGGTAAGTTCTTTGAGTAATAATTTTTTTCTAAATAATAGATTTGATATAAAAAATGTATTTTAATAACTGTTGTGCTTGATTTAAATCAAACACACTTATTTGACATTTGATGATTTTTAATTACAGCAAAGTAACTTCCTTAATCTAAAATAAAAGTTAATCTTTCAAAATGTATACAGTCTAAATTTCTATTTTAGGCTTCCATTCCGGCAGTGTTATTGAACTGTTTGAAAGGATGCTGAAAGCGGGAAGTAAAAAGTATTCTCGAGAGCTACCGTCTTTTGCTGTAACTTTAAGTTTCTATTCACCAAGAGCATGCAATTAGAAACACATTCCATAAATCATTACCACGCACTGTTACCGTTTCAAAATGGTATCAAATTATGGATGGTTCACCAGGATGGATTAAAAAAGCTTCTAGTGCCCTAAAGTCAAAAGTAAAAGAATGTTGTAACAGGTAAATTGTATGCAATTTAATTTTGGACGAAATATGACTAAGAAAACAGATTGAATAGACAGGGAAAATTTTTAAAGGATACGTCGACATTGGTACAAACATGAATACTGATGAATTAACTGAAGTAATGGAGGTGTTAGTTTTCATGTTAGTTGCAGTAAATGGATCATCGAAGATACCTGTTGGGTATTTTTTTTGCAAGGACTATGTGGTAGCGAAAAAGCTAATTTGGTAAAAAATGCCTTGAATTTATTTATGAAAGTGGGGTAAACGTTTTGTCAATGACATTTGATGGTGCTGTAGTCAATTGGCAAATGATCAAGACTTTAGGGGAAGATTTTTCAAATTTAAATTCGTTAATTACCATCCCATCCACCCAAGGAAAGGTTTTTATATTTCCCGATCCATGTCATATCGTTAAATTAATTCGCAATTGTTTAGCTACTTACAAAATGATAGCAATGGTGTTATTGAGTGGAGATATTTAGAGAAGTTAGTAAGACTTCAAGACAATGGAGGACTTAAACCAGGGACAAAAATGAAAACACGAGATATTTTTTTTAAAGGGAAAAATGAAAGTTAAATTGGCAACCCAAATTTTAAGTAAGCGCTTCTCTATTTATCAAAAGGGGAAATTGACACATATTTTCATAATGCAGGTGCTACAGCTGAATTTGTTTGAATTATTCATATGATATTTTTAATTGCCGTAATAGATTGGCAAAATATATATATAGAAAACCACTTAGTCCAACAATAGATTGACTGAAATAAAAAATTACATCTGGTCACTATAATATAATACTAATACTGGTAGAAGCTATAGATGACCTAGAACTTATAGCTCTCAACGACGGTTCCCCTACTAGAATTAACCCAAGAGGCAATCACTCAGCAGTCGATTTAACTCTCACCTCCAACACTCTCGCTGCAAAGTCTTCCTGGACTATCTTAGATGACACATTGGGATCTGATCATTACCCTTTAATAATTGAGATTCAGATTAATTCTACAAACCTTGCATTAAATCCTTCCTCGAAATGGAATGATTCCCACGCAGATTGGAATACATTTCAAAACGTTTTGCAAACCGAAATGGTAAAAAATGATTTTGATGAAAATTCAACTGGCCCGGATAAAGTGAAAAGACTTTTTGAAATGATTTCAAGCGCGGCGTGTCAATCCATGCCGGTCAAGAAGCCTTTTATAGCGATTACCCCTAGGCCTATATGGTGGGACGAGGAATGTACAATAATATTTAAAAAACGAAAAGAAGCTCTAAAAAAATATAGAACTCTAGCAAGTTTTGAAAACTTCTTGAACTACCAAAATGCTGCCGCTAAAGCTAAACGTATATTTAAAGTTAAACAACGGAACAGCTGGATGACATTTTTAAACAAGCTTAATAAAAATACCCCACTAACTGATATATGGAGATATATTAGATCTATGAACGGCAACTGCAATCAAAATCGTAAAAAGCCTATTCCTAAAGAGCTAATTGAAAAAATTTTAAACAAACTAGCACCTCCTTCTGCACCCAATCTCTTAAGTTGCAGCTCTTTTGGTTTCCAACCCACAGATTATACATTAAAAGCATTTACAATAGATGAACTAGAATTTGCTACAAAAGATAGTCGTAATACAGCCCCAGGGCTAGATGGTTTTACCTATAAAATTATTCAAAAGCTACCCTCATCTGTGAAGATTTTCCTTCTTCAAATTTTTAACGATTGGTGGGTGAAACAAGAATATAGCGACGATTTAAAAAATATTATAATTTGTCTCCTTTTAAAACCAAATAAAGATGCAGAGTCTCCTTCATCATATCGACCTATTTCCCTATTATCTTGTATAACAAAAACGTTTGAAAGACTAATCAAATTTCGACTTGAATATTTTCTTGAAAGTAATTCTATTCTTCCTAGGACGCAGTTCAGTTTCCGAAGGGGACTGGGCACAGTGGATGCTGTAGGTGCATTAGTTGCAGATATTCAAATATGTTTTTCGAACAATCAGTACACATTATGTTTATTTATCGATTTGACAGGTGCATATGACGTAGTAGATTTAAATATTTTATTTGAAAAAATGGTAGATGCTGGTATTGGGAAAAAGGTTTGTGCTAATGTAATTAATTTATTCACAAATAGAAACATTTTTATCCGCGACCATAATAACGTGTTACATGGTCCACGCACAGTCTTCAACGGTTTACCACAGGGATCCATATTAAGTCCCTTGCTTTTTAACATCTATACTGCAGAGCTGCATAGGTTAGGCGGTGAAACAATTAACCGAATTCAATACGCTGATGATTTATGTTTTTATGTTACTCGTAATTCATATGGAGAATGTGTTAAGGACTTACGAGCATTCCTTCAAGTACTCAAACCATGGCTGGTAAATATGGGCTTTAGTGTTTCTTCGGAGAAGTCTGCTCTGGTATGTTTCACTCGCCATCGACTGGAAACGTCCAGGGCTCTCTCTCTAGATGAGTTCACATTCCCATTTGTCGACGAATACAAATATCTGGGTATTGTCCTGGACAAAAAATTATTATGGACTAGCCATATCAAGTACACTAAACAAAAAGGTGAAAAAGGTATGAATCTTCTCAGAGTAGTTTCCAAACAAAAATGGGGAGCTGACTCAAACATCTCCTTCATTTTTTATAAGCCTTATATCCGTTCAATATTGGATTACGGGTGTACATTTTATGGTTCCTCATCAAAAACCAATTTAATAGCTGTTGACCGAATTCAATACAAATCATTAAAAATATGCCTAGGAGTTATGATGTCATCACATAATCAAACTGTCTTAGCAGAAATGCAAGAGCCCCCGTTGCATATTAGAAGACAATACCTAGCCGAAAAGCTTCTTATTAAATACCGAACATTTAACACGTACATGGTTCAAAAGATTTCAGCAATAAACACTAACAATCTGACTATGCCATACTGGAGAATAAAAACCAGTCCTCCATTAGCTGAGGCTTTTCTTAATACCAACAGCAAAGAAAATCATATCGTAAAGCAAGATACTTTCCCTATTTTTCAATGCAATTATGAATCTTTAGTGACTGCTCCTAACATCATATACCCCTCCTTTTACGAAATTTCTAGTATCAACCAAGTAATTTTGAAAACTGAACTTAACAATATAGGCGACAATGTTACCACAATATACACTGATGGATCGAAATGTGATGAAGGAACTGGGGCAGCATTTCTTGTTTCAAATACTAATTACGTGGAAAGATTTAGAATTCCCAATTATTGTTCTGTTTTTTCTGCAGAAGCTTTCGCCATATCAAAAGCGTTAACTTGGTGTACTTTAAATCCGATTCAAAGAGCTGTTATTATGTGTGATTCCAAGTCAGTATTACAGGCTATAGAAAGTTCTCCATTCAAGTGTTACAGACAAAATATAATTTTAGAAATTAAAAAATTAACAAGCGAATTAAAAACCCTGAACAAAAGTATTGTATTCATGTGGGTAAAAGGGCACTGCGGTTTAGAAGGAAATGAGTATGTGGACTTGGAAGCCAAGAGAGCCTGCAAAATGACTTCTTATACCAATCTTTATGTCTTCTCAGACCTTTTGAATTATTATAAGAAACATATTAGAACTAATTGGGAGCGGTCTTACGCCGACTTCGCTACAACATCTAATAGCCAATATTTCCTTTTGCATCCTACTTTACCAACTAAGATCCCTCATATTTTTAATTTTGATTATAGAAAACAATATACCTCCATCATATCACGTTTAAGAATAGATCACGGTCGTTTCCCAGCTCATCTTTTTAAAATAGGTATTGTCAATTCTCCAGCTTGCTCCTGTAACAAGGCATCAGTAGGAGATCTGAACCATATTTTCTTTGAATGCACTGAAAACAAAAAGGCAACTACTGAACTTTACAATTTTCTTATCAATTTCAACGTTCCTCTTCCCACAAATATAACCGCTCTTTTGGCAAATACTGAGAAGTCTGTACTTGATTCCATAGTGGATTTCATAAATAATTCTAAATTGTCTATTTAGATATATGCTTAGATTTATGCCCAGTAATCAGCAATTTTATATCCTTACTCCTTTACAATCTTTTTAATTTTTCAACCTTTACTCACTTTTAACTTTCTGTGGCTAATAGACTATGTCTGAGGCCATTCTCCCCCACACACACACTATAATATAATCGACATTCCATTCTAAATTCTGGAAGTGAAACTGTTTTTTTTTGATTTTTGGCATGCATAGGAAGTGTCTTTGGTTTTTATAAAGCATATCGACTCTTCGGAAGAAAAGTATATAATCTCAAAAATTTAGTACACACAATTTTTATTTTTTAATAGTTCGATCATTAGTCTTCAAAATTAACACTTAAAGAATTAGTATTTTGAAAGCTTAGTTATAAAGCTATATTTTTCAAAACAACCCGTTTCGAGATTTGCTAATTTTTTAGAGAAAAATTGCTCAAAGTTTCGTTTTAGTTAATTAACTTGAAGAATGTATGTAAATAAATATGGTTGATTCAATAGATGCAGTAAACAGAATGAAAAATATTATGAATTAATATTTATTTTTTAACAATCTTGTCGTTTAAATTAAAAGCAGATACCAAATATAATGTAAAAATACTAAGAAATCTCTTAATTCTAATAAAATAACAGAATATTAATGTCTAATATCATGGCACACAAGTCTACTTACAAGTATTCTAACAACTATCAGTCTATCTGAGTATCACATAATATTAACATGTAAAAAAAAATAATAATAAAAACCCCAAAAATGATTAGCAGGAATGTTACAAGTGGTATTCAAAGATTTTCATAAAATATACGATAATAACTTGGAATTGTTTTTTTTTTGTCAATTAAACCCATTAATCATTGTTTTTTCTGTTCTAATTTTAATTGGTCTGTGGTATGTTTTTTCAAATGTGTAATTGATTTTTATTGCTTTCAAATTAGCAGGTCCAACTTTAATCATTTTATAATCTTCTTGACTATAAGACGTCTTATAATAAAAACACCCAAGATTGTCTTTTGTAGCTTTTATAATTTTTATATCATTCATTTTGACAGATTCATTTTCAGTATTTTTCGAATAATTACACCCTATATCATTCGCAAGGGTTTAAAAATCTTTAAATTGCATATAAGTTAGTTCATTGACTTTATATGGTCTACCATTGTTTATAGTCATTCTGATTAATGAAACATATTGATGTATATAGGTCCAGATTGGTCCAGATCTTAAAGCTTTCTTAATATTCCTTTCAATTACAGAATGCGCAGAGTCGTTTTCGTTTTGGGTGTGGCCTTTAAAAAGATATTTGTGTGTTATTGAATTAAGGTTCTGGATAGTTGCCACAGCATGAATTTACATATTAATTATAAATTTATTTTTTTGCTGACCAGTTTAATTGTTGCTATAGAAAATGATGTCCAGAATTTCATTTGCAGGTGCACATAAAGTCTGCATATAATTATAGACGCATGTTGCTATTTCGTCGGCCCCCCTGTTGCCTTGCCCTTCATGCCAGAAAAAACAGTCTACGTCTTTTGTTTTCATATTGAAAATGGTAAAATTGTAAGCATTTAATTTAGAGACATAATAAAAAGTTGAGATTTCGCCTTTTGGGCAGGGTAACGGCGCTTGAAGGTCATAAACAGCAACAATGTGCGATTATTTACTTTGTGTCTCGTTTTTGTCGTTCTCTTTTTCTATCCTCAATAATTCTTTTTCTTTTAAGTGATTTTCATGCCTTTCTCTCATTTCTTCTTTCTTCTCGCTCAGCGCATTACCATAAGCAGTACAATCCTCGAATGCATCTATAACTAATATTGAACTCGGTATTAAAGAGTCTATGAAACATTCTATAGCTCGATTTGTATTTATATCTTGGGTTTATTTCTTCTAAACTATACGAGTTTGTGTAGTGCATCAGGTAAAGCATAATATGCATCAAATTTTTTTCATTGTTCTTCTGAAATTATTGTTTAACATTTCTGCCTACATTTTTCTCCACAAGGAGGTTTAATTGACTTTTCACTTACAACTTTATTTTTAGTAGCATAGCTTTTACCCGCATGTCTCAATCGTTTAAAGACGTTTGTTTTCCACTTATCTGAGCTAGACTTACGTTTACGTGTTTTTTTACATGCGAATTTGTTTGTTCTGATTATAACTGCTCTGTTTGAGATAGCTCGCATTGAGATGACTCTGATTCAGAACTGCTTATTGATTTTTCTATAGGAAGATTAAAATCTGGACCCGCTACTTCATCAGCTGAACAAAAATCCTTTATATTTGAAGACGAAGAGCTTGATGAAGAATTGATTGTATCGGAGTCGCTATCAGATGAGGACGAGCCTAAAATAAAACACATTAATCATAATAACAGAAGCAATTTTTTATCTTTTATTTTAAAATCTTTTGTTGTTGATTAGTGACAGTCAAACGCATTAATGATTGTAACTGGCATAAAATATGCCTATCCTACCTGAAATAGAAGCTCGCCTTTGATTTAAAGCACTGTTAACCTCATTTTCAATCAAAATTTCGGAGTGAGTTGCTAGAGCTTGCTCTGAACTGATACCTATTTGTAAATGTAGCTGCAGCAAATCTGAAAAAAACAAGTCAAATCGATGATATAAATAACAAAATTATAAGACAATATTCATATTTACCTAAGGAAGCACATTTTATTTGCTCGAGAGAGTTTTTTCGTGTTCCTCGTCTGACTTAATTATTTCAAATCCAATTATTAATATTAGCAGATTCCACGAAGTAAGGGTCAAGACAGTTAATTCCAATCATTAATGTTTGCTCTGAATTAACAGCAATCTTCGGTGAACAACTACGTTGATCAGCTCTACAAACTAAAAGTATTACAATTATTTTACTAATTGAGGCAAAACTAAATTAAAAAAAGTATTTAAGAATTTTAAGTGAAGTGGTGGTAAAATAAATTTACCTAACATTGCATCCATTATGTTCTGAGAGGCATCTCCTCCTAGTATTTCTTTTGGGATGATCGATTCCGGTTCGGCACGCTATTAATTTGTTTCGGCTGGTCCATTTCTTTTTGGTTGTTTATATTTTCTGACGAGTATTCATTTGAATTTCGTAGCATAAAGACGTGTATCGCTCCGGTTATCAATAGTGCTTCGACAAAAAAAAAGTGAATCACAAAACAAAATTAATTTCTTATCAGCTAATGATAAAAAACTGGACAACTCATTAGTAAATAAAAGAGACAAAAAAAAATGAACACATTACCAGCTTTTAATGGGCCGGGATTTAATTATAGCCAACAAATGATGCCTCAAAACAATGGAAGTACTGTACAGGGTGTCCCACCTTTCAATACACAAATACCGCAATATCATCAAATTCAAACTCACCCTCAACCAATATTGCATGGACATATTCAACAACCCCAGTATACTGTCAGCCAACCATCCCCTCCACAGCAAGCATCACATAGCCAAAACTACTGTAGAATGTCATCAACTAGTAAAGAAGAATTCGCAGGTTACGACGAGTACGAGCAAAATAATAGCTCCAACAAAAATAATTGGCAAGTAGTTAAAAACACAAAGAGAAGAAAAATTAGTGCAACAAATAGACCACAAGAGACAGTAACAAATAACAAGTTTAGCCCCTTAACACAGGAAGAGATAGTAGACGCCACATAAAATAAACGAAAATGAAAATAAAACACCAAAACCACCTCCAATATACGTATACGGAGTAATTAACTACGGGGAGATGATAGAACAACTGGGCACAATAGCAGAAAGCACACAATACACCACAAAATCCCTAGCCGACAATACTGTAAAGATATGTTGTGACACGCCAGATACATATAGGAAGGTAATAAAACACATGAGGGACAACGACGTAATACACCATACTTATCAACCTAAAGAAGAGCGTGCCTATAGAATTGTCATTAAACAATTACATCATACTACGGACATAGAAGAAATAAAATCAGAACTAACCAAAAATGGACACAAGGTGAGAAATGTAATGAATTGTAAGAGCCGAATAACAAAAGAACCGCTGAATATCTTTTTCGTCGATCTAGAACCAGCAGACAACAACAGAGATATCTACAAGCTGTCAAATCTACAAAACAGTGCTATTCAAATAGAACCGTCCAAAACAACAAAGGGTATTACACAATGCATGAGATGCCAGCAGTACGGACACTCAAGGTCATACTGCAACAGACCATTTGCGTGTGTCAAATGTGGTGGAGCACATAATACGACAGCCTGCAAAAAAAGTAAAGATACCCCTGCTAGATGTGCTCTATGTGATGGTGCCCACCCAGCCAACTATAAGGGATGTGCATTCTACCATAGTCTATTTAAACCAAACAATGACAACAATCGTATGAATATACAAAAAAATGCAAATAACACTACAACTAGACCTATTCTGCATACAACGAAACCAGTGCCCCAAAACCACTATCCTATACATCCACAGAATAGCTATGCCAACGTAGTAAGAAACGATAGTGAACAACAGACAAATTTTAATATTAATGACATAATGAACAAATTTCTTGAGGAGTTTAAAAACATGTTTCAACAACTACTACAACAAAACAGCATGGTTCTAAACATGCTATCAACGCTGGTATCCAAAATTCAATAGTTTCATTAAAATCGCAGAGTGGAATGCCAATGGGCTTCCACAACATAAAAACGAGGTAGAGTTATTTCTTCATCACAATGAAATAGACATTCTATTAATAAGTGAAAGCCACTTCACAAGTCGAACTCACTTCAGGATACCTCAATACACAACTTATTCATCAAACCACCCAGACAATACAGCCCATGCTGGATCGGCCATCTTGATAAAAAACACCATAAAACATGTTGAACTACCAAAATACGCCCAAAATAGTTTACAAGCCACAGTTATAAAAGTTAGTATGAGGTCATATGAGCTAACAGTTGCAGCAGTCTACTGTCCTCCTCGTTACAACTTGAAGAAGGAAGACTACAGGAATTTCTTTGATACTCTAGGCCACAAATTCGTTGCGGGGGGAGATTTCAACAGCAAACATATCTTATTTGGATCTCGTATCACAACTACTAAAGGCAGAGAATTAGTAAACATAATACATGAAAACAAATACCACCCCCTGGCAACTGGCACCCCTACTTATTGACCAACAGATCCAAATAAGACACCTGACCTGCTGGACCTATTTATTACCAATGGTATTTCCCCTGCTTACATGGACGTCATGCCAAACTATGACCTCTCATCAGACCACTCTCCGATTATAGCAACAATCAGTAGTTTCATAGTTTACAAAACGATAACACCAAGGTTACATAACAGTAGAACTAACTGGGAAAAATACCGAGCCAAACTAGAAGAGGATATCAGCCTCCAAGTAAGTCTCAAAACATCAGACGAAATAGATGGAACACTAACATCTTTAAACTATATGCTCAAAGAGGCCGCACAAAATGCCACCCCTGCAACTAATACAGGTAATAAAGTTCACTACATCCCAGCGGAAATTAAAAAGTTAGTAGCCCAAAAAAGGAAGGCAAAAGCAAAATGGCATCGTAGCCATGCCCCATCGGACAAGACCACACTGAATAGACTAAGTAACCAATTAAAATCTAAACTCAAAGAGGAACAAGAAAGATCATTTGCATATTATATAACGAATCTAAACCGGCAAGACAACTCAATATGGAAACCAATAAAAAATTCTAAAAAACCTAAAACCCAGGTACCCCCAATTAGAAACGAGCAGGGAACTAATCTACAGTGGGCCAGAAATGACGATGAAAAAACGGCGCTATTTGCTGAGCATCTAGCTCAAGTATTTACACCCTACAGTGACGCACCAGATATTGAAATTGAAAGTAACATAATCAACATTCCAGAAAACATCCTACCAATTAAACCACTAACCAAAGATGAAGTCCAAAAAGAAATCCAATACTTAAACAATCGAAAAGCCTCTGGACTCGACAAAATAACTCCTAGGATGATAAAGGAACTACCAGAGAAAGGAATCATACTCGTTACTCTTATCTTCAATGCCATCTTACGCTTAAACTACTGGCCCAAGCTATTTAAAACAGCTGAAATAATCTTAATCCCAAAAGAGGGCAAAAATCCAAACGAAGTAACCTCATACAGGCCAATAAGCTTGCTACCAATGGTATCAAAAATACTTGAAAGACTGCTGCTACAAAGAATCAATTCAGATCCGGAAACAGAAGAATGGATTCCTCACCACCAATTTGGTTTTCGGAAAGAGCACTCCACGGTCCAGCAGGTTCATAGAATAGTTCATAACATAAATACAGCAATGGAAAACAAGCAGTATTGTACAGCTGCCTTCTTGGATATTAGTCAAGCCTTTGACAAGGTTTGGCACACAGGTCTGGTATTCAAAATAAAGAAATATCTTCCCATCACCTACCTGAAATTATTGAGATCCTACCTAAGCGACAGAGAATTTCGAACGAGAATGAATGAAAGTCTTTCCAATAATTTTCCAATTAAATCCGGTGTACCGCAGGGCAGTGTTCTTGGACCGCTGTTGTATGTACTACATACAGCAGATCTACCAACCAACAATGAAACATTCACTGGAACTTTTGCAGACGATACCGCCGTCCTTGCAGCCCACGAAAACTCTTCGATTCTTCAGGCACAACTAAATAACATTCAAACTTGTTTACATAAGTGGCGGATCAAAACGAATGAAACAAAGTCAGTCCAAGTGACCTCCAGTGACACTTAATAACATCCAACTTACACAATCCCCTAGCACCAAATATCTAGGAGTGCACCTCGACTCAAAACTCAACTGGAAAGAACACATACTCAAGAAGCGGAAACAAATTGACCTAAGAATAAAAGACCTACACTGGCTAATAGGCAGAAAATCGAAATTGAGCCTAGAGAACAAAATCCTCGTGTACAAAGCTGTCATCAAACCAATCTGGACGTACGGTATACAACTCTGGTGATGTTCGAGCAAGTCGAACATAACCATAATCCAAAGAAGCCAGTCTAAAATATTACGTATGATAACTGACGCACCCTGGTACGTGTCAAATCTAACACTCCACGAAGACCTAAGAATACCATTTATACAGGATGTAATTACAGAACAAAGTAATAAGCATCACAAAAGACTAGAATCGCACAGCAATCCTCTACTCCATCCCCTAATAGAACCGCAAATTGACAGAAGACTCAAAAGGAACTGGCCAGCCGATCTGAAAAATGATTAAAGGGGTAGCCTCACTGGAGAAGACCTCACCACGCCAATAGGAACACACTGTTCCTGAGCCAACAAATTAGCCTATAGAACTGTTTGTTTTGATTGCTAAGAAAAGTGATATAATAAAAAAAAATATTTTCTGAAAGGCTCTTTCAGAATTTTATTCTTTTTGCCATTTTCACAGAATTTATTTACCTGTTTAAAAACAATTTTTTTTAAATATTAATAATGCAGTATCTACTGTCCCCGAATAAGCAATCCAAGTAGGTATGGATGTAAACATAAAGATACTATCGACAAAGTAATCAAAATGTTTGCAGTAAAACCAGCAAAATACATAACTGTACAATACTTGAGAAAACGTAAAGTAGACCTAACCTTTCATTTTATATTAAAAAGAACATAATTTTGTAATTGAATGTGTTTCGTTGCTCGCCTTATGATTAAAACCATATCGAAAAAAGCATACAATTCAGGAAATATATAGTTATCCTGAAAAAATGTGCATCTGTCGATTCTACCTTTTATCGGAAACACTGGATAATTTTGAAATTAAAAAGTATTTATGACAAATAAATTCAATTACTTTGCAGTCATTATAAGCAAAACACAATAAATTTGATATTATACATTATCAACCCAATATTCAACTCACCTTCGAGATCTAATTTCGTTTTTGTACACTTTTCCACAGACACTGCGTGTGAACCCGATAGCAACATGAATAAAATTATAGATGGTACCGTTTTCGCGTGAAAGTTGCGTAAAATTCCGCCAATGTGAAACTAACCATTACCTCCCCTAGCGGAATTTTTTGGAATTAGGTTATTAGTCAGTATTCATGACAAAATAATAGGTGGCAGCTAGGGTTTCTATATACTTAACTCGTTTTTTCAAAATTTTGAGATTATACACTTTTCATGAGAAGAAGCGATATGTGATTCCAAAAATGTCAAATATATGCTCTTATACATTTTCTCAAGATCACTTGGAACTATTTTTTGGTGCTATTAGAAATAGAGGTGGATTCAACAATAATCCTAATGCACGTTAGTTTGAGAACACCTTTAAGAGACTTAATTCACCAAGAAATAAAAGCAGGTGATTCAGGGAATATTATTAGGTTGGATTCTACTGGCCTAGTAAGACTGATAATATTCAAGATGTAGAATTTGAAAATCAATTAAATAATTTCAGTATTTAAACTCAGAATCATGGAATTTGACTGATTATGTTTTAGATGTAGTTAGTTATATTGCAGAAAAACCTTTATCTGTATTGCAAGTTCAAAAAGAATTTCTTAATTTAATAAATTCTTCATATTTGGTAATTAAGGTATGTCAGTGCGCAGAAAAATATTTTAGATTATTCAACTAAACTACCAATTTTTTTAACAAGACCATAAAGAATTTGGAAATAAATTTAATTTCGGAAATTTAGCTAACTTACCTATTAGCATTTTTAATGAGTATAATGACCATGTTTATGATGAATACCGGAATCACGGAACTAAAAGGATTAAACTTATTTTAAAAAAGTACTTTAAGATGCGAATTCATCATGGAACAAATATTTATTTATTTATTTAGCGTATGGCATACATGGATTTAGTTATAATTAGTTAAAATTGTACACATTCACATTACGTCATAAAAAACATATAAGTGTATATCTAAAAGTAGAAAAGTAGAAATAAAATATAAACATAAACATAGCACGATTTGAAGTTAAATTTTAAAATCTAGACCATTGATCCAGTCCAGCACAGAGTCAGTGGCCTCATAGAAGTCGCTCATTTCTCCTCCGTATGCAGTAAGGGGGCACTCCATTGTAATATGGTGGACAGTCTGGCGAGGCTTTCCGCAGTCACAGGTTGGTGTTTCGGTGAGTCCCCACTTATGGAATGAGTCACGGCAAATACCGTGAGACGTTCTTATCCTGTTAAGTGTTTTCCACTCGTGGCGAGGCAGCTCCATACCTGGTAAGGACACTGTAGGATCAGTTATATGTACAGCCTGGACTGGTTTCGAGGCTTCCCAGTATTCTCTCCATTTATTGGTCAAATTGAAATTATCTCTCACAAGTTTTTCTGCTAGCAATATTGGGGGAGATCTAGACTTCAATCTCTTCAGGCCGGCTTCGGGAAGGTCACTATGTATTGGAAGTAGGGGATTTGTTATTATTTTATTATATTCCCTAACTAGGCTCTCTTGTCTGCGGATGGAGGGAGGTGCAATGTGGCTTAGAACAGGGAGCCAGGGCAGAGGTGTGCTTTTTAGACAGCCACTTATTAGTCTCGTTGAGTTTGGTATCGATGTTCTTTACGTGGCAGCTGTTTATCCAGACTGGGGCGCTGTACTCAGCTACTGAGTAGACAAGGCTGAGCGCTGAGGTTTTAAGAGTGGATGCGTTCGCGCCCCAAGTAGTGCCGCAGAGTTTGCGGATTATGTTGTTTCTGGTATTCATTTTAGCTGCGGTGTTCTTTAAATGTGTTTTGTGTGAAAGTGTTCGATCCATTGTTACCCCTAGATATTTTGGGCAAGGATTATAGCGTTGTAGATTATTATTGAAATACACTTGGGGCTCCACTCGTGCTTGTTTATTGTTTAGGTGGAAGCACATCGCTTCAGTCTTGTTCATATTTGGAATTAGCCAGTCGGCGAAGTATTTTCCCAGCATGTTCAGGTCTTCTGACAGTACGTTACTAGCTTCTTCGATGGTTTTACTTTGGGATGCAAGGGCCAGGTCATCGGCATATCCGAACTTTCTTGACGATGTCTGTGGGGTGTCGGAAATATATAGATTAAACAGGACAGGTGCAAGTACAGAGCCCTGGGGCAGCCCATTATTGAGATGTCTCATCTTGCTTCTGCTTCCTCCTGTTATTATTTGGAAGGGTCTATCGCAGAGCATGTTGTTCAGTAGATATGCTGTTCGGCTGCATGGTATCACGTTGAGAAATTTGTAGAGGAGCCCCTCTCTCCAGACCGTGTCGTATGCTGCTGTCAGGTCGACATACACTACAGTTGTCTTCACCTGTTTTTGAAACCCTGCTTCGATGTGTGTTGTTAAGCTGAGCACCTGGTCGACACAGCTACGGTGGGGCCTAAACCCAGCCTGTTCAACAGGAATATGCTCCATTATCAGAGGACTCAGTCGGTTTAATAACATCCTTTCTAGGAGCTTATAGCATGAGCTCAACAAGGCTATTGGGCGAAAGCTTTCAGGTAGGTTCTTGGGTTTGTTTGGTTTTAGAATCGCAATAATTTTTGATTTCTTAAGCTCCATTGGCGTATAACTTGTCAGTAAAATGTCAGAGTAGAATTTACTCAGCCACATTCGAGTGTGTTTTCCACAGTTCTTGAGGAATTCGGGGTGAATTCCATCGAATCCCGGAGCTTTGCCAGATTTGGTGTCTTCAAGTGCCTTATCTACCTCTTCTGCAGAGAATGGTTTGGAGAATTCTGGGTGGGGTGTTGTCGTATGGCGGAGGAGTGTCAGTTATTTCTTAATATGTGTATTCTGTTGTCTTATACTTGGGGCCTTAGAGAGTGTTATGACTCTTGTAGCGATTTGGTCAGCTGATACTTCCGGTGGTTCGCGGGTTGGTGGATTAGAGCTACCCAGCTTCTTCAAAAGGCTCCAAGCTTTCCTGCTAGATCTCTTAAAGTCCATGCTGCCTGTTGTTTCTTTCCATTTATTAAGGCGTTCTGTGTCCAGGCGGTTGAGGAGTTCGTCGGCTATTTCAGAGTCTCCATTGTTCTGGAATTCCTGGTAAAGCTGCTCCGTCTCAGCGTTCCAGCCCGGTATATATTCTCTGCGGAATCCTCGAGGTATATACTTTTTCGCAGTTGTTATCACGGCTTTTACGAATCTATTATACAACAGCAAATTCATTCCATTGGGCCTTTCCAAAATTCCATCTGGGCCTGGGTGTAGAGTGGATTATCGGAATTTTAATTCCAATTTCGAGGACTATAGGACGATGTTGGCTGTGCGGAAAGTCGTCTAGGACTTTTCTTGACATTGGAATCGGGCGTTTTAGAGCAAATAGAAAAATAGATACGAGGATGTATCTAGTTAGCCTAGACCAGTTCCATGCATAAACAAAATATTGCGTTACCATAGCAACGAACAATAACTTATTAGAAGTGTCAGTGTAAAGTTTGACGTCAAAAAAGTAAACCAGAGTTATGCAATAAATTAAAAGAAAAAAGATGTTTACCAAAATTGTGAAAATCGAAAAATTGGAGTATCGAGCCATCATCAAGTACGTATTTAAAAGGGTTAAGAGGTAAGCAGATTTACGAAGATATGTTTAATACCCTTGGTGATCAATGTCCTTCGTATGTGACCGGGAAAAATTGAACTGCAAACTTCAAAAGACGTAAATGTTCCATTGAAGATGTTGACCGATCGAGAAGGCCAGTTTTTATGTCAGTGCCCGAAAATATCGATGCAGTTCATGACATGATTTTATCAGACCGTAGAATTGGGCTAAAACGGATATCTGAAGCACTGAATATTTTATACGAACGCGTTTATCATATAGTTCACGTCAATTTGGACATGAGAAAAATTGCTGCAAAATGGATCCTCAATTGTTTGAATGTTGACCAAAAGCGTGCAAGGGTAGAAGCATCGCGTTCGATCTGTGCTCGATTTGAAAACGATGTAGACTTCTTAAACCGAATTGTTACTAGACTTGGGTACATTTCTACGATCCAGAAACAAAGCAACAATCGATGGAATGGCGACACTCTGGTTCTCCAAGACCTAAGAAGTTTCGTGTCCAAAAATCTGCTGTAAACGTTCTTGCTTCAGTTTTTAGGGATTGCCATGGAATCATCATGATTGTTTTTTTTTTGATAAGGGTAGAACAATAACTGGAGATTACTATTCGACATTACTGAGGACTCTACGGGAAAAAATTAAAGAGAAAAGACGCGGAAAGCTATCCAAAGGTGTTTTGTTTTTGCAGGACAATGCCCTTGCACACAAATCTCATGTTTCCATGCAAAAAATTCGTGATTTAGGATTTGAATTATTAGAACACCCCCCTTATTCACCAGATTTGACTCCGTCCAAGTATTATCTCTTTCCTCAACTGAAAAAAGTTTAAAAGGTCGTAAATTTTCTTCCAACGAGGAGGTAATAAAAGCTGTGGAGGTCTGGTTTGCAGAGCAAGAAGAAACATTTTTTTTTAAAAGTCTAGAGACGTTGCAGGTTCGCTTTAATAAATGTATCCAATTAAGAGGAGAATGTGTTGAGTAATAAAATATTTTGACATTGAAATTTTGTTTGGTTCTATAGTAGGCTAAGAATTTTTCAATATATCCTCGTAAAATTCCACGAATTCGTCAATACCTAAACAAAACTGTACATTTCAAAATTCAGTAACGTTTGTTTTTTTATATTTGAATTTCTATTATTTTTTATACACACTTTTATTTGCTTTATATATGTATCTATGTAATGGAATCTTTCAACTTAATTTTCCGCAATTTCAAGAAGTCTGGTTAAATTTGCACAGGAGACAAGGACCGATGACAATACAATAATCTAATAGCTTTGTGCTAATGTCCTATCATTAGGATACAAAAATAAAATATACTTAGATTAGTTTGCAGGTTTAACGTATATCGACCATAGAACGCCGGTGAAATGTGTGCTGCAGCACGATTAGTCGGTGGATCTAGATTTTTCTGTTCATAGACGAAATTTCTATGGTTCTTTATGACATGCTTTGCATGATTGACTATCGTCTGCGACAACTTAAAAATCGAAACCTTTTTTTAAGGAATAAATGTTTTATTGTTTGGTGATTCAATCAACACACTGAACGAAGTTAACAGGGAAAGTTCCATGTAATAGAGATGCGTTAGATGAAATTGAAAGGTTACGTAAACAGAAATGAAGTAAATTTAGATTTATTGACAAATATATCAGAAATCGATGAAGCTCTTGATTATAAGTATTTTTGTTGTTGTCTTGAGACTAAAAATTCAGAAAATATAATATAGTTTAAAGAAACTGACTTTAATAGCAAATCGAACTAAAAAGTAGAAAATAATTATTAAGTATAGGAGAGTTTGTGTTACTGCGTTAAAAAATTGATCAATGAATTATGACTATGGAATGGAATAAGATCGATATAAAAATTAAGATAATAACAAAAACTTCAATTATAGTCAAAAAGCGTGGGGTGCAATTAACTATATTTTCATAACAACTCTAATTTTGTAAATAGCAACTAATGAAATAAAATGATAGTCACATTTAATATCAAGCACCACACACTTTTTACTGTACTCGAATTTTTTGTTAATATCTTATTTTATAGTGATCTTATTCCAAATTAATTACAAACTCTCCTATACTTAAACATTTTTTCTACTTTTTAGTTTGATTTGCTATCAAAGCGTGTTCTTTAGTTTTATTAGGCTATACTTTATTTTTGAGTTACTTCGTGTTATTAATGATTTATTATAAACAAAATATTAAAATTGAATCAGTTCATTATTTTTAAACTACCTGAACACATATATTTAATTTAGCCATTTTATTTTCTCTGTTGTCATTTTCTGAGGAGAATTGTGGTGTCTTACATCTTTCAGATACTTATCTTACCTGGTTAGGTAACTCTTCCCTTTGTCCCTCCTAATAATAGCGGCTGGTTTCTGCAATGGTGAAAAATAGATTTTCCATCAAGACAAATTGTAAGTTATGAGCATATGCAACTATGACTAATTTATGAATAGCTCAGGAATGTTGGCTGTCACTTCCCGGAAAGAAGGTCCAGTGGACAATTTTAATTTTAAGCTGAAAATGTTTTGTTGGGGCAGATTGTAACTGCCTTATTACATAGATAGATTACCATTCGTATGCTTATACCCACAATCAAAGAAGTCTTGTGCGTGTGTGACTGAACTTAGTTTTTTCTTATAGGGTGTTGGAAAGTAAGTGTTGGTATTTCAGCTTTTTCTTGAATCCAGGAGTTGTGGGGAAATTTATTAGGTTTATTTCTCCATAAAACCATTCTTAGGCATTTATTTTAAACAACCTAAGTTTTATTATATATTGATATTATTTATTTCGTTGTCTTAGGTAGGCTTTGAATAAATGCTGTTAAATATTTGATTTAGGTACTCTGGTGCACACTAGGTAGCAAGCGTAGTGGTAGGCTGATATAATATTTTCCATATGAAGGATAATATTTTTTCATTGAAATTTGAAAAGAAACTGCTACTTCTCGGTATTACTTTGATACATCCACATTTTTTATTATGCCATTTTTCTTTTTTGTCAACTAATTTACAATGAATCAATTGTACCTTTGTTAACTGGTTAGTACTTCTTATGACAATTTCATTATAAATTAAAACAATTGAATTTACTTTTGTTGTAAGTACTAATGGTGACAATATTTTCTTTATTCAGGTGAAATATGTTTTCCAACTACGAAAAATGTATGTAAGCCCGTTAGATCAGACAATAGCGTAAGCAATTTTGATTCTATTTAGTATAATTCATTTACAGGCAAAGGAGACAGCCCCATCGTTGCAGCTGTACTAGACGATGTAAAGAGGATTAAAGTTACTGGTCCAAAAGAGGGTAAACTGTACCCAAACTTGTCGGATATTGAAGCAACCACAGAGACAGAACCAGATGCATACACAAGGACTCCATCTCCAGATAATCACAACAGCAGGTGCGATACAGCTACTAATTGGATATTGTTTTGTTTTTGTCTAGCATGAGCAAGTTCCTATAAGCTTCGGGTTAAGGTTCTAATAGATGCTTTCGGGTTTCTTTATTCACTGCTTTAGAACTATCAGGTGTATAATTTCTAAATAGTTTTATTTTGAAGTAAAAACTACCCTATACAGTTCAAAAACGGACTTATAATTTATTAAAACGTGAAATCTGAATAAGCTTATCATTAAGTTGTTGCAATGTGATACAATTAAAGCATCTTTAGATAGCAAAGTAACACATTCTGAATATACTCTTCAATGAGCGATAAAAACACATTTAAACACTTCCATCCCATCTCAAATTGCTATTCCCCGACGTTGAAGATTGTTGATTGAAAAATGTAAATTTCAAGCATATTTCTTTAAATATATATTACTGTGCTTCTGCCGAATTAATACACTTTTAGACTCCTTAAAATTGATTTTCATTTTTCTATTTATAGTGATTTCAGTTATTTTAATATTATGGAAACTATTGCCGTTAAACAACATTAAGGAAAATGGACCCTTCATTTTCCATTATGCAATTAATAACTATTTTTACAAGAAAATAATTGCCCATTCAAGAAGATGTACCCCGAGCAATTTGTAGGTCCAATTTGCTCCAATACAATTCTGCCGTCCTAAGAAAGACCACCGCATCTGTGGGTTAGGTAATAATGAATAAATCGAGTCCAAAATTTAGGCAAAGTTTAAAATGTACACAAATTCTTACAACGCCACAAATGAAAATGGTTTTACTTTATGTAAATGAATCTTTATAAAAACTATATTTCGTTTTAGAAAAAATGCAGTTTCTCCCTATCTTTTTCCTAATAAGGTAGATACTGGGAAAACGAATTCATTTTTTATTAGAAAATGCTAAGTAAAACCACAGCATCTACTGAAAATAGGCTCATGCGGTGTTTTTTCTTAGGATAATTCCGTAAATAATAACCAGTTAGTTCGTAATTAATTGTCATATTATTTATACAAATAACAATTAAACAACAGACCCCAGTTTTGATCAATTTATTGAATTTTTGTTAGAACTATCAACAATAAACAGGAAAAGAATCAGTTTATGAAAATTAACTAATTATAAAAACGGACGTTACTTTCTCATTTATCATCTTCCTCCTCAAGATTTTTCCAGAATTGAAACCTATTTGAAGTAATTATAGTTTTAAGGTTTTTGAGAAGAGATTCTTTTTTACTTCTAGGCACTCCACATGGAGATATAAATACCTTGGGACTGGGAAGTCTTTTCTTCAAAATTTTATTTTGAATAAAATCCATTTCATGTATAATAATATTATCGGAGTTGTTTGTCAACTTGTACTTCAAAGAGAAGGATCCCCTATTCGCCACAATTTGTGTTATTTTTGCCAAGTAAGGACGAGGATCAATGTTTTTTATTTTTGTTAGTGACGAAAAATCATGCCACTTGAAAAAATCTGTACACTGCATAGTCTTGACTTCCACTTTTTTTGAATTCGCTTTTTCGACAGCTGTTACGAAATCATCAAAATCGTAAGTTTTCTTTTGCTTTTTCAATGACAGTTCCACCTGATGGTGGAAACTGTCGGCAGACATAAAAGTATGTCCCGGTTCGAAATATTTGATACAAATATCTTCAGCGGCTATGGCGTCGGAATTTACAATATACACCAGGAAAGATAAGAAAGTCCAATTTTTGTTTTGTCCTGAGCAGTTATCAACCCAAAGGACAAAACTTTTGATATCCCTGTGATGTAAAAAGAACGCATTGAATGAGCTAATTATCTCTTCTTTTCCCCGTCCAGCAATGGCATCGTGCCATAAGCATGCGAAAGTCTTTTGATTTTTTGCTTTACCTAGGGGTACAAAGCTTTCGTTGTATACAGAGATTCTTTGAGTAAATATCACTTTCTTGAACATGTCAAGCCTTGGCAGCATTATCACTTTCTGTAAATCAACGGATACTTTAAGGGTCGTTGGTGAATATTCTTCGGTTGTATCCATACGGTACGAAGCTCTTGAGTCATTAGCTCGTTGAATGTGTTCCTTCCAGCTATTACAGTCAGTACACGCTTGATCCAAGTTCTCAGGATTGTGCTGATTATTATGTAGTTTGAATCCCTCACACAATTCGCACTCCTCGTGCCCAAGGTTTGTGAATGAAATATTTTTGTGTTTTAGACGTTTACGATATACTTCGTATGAGCATTGGTTATGAGGGCAAGTCGCTAAATAATCTTTGTACATGCTTTCTATCGTCAAATCACTGGGCAGGTATCTACGTTCTGGTGCATGTTCATGTCTGTAATGTGATACACTTGGATTGTCAAAAAGTATTTAAAAGTATTTTTTTTTTGCGAAAATTCAGCTTCGGTGGTTCTTCTCTTAACGTCTGTTCGTGACAAGCCATTTAGGACAAATGCTTTTTTTTCAATCCAGTCTAGTTGCCAATACATACTATTAATAATTTTTCTTCTTTCGGCGCTTATTCTGTTTAGACATTTTAACCTACATTTTTGTATGCTGCAAGGTGGTTTTAAAAAATGCTTACTTTGCATGTCTTTTTTCTTGTTTTCTTTCCTTTTTTCCAAACTTTCTTTAATTTTTCGCCGTTTCCTTTTTTCACCTTTCTTGGTGTATCCTTTGCAACCTAGGAAAAATAATGTTAGTTTTGGATATCTCGTAGTTTTTTAATGACATACCTTCATGTTGTAATTCCAAAGCTCCTACCGCTTGATCCGGTTGAATTTGTGGCTCTTCTTGTTCTTGATGTGGTTTATGATGTCGTTGTTGTGGGTTTAGAATTATATTTTCTTGTACATTATTATTGTCTACGTTATCCGTGGCATTTGCTAAAATAAAATATATATTTTTTAGGCTTCGTTATTGTAAAAGAATACGAAAAAATATACCTCTAATATTTACGGACTCAACTTCGTTCATGTTAACACCTTCTAAGGTTGTGGAGTCATTATTTGAAATTGAATTCATTTTTGCAGCTTCCAGATCAATAAACGTTAATTCAATGTTATTATTATTTTGATTTTCACTCGACGTAATAGAAAAACTCTGATCTAGCCTAATAAATTCCTCAGCATTATACGTTCTTACTGGTTCTAGTTCATTTGTGGTATTTGTTGCTAGAAATAATAGCACGTCTTGAAGTATTTCAGCACATGGTTTTGTATTATCTTTTTCAATGTCGTGCAACAACTCTATTCCACCTTCTGTGAAAACTGGAATTTCTCTAAATTGATCATTACTTGAACTTCCATTTACATTTGAGTATTGGAAGGAGACTGAAGAACTGTTCTTTTTCGTACCCTCAGACCAGTCAACATTTTGTAACAAGGTTAGTTCATTGTCAGGTTGATCAGGATGAGTTCCCATTTGCATCTTTTGAGCCATGCTGACTAAAAGTTTACTCCGTTTGGACATGTTCAAAAATATTCTCTAATAAGATAACTGAAAAAAAGCCCCTCATTACTACAAATAGCTCTGCCAAATTTTAAAACATAGGTCAAAGCATCTTTCAGATATTTCAAAAAAACAGTTATTAATAATTTTAACACTCTGTATCTTGGAAACCATGCATTTCCGGACTTATGTTTATCATGTTTTTTTCATAAAATAGCCTAATAAAGGGGGTGACCCGTCCGTATCATTATGTACATGATATGTATAAAACATCCTGTATTGTTTTCATTGAAGTAAAGCAAAGTTATAAAACGATAGAAAATATGTCCTTGTTCTGCCTTACCTTATTTGCTTTTGGACTCTGAAGATTTTACGTCGTTTCTTTATCAATTTTGAGAGACACAAGTTCACACAAAACAACTACATACACATCGAATTTGAGAATAAACTAAATAGGTTAAGGAAATACGCGCCAATTACGTAGCGTAAACACTGCATTTGCGTTTTACTTAGACAAAACACAGCATCTGCAGGCGACGACAAGTATATGCCGTGTTTTTCCTACGTAACGTTGTAGTTGCGGGGATCTTCTTTAGTTTAGCTAATCTTTTTGTAGATGCTAGTTTATAGATTCTTTGACAAAAATATATTTGAGGTTTTGAATACGGTGTTTTGCCTATGTAGATATGTAATATAAGCTGTCTAGAACTGATTTTAGCACTTAACTCAATTTTCACAATTTTGTCAGATGCGGTGGTCTTTCTTAGGACGGCAGAATTGTTGTCTGGCGCATTTCTCTAGGAAAGTTGACATTTTTTAGATAGGTGTATAAGACGTGTAAGCCTATTTTTTGGCCAGACAACTATCATAGACTTCTATTTCTGGGGATAAACACCTTGTCTTTGCAACTAGGCCTACTACTTGAGACAACATGATTGAGAGTATACGAAATGTCTTCCATAGTAATTTGAGAGCAGAAATTGAGGCTGCTGTTCAATTTGCTCTTCAAAGATAAAAAAAGCTCTTTTATCGTAAATTATGGACATATGACTAATTATTTTGATTTTCATTTCACCTTATGTATAGTATATGTTATGTATACATATAAGGGAAGTATAGTGATGGAGTGATTTTGACGTTTCGAGATTCGAGGGGATCTACATGTTTCAAAAAACCTAGTTTCAAAAATTGTCAGTCGGTCTGCCAACACGATAACTCAAAAATGCAAGTTCTTTAATGTGCAAAATCTGATGTATAGTTTTCTGGAAAATCCCGTTTTCATAATTTTTTTTCAATTTTCCACACGTAATAATATTTTTTACGAACAACTGACAAATTAATTGGAATCCTCGTATCAAAAAACCCCGTTTGCAAAATTTCATGGAAATCGGAATCAAAAAATAATTTTGGGATCGGAATTTAAAAAAAAGTTCAACTTTGATTTTTTATAACTTGGTATGCATTATCGATAGGAAGCTAATATATTTTTTTCATAATAGTATGAACATTCCTATTCCGATTTTCACCAATTTCAGTCTTTCCATTGCATAGACGTAGTTACTACACATTTTTTTAAGGCAATTTTTGACAAAAATTTCTACTCCATCTTTAATCCCGTATATGAAGCATATTAAAAATTTAACAAAAATTTGTGGCGCTGATCAAAAAATTGTAAATTTTGGCTTAAGGTGAGTGTATGAAAAAAATTATGCAGTGCTATATACGAGGAATCCATTTTTTTGTTCAGTTTTATGATTTTTTTCAAGAATAGTATTAGAATAAAAAATGTTGGGTGAAAACTAATAGCCACGTTACATAAGGTGAAGTCATGTGCTGGGTACATCAACTGGTTTTGTTTGTATTCATTTCGGATTCAACTTCTTTTTCCGTTTTCTGGTGACATTAATAGTAATATTGGAATAGTTATGATGGGGCAATAAGAGTTTAAAGGGGTCCAAAATTGTTAAGTTCAATTCAATAGAACTAGAGTAATGTACATGTTTCTTAAGATATCTCAGTTTAGGTTAAAGATATTGACATGCCATCCTGTTGCTAACTTAATATTCTTTTGTAATCCACTATTAAACCTGCATGCTGCTTGTCAATATTTTCCAAAGTGAACTGGATTTTTTAAAAAAATTAAATTGTTCCAACTAGAGAGAATGGTAAATATTAGGTTGTTTCAAGATTATAACTTACATTAGTAGAAAATATACAACAAAACCACGTCTGCAAAAAGCGATTAATCAGAACCAGTCTTACAGTTATTCCATAACAAGGTTCCCACTCTCCAGAACTCCAATTTGGAAAGATGGTCTAAAACTTGTGAAATCAAATATACCTGAATTTTTTCAATAATAATAATTAGACAAATTTTGTAGAAAGTTGATCTATTGGTGGATCTTTTGAAGTCTGTAAATAATTTTCAGATTTTTAATGTAACTTTTGTTATAATTTAATTTTTCTGAAGCTGTACTATTAACGGCTCCTATGATACAATACAAGTAAGTCGTAAGGATTTCAAAAAATATTTTCATTATTAGGTTAACCGATTTTTCCTTTTTGGTTTATTATAGCCTTTGAAAATGGAGACAATGTTCTTCGAAAGTTTAGATAAGATATGATTTGATTCATCTCTAACCTGTATAGTTTTTTTCGGCACGAGTTTTGAGGGTTTTTTCGAAAAAAACCTGTCTTTGAAGTTTTATAGAGGGTGTTAAAAAAAGTGTCACAAAATGAAATGGTGAATAGTATGATCCAAAATAAGCAGAAAAGTCTTAATAAATATATGACCGCAAATTAACGGTTTCGGAGATACGGACCATTTTGTGTTTATAACAATTTTTTATTATGTATAAAAAAACAATGATATTTATAAACAATCAACAACAACATAGAGTTAAATGAGATGTTCAAAGTGCCCTCCCTCCATTTCAATGCAGCTACGACATCTCCTCCGCAAGGACTGTCGGATTCTTTCCAAAACACCCTCATTGGCTAGGATTCGATGACATTCCTGCTCTATTCATTGCTGCAGCTCTTCGAGGTTATTCACAGGAGTGGCGTACACGAAATTTTTTAAGTGTCCCCAAAGAAAAAAGTCAAGGGGATTTAAATCAGGCGATCTTGCAGGCCATGGCACAGGTCCGCCCCTTCCTATCCATCTTCGACCAAAGGATCTGTCTAAATGTTCGGTCGCCTCCGAAAAGCAAGTTTTTGAGAATGAAAAAAGATAATAAAAAAAATGATACAAAAACACAAAACACTCCTTATCTCTGAAACCATTCATTTGCGGACATATGTTTATTAAGACTTTTCTGCATATTTTTGCCCATACTACCCCTCGCTTTATTTTGTGACACTTTTTTTTAACACCCATATTTAATTATATATCTCCTTGGAAAGGTATTATACAGCAATGAAAAAAAAACTTTTAGAAGTCTTACCGGTTCTTGTTTTGAAATGGTATGTTACCTATCTGATTAATAGGCATTTTTATTAACTATCTCCAAGATTTTTCTCAATAATGATTGAATCTGTAATTATTTATGGAGATAGGTGATATTGCACAATAATATTTGTCAAAGAACGGAGATACTTGGTATTGCAATAAAACAATATGAATTTCACGAAAAAGAACTTTATTTTGTTGCCTAATGTTATAATTTCAAAATAATTGACAATATTCTAGTCTACCTTAAAGTGACAAAAAATAATGAAAATGAAAAAATGGTTTTTCAACTATTTATGTAACAAATTTTCATAAAATGCCCAATAATTTTTATGAAGCTTGGTTTTTATGTCCTGTAGATGGATGTACTTTTTTGGTTAATTGGAAGTTTTCCAGTATGTAGTTTTTGAAGATCTTCAATTTTCTTGATTGCTTTTTTGGGACGCTGCGGTTAAGATTTAAAAAAATTGTCCTCAAAACTAAGTTTATACTGGATTTCTCCTCTCTCGTATTTTAGAGCTCGAATATCAGTTACAGTAGGTTCGTTCAGTTTCCTTCCAGGTCGAATGGACTCGTAGACAAGGTCTTTATTAAAGTTATAAAAGAACTCAAAAGTCGGACACACAACTTTAGGTTTAGGATATGCTCGAGCTTCCGCTGTGATTCGGTGATAGTCATTAGGAGTTGAAATGGCTTTATTCTTCAACTTTTTCTCGATGGCTGCGTGTACGCTATCGCATTCCATATTGGTATGGCCTTTTATCAAGAATTTTTGAATAATATTGATATCATACTGATAGGAAAGTGAAAGTAAAGCGTTCGCTAAAACCGCATTTCGATTTTGGTGGGTGCAAACATCAGAGAAAATTATGATCGGTTTTTGTTCGTTCATATTATTTTCTAAATATTTCCTTTTTAAAAAATCCACAAATAAAGACGCAAATGTCGAAGCCTGAAGATCGGTATCAGTTTCGTCAAACCAATAACAAACAGCATCCCTGGTTTTTAGATCAAAAACGGTATAATTATGACAGCAAAGCTTAGTTTTGAAATAAAATGAGCTAGCTTGTAAACATGGACAAGTTTTCACAGCTTGTAAATCCATACAAATGACATGACATTCATTAAGTTTGGCGTGCTCTTTATCATTGTTTTTTTCTTCTTGGGCTCTCTGCTTTTCATTTCTATGCTTCTCCCACACACTTTGGTCCAAATTCCCAGCTTGATAGTCCACACATAAGTCGCACTGATCTTTTATAGGACTAAGTATGCCTATTTTTGATTTTCACATATTTCATGAGCGTGTTTCTTGATAGTGCCTGCTTTTGAGAATTTTTACAATGTTCATGATATAATTTAAACAGATCTGCAAAACTTGTCAAAGTTTGCTCTAAGTACAGCTTCTTGGTGTCCTTCCGACAGTAGTGACTTGGTAACTTGGGAAGCTTGTCTAGAAATGTTACCAGAAACTGAATTGAGTCTTCATTTTTACATCGAGGTTGGCTGGATCTACTGGGTGCAGGTGTGTCATACGCGGATTTTTTAACCCAGTTTTGGACTGTCTACTCTTTTTTGCAAACAGGAACATGTTGTTTGCTTTCTATGTTTAATTTATAAAACAGTGAACTGGATCTCCTCGAAAATTTATTGGGTGTCCTTTTTCTCTCAGTTTCTTTCCTGTAAACTAAATTTAAGACATAAACTCTTTTTTGCTCCCAGCTATTTAATTTTCGCCAGAACTTTTTAAAATCTGCTGCCTCTGTATTTCACTCAAGTCCTGACAAAATCTTTTTTTTGATCTCTTGCAGGCGTTATATAGGCACGTAGGTCCCATTACTCGCATTTCTTTCTGTATTGTGGAATGTTAGTTTTTGGTTTTTTGGCCTTCGGTAGCCTAAATAAGTTTCTCCTAAAAGTCGCCGCTTTTGATATAACTTCTGTTTTGTTCCTCGGTCACCATCAGGTTGTTGTTCTGGTTCTTCGCTGGTTGAATTGTTATCTCTTCGTTAGTTCCATTGTTGTTTTCTTCACTTGTATAGTCGTGTAGATTGGATTCTTCACTATCAACAATACTATTTTCTTCATCACTTTTTGGTTGGTAAATGTCCACTAACTCTGATCTATAATGTTGTTCCTCAATGCCTATATCAATTTCGTCGTCATCTGTTTTTGCTTGGTTATTTTCTTCTTCAAATACTTCAAGGCATTCAAACTCATTTTTCTCCCAAATTTCTTGCTGGTGAACTTATTCTTGACCTACATCTAAAACGTAGGCATTGGTTGTCACAGTCGGTAATAATTCCGTTCCAACATCATTTGAAGAGCAAATTATGTCAAAATCAGGATGTATATTATTATTTGCATTAATGCCGATATTTACAATTTTGGGAGATACATTTTCTTTTTCTAGAATATCTAGAAAAACAAATTCGGAATTTTCTAAGACATCTTCAAAAGTTTCAACTGTCAAAAGCTCTCCAATAAAATTTTTATTATCACAGCTTTCATTTTTTGGCTTGTAACCACTTTGGGCTTCTAGCTTGGTATTGCACATAGATAAAAAAATGTTAGTTCTGCCGGACATGTTGAAGTTTTAACGTCTTATCTGAAAGAAGAAAACTCGCATAAAACCTTATGGAACAAGATAATCGCACAGTCATTCCTCATAAATCAATAAAACATGATACTAATTATTCCCTGTTCTATAATGTATGTGAAAAATATAAATCGATATTGATACCTACTAAAATGTATATATAAATTAAATTTCTTCTTTACTATTTTGATATTCTAATAATTAGGCTCTAGCATTGAAAAATTCCCCCAATTGGGCAATCATTTTAACAGTTATAAATTAGTTCCCAATTCTAATCAATAATCAACGGACTATAGTTCTATTCACCCCTCTCAACCCCATTATGGCTCTTTCCTTATATTCTAGGCTTGCCTAAATTTGATCAGTCAGTTGAAATAGAGCGAGTTCTGTTGATCTCCTTGCTGTATATGCATGCTGACTGTTATGTAATGGACCAACCTTTAAATGTACATCTCTAATATGATTGTCAAGTATCCATTGTCTTTAGTGCAAATGATGTGAGGCTTATAGATTTGAATGATTTGGGGTTTTTCCAATCACTTTTGCCTATTTTGGGTACGAAGATGACCTTTGCTCTACTCCAGCTTAGTGGTATGTAACCCATCGATAAACTGCTTCTAGAGATTTGTAATAGATTTTGTATAAAATAGTCTTACCCTTTTTCCAAGAGTGCAGGAAAAATCCCTTCTATTCCTGCCGATTTGTACGGCTGAAAGGTAATAATAGCCCATTTCAATTTGTTCGCCGTTATTATTGCTCTTGCCTCTTCCAATCTTATCGATGGGCGTGATTGAGGTATGAGATTATGTGACGCGTATCTATCGATAGGCTATGCGGAAAGTGTGTTCTGAGTAGAAGCGTGGCTCTCTTTTTTTCCTCTTCCGTGTAACTTCCATCAGATCTGTTGAGTGCCATGGCAGAGAATTGCTCCTCCTTAGCCATCGTTTTATGTAGTCTGGCTGCTTGATGAGTGGTGGGTATTTTTTCTGAAAAATATGGGTATTTTTTCTGAAAAATACCAAAAGTTCGATGCCCTCCTTATTACAATCTGTAAGTTTCGTGATATACAATTGCCAGTTTCCGGTAGTTCTTGCTCTATTAAAGAGTCTGTTCTTAATTTTGACAGTTTGTTGTTCCACCATGGCGTGTTCTTTTTGCCACTGCCTTTACTCGTGGAGCAGCTGGACTCGAATGAGTGCACTATTGCTCCACTAATTTTGCCCACTTACCAATCTAGTTCCAAGTGGTTACTTACCATTTTTGAATCTAGTTGGTGAAAATTTTGCTTTAGATTGGTTTTATATAATTTCCAGTCTGTTTTCCTTGGATTCCTTCCAGTTTTATTCTGAGGGGTCATCCCCTTAAGTTCGAACTCGATAATTCTGTGATCTGATAGGGAGGGTTCCTTTAAAACCCTCCAATCTTTCACGTACTCACTAACACTGGCACTACCAATCGTTAGATCTAATACTTCTACCCTCGTTATAATTATACACGTGGCTGTGTTCACAATGTTTAGAACTCCAAGATCATGTGCAATGAGAAACTCTAATAGAGACTCACCTCTATTGTTTATGTCCGAAAGAAGCACATACCATTAGACGTTTGTAGAAATTGTGGTAATTGCTAATATTTTCAGTTACCTGATAACTTGGAGGGACATATTTCACAATTTCTCACATAAATATGAGTTTCCATAGATAATTGAATATATTAAATTTGTTAGATCTAAGTAATAGAAGATATTCTACAATATTTAATCATTGTAATATATTTTAGATAAGTTTAGTATTATTGGCTGTTATTGTTATATAAAGTATTTATTGACTGAAGTATTTTGTAATAAAAACTACCTAATTTCATTCTTTCATTTCATTTTATTTCATTCATATAACCTGCACGCTTTTACATTTAACAAATTCATTTTTAACAATCTGATGCACTTAATTCTGCTGTCTCTTTCAATACAGTTTATTGCGATTGATCATATTGAAAGTAATTGGTATCAGATGTTATCTAAGAAATTTATTTTAATTTATCAACAATCAAACCACATACAGTTCTATAAGATAATGGGATAATTTGTATGTCTATTGGCCAATTTATTTTTAGTCTTCTTCCATCTTGAGGTTCTGAAAGTGGATGTAGTAATGCATTTCCATGGTTAATCAATTGGTGGTGTTTCGTACTTCTTTCTGTTATGGCTTCTTCGACTTATTTGCAAGTGTTGATTTGGATGTTATAGCAACTAACCACGTTAATCTTTTATTTTGAAGGCAATTTTTTTCCACTTTCAAAAAATTCTTCCACGTGAGTCTGGTTTCTAGGTGAATGCTTAAATATTTCATGTTGGCAGCTTGTGGTATGTTTCTATATATTATTCATATGAACTGGTGAACAATGTTATTTTCTTAGAGTGAAAGTTATTTGGACGGATTTTGTTGAATAATTAATTTTTGATTGGGATCTCCAATAGAAATTATGTGGCATATAGGACATCTTCCATTTTGTACTAATTGAAAAAATATTTGAATGGCTAGTCTTATTGAATTTAAATTTCTTCAGTAGCAGTGGTAAAATTTTAGAACGGAGTATTCTAGAATAAATGTTTGTATTTATTTTGACATGATTTTTCTTGGGAAACATCAAGACAGTCTAGATAATTTATGAGAAACCAACCATACAAAATATAATGCAATAATAAGAATTTAAAGAATATATAGAGGATGTACGAAAGTTTTGGTAAAAAAGCCTGTAGGTTTTGACAGCCACCACAGTATTAATTGAACATCAATGTTTACCGACCATTATTTTCAAATTGAGAGATAGGAATGCTATGAACATTGTAGATGACTAAATCAAGTGTGACCGCCTCTCGTCGAGATGATGTCATTCAATACACGTGTTGTAGATCTTATTAGCTGACGAATTGCCCATTCAAAAAATTGTACAACTAGTTTCAGAAATATTAGTTGTCAAAAGCAACCTAGTGTTCGAATACCGAAATAAAAAGTGATTCCGCTAGTCAATGCATGAACCTCAAGGTGCCTTATTACAGAAAACACTAGCACTGGCATCAAACGACTTGGATAAACTATTTTTATGTCATGAAAAGGTTTCAATAAACTAAAATAGATTCATTTGCCCAAAAAGCTTTCTTTTTCCGGGACTATTATAGATTTGTATTAAGTGAGGTTAGGTGAAACTTTGTCAATAGAATTACGACCTTTAAAAATGTCAATTTTTAACACATTGCTATAAGTAGATTGTTCTGTAATAAAAATTTTGTTATGCTTATATTAGAAAAGGTGTTTTCTAAATGTGTGTCAACACAAATTTCACCTTGGTACAAACAATATTTTTTAAATTTCATTTTAATATTCGAATGTGTACGATTCATTTTTTGTTGAAACGAATTCGTTAATTATTATGTGTGTGCCAAAATCGGAAAGTTTTAATTTATAGATCAAACCCGGTGTTCTGTAAATATATGCGCATACAAAATTTTTGGTAGTCGTTAGTAATTTAAAACTGACTGAATTTATTTAGGAATGTAATAATTAGGTAATAGGGCTATCATTTTCAAACAAATTCAAGTCTCCTTCAAAATTACTACTACTAACTAAATCTTAATCCCCAATTTCTCTCAATTTTGATTTAATTGTGGAGAATTTCTTATTAGTAAGATTAAGGTTTTCTTTCATTTTTTATAACGGCTTATTATGCCCATAGTTGACACATAGCTGATCTCGATCCCAACTTGATAAATATATAGCTTTTATGATCACATCCAAGTTTGAATTGTAGTACACCAATTAAAGAAATCAATAACATAAAGAACATCAATAACTTTTAAAAACACCAATACATTTTACAGTTTTAATATTGTTATTTCTTTTCTTCTTTTTATTGCTAGTCACAGTTGCTAATCCCATTTTTCTTTATTAATGCAGTTTTGAAACAAGTAACAATTCAGATGACCCAAATACTAGTTTTGGCCGCGAAATAATTCAAGCTGTATGTAAGAATCAATCTCAACAAAAAAGGGTAAGTATCAATTTTATCATTTTCATTATTGTTATGCTCAAAAATCTTCCGTTTTAATTGAAGTTTATATCTGCAAAATATGTAATATTTAAATAACGGAGAAAAACTGTTAAATCAGAAATCATATCAATAATACCTACCTTCACTGCTATACTTCGTGCAAACCACAAGCCTCAACTGTTTGAAACTGTAGAAATGATTGTAATTCCCAAATAAGGTAAATATCCTAACAATGTAACCTGCTATAAAACTTTTGCCAATCATCTCCAAAATACTTGAGAAACTTATACAGGGTGGCGCAAAAAGAACGCATGGATTTCACTAGCGTAGTATCAGTGGAGGAGAGCTGATGCCATTTTGTAGGTTAGATCGTGCATTTTTCGTAATAATGGCGTAGGGCAGTGCTCCGCAACCGCTGTTCCGCGGCACACTGGTGTGCCGTAAGCCGACTTGAGGTGTGCCGCTCTTTCAGACAATACGAATCAGATTCGTATTGTAGCGAGACCCGCGAAAAATAAAGCAATCTGACAACAGCGCCGATGGTAAACGTCTATCCGTCTATCGGCGCGGCGCGGCGGCTTGATTCTCGAAGGCGACTAAACTAGAAAGATCCGTGCCGTTCGAGGCGCGACTCGATGTTTTCCTGAACATCGCCGCTGCCTATATAAGCGCGCCTGTCGTCGCTCAGAGACTCAGAGAGAGTCGAATAGTCAAGTGAATCAGATAAATACGCGGGCAAACAAATAAATCGTAGAGTGTTATTTTTAGAGTTCCTGTTTTCTTTTTTACGTTGTTGGCCATATTGTGTCTAAATAAATTAAATTAAACTGGACTAAGTTTTGTTGCAGTATCTACTTTTATAAATAACTATAGTGCTTCAAATATGGATAAATTTTTGCTGAAATCACGAGCAGATGACGAAGAACCTAGCACAAGCTCCAGCATAAGTACTGCAAAAAGAGCAAAAAAGGTGCTGAAAAGGAAGTACAATCAAGACTACCTTCGATATGGTTTCACTTGGTGTGGCGACGAAGCGGCTCCAAAGCCTGAACGCGTCATTTGCGGTGAACAGTTGTCAAATGAAGCAATGGTACCCAGCAAACTAAAGCAGTTTATGAAATCGGCGGTTACGGTTTCTGAAAAGGCATTAGAAGCAAGCTACCTTGTTGCAAAATTAATTGCACAACAAAAAAAACCGCACACTATCGGTGAAACGCTTATTAAACCAGCATGCATGGAAATTGTTAGACTTATGCTTGGGCCAAACGAAGTTAAGGACGTGAGTAAAGTTTCTTTGTCGGCCGATACTGTTAAAAGACGTATCCAAGATATGTCAAGTGATATTTTGGGAACACTAATTAAAAAAATCATTTCGGCTGGAATTTTTGCGCTTCAAATCGACGAATCAACCGATATTAAAAATAAAGCACAACTGATGGCTATTATACGTTTCGTTGACGAGGACTCTATTAAAGAACATTATTTATTTTGTAAGGAGGTTCCAGAGAGAACTACCGGTGAACAAATTTTCCAAGTAACTGATAATTTTTTTAAAATACATAATATTCAGTGGACCAATTGCGTTGCTATTTGTACAGATGGTGCTGCTGCAATGATGGGCAGTAAGAAAGGTTTTGTATCTTGTGTAAAACAAAAAAATCCGTCAATACAAATTACACATTGCTGCATACATCGAGAAGTATTGATGGTCAAAAATTTGCCCGAACAGCTTTCGATCACAATGAATGAATGTATTAAGATCATAAAAATAATTAAATCGAGAGCCTTAAATTCGCGAATCTTTGGAATACTCTGTGAAGAAATGGGAAGCGAACATGAATCCTTACTGTTTTATACAGAAGTTCGTTGGTTATCCCGGGGAAAAGTTTTAGCTCGACTGTTTGAACTTGGCTACGAAGTGCGTGAGTTTCTTTCAAGTCAAGATATGTACGATCTATGCCAGCACCTTCATGATGAATACTGGATAGCCAAACTTGCATACATGGCTGATATATTCGAACATCTGAATGAACTTAATAAAAAAATGCAAGGACGGAATGAAAATATATTGACGTGCTCCGATAAATTACAAGGGTTCAAAAAGAAACTTGAACTTTGGCAGGAACAGTTGCAAAAAGGATGTCTAGAAATGTATCACAGGACCAACCACAGTACGATCGAAAACAAGCAGTTGATTGTGGATTTGGCCCAACAACATTTAAGTATGCTTCAACAAAAATTTGAATACTATTTCCATTCTATCAACACGGAACAATACAATTGGATTCGAAATCCTTTCGCAACCAATGCAATAAGTTCCACGGAAGCACTGCCATTGCAAACTCGAGAGGAGTTCACAGAATTAAGTAATGATATGACCCTAAAACTTAAATTCGACGAAGTTCCGTTAGATGTTTTCTGGATTTCCATCAAGACAGAATATCCACGCATCTCCGACAAGGCCATCTTCACACTACTTCCGTTTTCCACAACATATTTATGTGAGCAAAGTTTTTCAACGCTTGTATTAATTAAAAATGATAAACGGTCATGCTTAAAAGATCTTGACCAAGAAATAAGAGTTGCGCTGTCTAAAATTGAGCCGAATATAAAACTTTTGTGTTCAACGAAGCAAGCGCAGGTATCACATTAATCAGTCATCATCATGTCAAAATATTTATTACTATTGACGTGTCAACAGAAGTAAATTTAGTATACCTACCTGTCCTACCTAGTATTTAGTATAGTTCTCATGTATGTACCTATTTGTATTTTTCATTCTATCTGAATAATAAAAAAAAATTAAAAAAAAATATGTATTATGTCCTGAGTGAAAATTTTGATGCCCCAAATCTGAAAGGGGCTTCTTCACATTTTAAAACAATAAAAAAAACTAAGGTAGTTTGGACATCCATAAATAATTAGTATACATGGAGTGAACTGACCCCCGACCTAGCTACGCCACTGCTATAACTATATTTTAGATTTTGGTGTGCCACGAAATTCTAGGGAGCAGTTTGGTGTGCCTCAGATGAGGAAAGGTTGCGGATCACTGGCGTAGGGGACCGTGTAACATCGCGTGTTTGCCGTTAAACAGTATTTCAAATCATCAATGTTCAACGAAGCTAGTGTAAAGAGTTTAATGTCAAGAGTAATGGTTTGATACATGATCGCAACACGATACTTCGTTTGGTAAATTCGTTTTGTGCAACAGGAATCGACTGATCATCCTCGTACAGCGCGAACTCGCCAGAGCTTTGAGTGAAAAATTATAGAGTCGCAGCCTTATGGCAATATGCTTTTGCTATGATGGTTCCGATCTAGGCGGCGCGACCGTCGATTGGGTTCGAGTTTGTCATTGTTGCTTGAAACGTTGTGGAAGGTAACATCACTGTTTATCAACTGTGGTACTAATCGTGCAAATTTCAAATATCCGTATTTTCCGTGACGTTGTCCCTGTATGTGAACAATATTGTTTTTTAGTGTTTATAGTCGTGACATTTTTGTGGAAATATGACAACGGCAAGTCATAGGTGTGTGCATAAAAACTGTTTCAGTAACATTACTTTTTTCATGTATCCAGTTGGCGACGGTAATCGTGCGCAAGAATGGCAAAGAAAGTGCTGAAATATAAACATTGCACTAATGGATGTTACGGATTTGAAGAATAAATTAATTTGTGAGGTGCATTTTCCTCCTAGTTGTGTTATTAAGAATAATAAGCGAAAATTGTTAATAAAAGCTGTAGTTGCTATACAGTTTATTGAAGAAAGTAAGTGAATAATGTTTTTTTTCAAATGAAATCATATGTATGACAATTATTTGTGTAAAGTTCTGGAACTTTTAGCACGATCGTTACTGAGAACAAAGTTTTATCCCACTGCTAAAACGATTTTGAACGCCTCGACACTATGTTAGCATCTTCAGGAGAGGATTGAAACGTTCATAATCGTTTTGGCAGTGTGGTCAAAGTTTGTTCATAACATTATATATTATATATGTACGTTTTTCGCTAGCTCAATTAATACATAAGATAATGTATTTTGAATATTGTTGTTGTTCTATTAAAATGACTGTTATAATTTCAGATAATGGACATCCTCTTGCATCAACGTCCACTGGTGATGTACAGGAATTAGGGATTGGTGAACATTCAAAAATATACACCAGAAAACGGTCAAATTCTGATACCTATTCGGAAATGGGCAATCATTTAAAATGCTTAAAGAGAGAGTTAAACATTGAATAACGTTATTTATTTATATTTTCCTTGGTTATTTGTCCGTTCCCTATTTATATTTTTATAGTGTCATTCATATTTACATTAATCTTGTCCTAACATATTATCCATCTTTTCATTATTGTTCTCCTCTATTTTGTTAAAATTTTCCACCATCATGTCTGATTTTCTACTTATTTTCTTAAATACCTATTTCATCACACCACTTACTCATATTTTCCCTAATTCTATTAATATCTCTCCTTATATTCTTTTCCATATTGTCCATTTTTTCATTCATACTAATCAAAAATTGCATTACTTGGGAATTTCCCTTCTCTCTTGTCTCTTATCCTCTTGTTCTTGAGCTTCCTCTCTCTTATTATCCATAAGATTCTGTTCCTGTTAATCTCCTTCTGCTTGTTCTATTCCTTGCTCCAAGTAGTGCACCTGAAAATCACCTCATCCATGACTCCTTTCTTCCCCTTTTTCATCAGATCCACTTTCTATTTCTACTTGCTTTCCATCCCTTAATGCCATCCTTCTCTCCATTTTAATTTTATTTTAAATATTACTAAAGTTTCCAAAATATAAACCTTTTTATTATTCGCGCATTTTTATTATTAGTGCCCCGCGTTGGGCGCCAATATTGTACATGGAGCTTAATGCACCGTATGTTATATATTTCAAAATTGACACTGACACTAATTGTCAAATAATTTCCGGCTATCAAAATTTTTATTATATTGGAAGATACATTTAATTTAGAAATATTCTTATTACTCTCTTCTCAGGGTGGGTTCAATTCGCTATCAAAAATATTTTTTTTAAAAAATTTTAAAATTAATTTCATAAGTATTTTACAAATTGACGATTAACTATTAATTTTGTTCCGTATTATCTACTGTGGCTGTATATTCAAGATCAGAAATACCATTCAATTACTTCTGACATTTACTATGTATGAGTGACTTGTCTGTCACCAATAATCCACAAATTATCACTGTCCAAATAAAATTTCTATTAACTTAAATATGTTTAATTTCTATCAACGTTTCCCCAAATAATTTAAATGATTTCCAATGTAAGTAAAAAGATTATATACAATTACCAAATTAACAAATTTTAATTTTCCTTTTTTATAACAAAATCGTATCTTCCCACATACGGATTAAAATTGAAACAACTTACAAACTAAAACACCTAATATCTAATTTCGAAAGTTTATAAATTTTCCAAAAAATGTTCATAATTTCGAATTGTCACTTGACTCGGTAAATGTCAAGTATCCGATCACAATCCTAAATTTTTTAAATATGTTCTTCCAGTTGTTTAATTGTTCGATGCGTATAATTATATCTCGTTGTTTTTTTGAATTCAAATTTATAATTTTAATATTTAGATGCATCTATTGTCAATTTTGTTTTAAGGCCTGATGTTTTCGATGAAATAATGAACTATTTTACTAATCTGGAACAGACTCACCAGTAATCTGGACGGGAATAAACTCCAACCTCGTACAATTCCAAATACAATTTAGAATTCAGGATCCTTCACTTTTTTTTTAAAACAAACAGAATTTAAAATGGGTATACCGAATAAAGCTAATTAATTACACTACTCAATTACTATATACTATTATACAAATATTTGGAGAAATCTTAAACGAGATGTTCTCCGTTGGGATTCTCAAATTCCACTCCCTATTTTTTTTAAATAAATAACCATATTATACTGTGGTTACAAACTTTCCTCTTTAAAAAAAAACTAAATTTGTTTTTTTTACTACAAAGAGATTTGGAATTCTTTTATTATCACTACATGCCTGCAGTGACCCCTGTTTTCTTTAATTTTGAATATTTCTTCAAACTGTGACATTATTTATCTATTATTGAATACATTCTATGTAAATGTCATCGGAAATTAAATGATGTCAAATTTGGCATATACTGAGTCCTTCAACAATATTGATTTCATATACAATAGTGTGTATATCAAAAGTATTGCACATAAAAAAGAAAAAATAAATGAACTGTATTAATATATATCTTAATACTACATTATTGAAAGATGTTACGTAAAAATTTTAGTTTATGCAAAACTATTCATTTGTCATGAGAGAAAAAAAACGGACAAACATGAATAATGTAGAGTATACATTAAATGGGAGTACCAAAAAATAATAGAAAAACATAAGTAAAAATATGAACATTTGGAATAGTAAATAACCAACAATTAGAAAATTCAAAACTATAAATATATATTATTTTGACTTCAAAAGCATATATTGCCCACACTGAGAAATATTATTTCTCACGGCACTTTGCCCACACTACATACATTTATATGAAGAATCCAGTAGGGGATCCTTGATGCCCAGCCAATTTCAGAAACGTATAAGTACTCGATGTCCAGCCGTTTTCGGTGGGTGGTCCTCGATGCTTAGACTTTTTCTACAAAACTATTTACTTGTATTCTTTAAATTTGTGCAGTTGTAGAAAAAGTATAGTGTGCAACATGTGGGAAAAGTACTTTTCTCACTCGTGTGTGTGCGGCACTCGCCCTCGGCTCGTGCCACTAACTTCCACACTCGTGAGAAAAGTTGAACTTTTCCCACTTGTTGCACAATATACTATTATCATACACCCATTGCTTGTTCTGTTGAAGAACCATCAGTTCCCACATGATCTCTATAAGAATTTTTAACTATGCACAAAATATGTTCAATTGGGTTGAACATACAGTGGTAAGGGGTAAGTCGAAGCACTTTGTGACCATATTTTTCAGAGAATATGTCAGCTTCATATACTGTTGGTGGTTTATTCCTACAAAAATGCATATACAGGGTGCGGCATTAGTGCGAGGAAGTCCAATTACTCACTTGTCGTGAGAGATACGAAAAAATTTTATTGAGATAAAAGTTGAGCCATATGTAGGACTATATTTTGAAAATATTTTCAAATATACAGGGCCACCCATATTGGCAGGATGAACCTAACTTATCTTTTTTAAATGGAACACCCTGTATATTTCCACATTTTTTCATTCCCCTCGATTTTCTTGTTTGTGTGATATGAGGTATTGTAATGTTATACGAGGTAATTTAAAAGATATAAGCACTTTTTTAGTAATTTCCTAGTAACATCAACACCCTGTACCTTTGTATACATTTGATATCAAGAAATCTATTTACGTTCAAAAGATTTTCGATATAGTTTACTATTGTCCAAAATTATCAACATAGCGCAATATTCGTTTTTTGTATACAGGATTGGTCATAAATCGTAATGATCTTTTACTGGGTTTTCTTAAATGGAACACCCTGTATGTTAGTATCGTAATGAAATGGTATTGTATGGCACTTTATTATTTCTTAAGCATTCCCTATACCTAATTGCCTTAATTTGTGAGTTATTGATGATACTTTCAGCCAAACATTATTAGAAACGAATATTGGGTGACATTTTATTAGTTTGACAGTAGAAATACTTAACCAAAAATAATTTTTCAAACAAAAAATCAGAAAATAATCGAGTCTGATCCATAGTTGATTAATATTAGGCGAATTACCAAAATACATGAGTACTTAAGATCGTTGGTATATAAAACATTACTAAAATCAAACAATATTTTAGTTGGCTATGACTTTGACAATAAACTGGTTTAGAAATTTGACATTAGATTACTTTGGTTAGTTCCTGTTTACTATTATCAACATGAATTTTTCTCAGGAAGAGTTGATTGATATGGTATTTGTGTTAGGAGAATGTAACAGAAATGTGTTACTAGCAAGAAGAATTTATCATCAGCAATTCCCTGATAGGCGACAACCAAGAACAGAAGCATTTCAAAGTTTATTAGAACGATTTCAACGGACTGGACACGTAAATTACGAGAGAACTGAACGAACAAAAAATGTTGTAAATGAAGAAAATGAATTAAATGTAATTCTTAGTGTCACTGAGAATCCACATATTAGTACGAGGGAAATTGCAAATGCGTTTGATATTAGTGGTCGCAGTGTAGGGAGAATTTAAAAAAATAATATGATGCATCCATATCATGCACATTTGCATCAAGAGCTTAAAGAGGATGATTATAATAAAAGAGTAGAATTTTGTCGGTGGGCGCAGGAACAAATTCAGAATGATGCATCTTTTTTTGAATATGTTCTATTTGGAGATGAAGCAACTTTCCATAAGAATGGTACTGTGAACAGACATAATTTCCACTACTATTCAACTTCCAATCCGCACCACATTTTCACACACAGTCAGATAAGATGGTCATTGAATGTTTGGGGTGGAATTATTGGAAATTATGTTATCGGACCTTACTTTTTCGAGGATCACTTGAACGGAGAAATGTATCTACATTTTCTGGACAACGATTTGCCGGAATTATTGGAAATAGTACCGTTAAACATACGTCAGAGAATGTGGATATTACATGACGGCGCTCCAGTCCACCACAATTTTTTAGTGAGTGAGCATCTAAATTATAATTGGAAGGGGAGGACCTATAAGGTGGCCACCACGATCTCCAGAGTTAAACAAGCTAGACTTTTTTTTCTAGGGCTATATAAAAGATAAGGTGAATAAAACACCTCCTACCACTAAAGAAGATATGAAGGAAAGAATTAGAAATGAATTTATCAACTTAAACAGAAATGTGTTAACAAATGTGAGTCGCTCCTTTGAAGATCGCTTGCAATTATGTATCGACGTCGATGGAGGTCATTTTGAACATCTATTGTAAATTCAACGATGTTCTTGTTAGGTAACTATATTAAACGTTAATTCCCTTTTTTGTTTATTTCATAATGGGTATCAAGTTTGGGAATATTGGTAATTTGGATTTTGTATAATCATGCTTATGCTTGTGATGCAATAACCCATAACCTATTATTTTCATAGTCAACTAAAATGTGTGATTTTAGAAATGTTTTATATACCAACGATCTTAAGTACTCATGTATTTTGGTAATTCGCCTAATATTAATCAACTATGGATCAGACTAGATTATTTTCTGATTTTTTGTTTGAAAAATTATTTTTGGTTAAATATTTCTACCGTCAAACTAATAAAATGTCACCCAATATTCGTTTCTAATAATGTTTGGCTGAAAGTATCATCAATAACTCACAAATTAAGGCAATTAATTAGGTATAGGGAATGCTTAAGAAATAATAAAGTGCCATACAATACCATTTCATTACGATACTAAAATACAGGGTGTTCCATTTAAGAAAACCCAGTAAAAGATCATTACGATTTATGACCAATCCTGTATACAAAAAACGAATATTACGCTATGTTAATAATTTTGGACAATAGTAAACTGTATCAAAAATCGTTTGAACATAAATAGATTTCTTGATATCAAATGTATACAAAGGTACAGGGTGTTGATGTTACTAGGAAATTACTAAAAAAGTGCTTATATCTTTTAAATTACCTCGTATAACATTACAATACCTCATATCACACAAACAAGAAAATCGAGGGGAACAAAAAAATGTGGAAATATACAGGGTGTTCCATTTATAAAAAGATAAGTTAGGTTCATCCTGCCAATATGGGTGGCCCTGTATATTTGAAAATATTTTCAAAATATAGTCCTACATATTGCTCAACTTTTATCTCAATAAAATTTTTTCGTATCTCTCACGACAAGTGAGTAATTGGACTTCCTCGCACTAATGCCGCACCCTGTATTTAAACAAATTAAGTTACCTAAGTATTACCATAATATATTGAAAAATGTTTATATCACCTTACCGTTGTAATAAATTCAATAATTGGGTTTTGAGGAAAGTATTTTCAAAGGGAATATCATTTTGTATCAACCAGTTCTGTATATCAGCCTTTTTGGTAGCTGTTGTTGGTACTTTATTGATCACTGTACTGTGATAACTTGCATTATCCATAACAATTGTGGCAGGTTCTTCCATGTTCACTAAAAGCTGGTATTCAAACCAATGCAAAAAAATGTCTCGTTTCATTTCACCATGGTAATCATCATATTGTTTTTTGGAAGAAAAAACCAGCCCTGCTCCAGGAATAAATCCAGAAGAGGAACCAGCATGCAATACTATATACCTAAAATAAGGAAATAACAAATTACTACTAGGTTTCCTAGATAGACTGCATAGCTCAAAACAACTATTAATAATTATATAGATTTAAATAAAATAGTGTGACTGGTAAATATTTGAAAAGGTCTTAAAATGGCATGAATGTTAGTACATCATAAATTAATTGCTAAATTTTATTATTCAATAACCTTGGACCACCAATTTTGATTTTTTTCATGGTTCTATGATTAGAATCTTGCCAAGAACGTCCAACAGTACCGTCTTCATGTAGAAAATGTACACGTTTTAATGCAATATGTGGCAACTCCATTAAACCACGACGAGGATCATCTTTTTGGTATTTGAATCCAATATTTTTCACTATCTTCCAGAGTGATGTTAAACAACCATTAAAGAGTTCACGCTCCTGGAGTTTTTCTCTTAAAGTTTTCAAGGTTATGTGTTCCTCTGAAAAAATATTGTGTTAGTTAATTGTGAATAAAATAAAACAGTACATTCAATATACTCACTGTTTCCATACATTTCGTATATAACATTTCGGAAGAATTTTGATCAAAGTTATCAATTTCAACAGTAGGCTTTGTGCGTTGTCTCTTTTTAGGGGGGGCTTTTAGGCTGTTCACCTCTATTATGCTTGACGGCAATACGGTCAACAGTGGTAACAACGCTAAGTTGTAAAACTTCTGCAACTCTCTACAATATAATTACTTCAATTTATGAAAGAATAATATAATAAGTTTAATTAACCTAACATTAAAAACATTTAATCATTTACATTTAAATATGTAACAATAATATTAATAACGATGAATACAAATAGCGAATACTATTACTTACGTCTCTTACAGCAGTAAGCGGGAGAAGCGGGTCCCCATTTCGGCATTCTCGTTCAAAATAGCTCAACAAAGATGTTACCATCTCTTGACATTTTCTGTTCAGCTGCTTCGGCATTTTATTAACCACACACTGCAGATTTGCCTAAATAATTAGTTATGAAAATAACTGTTTTTTTAATCTTAAAGAAGCAATGAATTTAAATGCACCAAAAAAACTTGTAAATATTAGACGATGATCGAATGTCAATAAACGTCAAAACAAACTGGGGAATTTTACCAGTTGATTTGACAACGTCTTGAAGTTTTGCCAACCCGTTAGCTGTAAATTGCCCTGGCCGTTGAGTATAAATTGTATTCACGGTTGGTAAATTAATATTTATTCTGATAAGCAGGAAAGTAACTAAAAATGACATCATCGTCTTTTCATCGTAAATACACTATAGTCAAAGTTGATTTTTTTTATTAAAAATTATGTGATCAAGTAGAAAAAAAAAGATTTGAAAATAAGTTCGATATAGGTAAACTTATCAAGTTTCTAGCATAAATTATTTTATCTCAATACATGGATAATAACCTTATTTGGCCTAGGATAAATTAGTTTGAATTGACTAATTTAATGTAACCGATTATGCCACCTGTCTCATTTCTTCTTGTGTTCTGAATGCATCTGATTACTACTTAATATTCCTAAAAGGGTATGTTTGAAATCCATTTCAGCTTATTTATGATGAGAGTACCACCAGTGATATTTCAAGTGCCTTAGATGACATGGATAACTATTTAGATGATGCAAGCAACGAAGACAATAATAGTGTTGGCCCAACTCCACCAAAGCTAGTTCGTCAAGTATCACCTCAGGTAAATAATAAATTATATCTAATTATAAAGATTGTATTATTTTATATTATTTTTCAGAAAATTGTTACGCAAACTTCTAACTCCTTCAGCTACAAAAATTATTCTCCAGGCATTTCTACACCAAAAACAACAACATCAAATAAATCTTTGCCAGATTATGTTGTTGAAGGGGACAACATTTTACCTTTGACTCACACTGTTAGTTTCTACAGGAAACAACAAAATCAAGCAAGTATATTACTTTATTATTAAAATGGTTATAATTTCTGGTAATCCAAGTTTATATAAATATGCATATAATGATAATGTTGATCAATGAGAAAAATGTTGATAACATGTGTACGAAATCAAAACTTATATGATTGAAATATGTATCAAAGCTTTTCAATTTAAGTTTTCAAATTCTGCACAGAGAAATTTAAATTGACAGATGAGTATTACTATTATCAAATTAAGGTTCTCTGTTACAGCCAGCATGATGTGTGTCTTTACTTCGATACTTTCCATTGTTCTGCTTGCTTCCATCATACCTTTATTACTCAAGTAAGCATTACTACGTTGCGTGTATCTATTTGAACGTTATTTTGATATAGTATAGCGTCGTTTTGTATTTTAAAATATTTCATTTCAAATTCTGTCTGTTCAACATATATTCGATATTTTCTACATTTGTTTATTCGTTGAATATAGTAGTCACTTCAGTTTGCTTTTACTTCCATCTCTTTCTTTATCATTACAATCTTAATGATCAATATGTAGCCATCTGTAGAGTTTTTATTTTCTCATAATGTACTCGTATGATGTACTTCTACAAGATTTGAGTTTTTTTTTCACGTCGTTTCTTTCTGTAAGAAACATTCCTCGATAAATTCTCATTTACTGAAAGTCTTTTTCATACTTATACTATTTGGACTTTAATCTGTTACCCTTACGGAAATAACTACTTTCATAAATTATATATCAGTTATCTCTTTTTCCACCCATAACTTTAATTTTTGATGATGGTTGTACAATTGTAGTATTACTTTGTTTTTCTGTTGACTATATAGGTACTATTATCACTTTGATGTTATTACTTGCAAACATTTTTGTGCTATATTAATTTTTGAAACGTTTGCAGATTATTTTTCAATTTGGTTATTTTGATTGTAGAGAAATTTTCACAATTTTTTTTATGACACTCCTGCTAACTATAGTTGAATTTCCAATATTGCATAATCTCCATAATACTCCCACAAATTCGGTTGTTTTCACTCAATTCTGTTTTCGAGTTTCTATATTTCTTTATTTTCTTTCTCTGCATGCCTCTTTTTGCTAAACACAATTTTCCAAGGCCTTCTTATTTTTGTTACGTTCCATCATATTAAATGGTATCCATGTTACAATATTAGTAATTTAAAATAACTACCAAAAATAATCTAGATCATGATTTTTAGATACAATCTCCCATTCGTCAAATAACAAGACAACCCATAATTGAAGAATCTGTAACAGAAAGTAACACTGACGACAATGAGATAGTCATAGAAAAAATTAAAGAACTACAAGAGGAGGTCAATAGACAACAAAATATTATTTCACAGACTAGTCAGGCACTTAATTTATGCAGTTGTACACCAGAATTTTCAGGATCTACAGAACAGGTTGAGGCAGAGAGGGTTTTATTAGTAGCAAGTAAGTTTCTTTAAGACTCGTTTATTATAAAAATTTAATTCTGAGGCATCTTGGTGGTATAGCATCACACTACAATGATTCAGGTTTTTTATTGCGTTTCTAATGGATTTTTATTGAAAAATGGCCTATTGTTTCAAAAAGCAGTCATACTTTTAATAAAAAACAAAATCATAAGAATATTTTCATTTTAAATCTAAGACTGATATAGAATAATAAGTTGTACTTATTTCACAACTTGGGATGTGAATACCATTGATTTAAAAAACAAAAATAGGTCCCTTCTCGACAAAAATCTGATATTCATAAGTTCTTTACATTTTACCAATTGTGTATGTACGTAGTTGCTGTCAATTATATCATTCTTTTTTGGATCAATAAGAAACCTAATTCCAAAAAACCTATGCGGGTTGTTTTTTTCTTTTGTTTTTGGTCCTTGTGTATAGAATATTCACCCAAGAAAATTTTAGTACTATTGCTGAAAGGTATGAATATAAAATATTTAAAAAAGCATTCCAATTGAATATATGATATTTCAAATTTTGGCTGATAATGTCCTATTTTACTAAATTCAAAATGGTTTTGTTAAGTGACGTAGTATAGTAATGCCATTGTTAATAAAAAACATAGATAGTAAATTATTTATTTAAATATTGGTACCAAAGTTAAATATATTACTAGTGCACTTTCTGCATTGGGTATGTTTGTCTTCAACTACTAAGGTTATTAGTCACGAGTCTGTGTATGCTTTTTTACTTTTTTTAACTTAGAAGAGCACTGTTAATTAGAACCCAACAAGGAATGATCCAGTGGGAATTAAAAAAATATTTCTGTCACAGGTGAGAGTTCAACCTGGATCCCCCAAATTGCGATTATTTAACATTAAAAAAGTACACCAAATTTATTTAACTCTTTTTGCCTCTCCTAAAAACTATTATAATTCTCTGTCTTCATTTCTTGATAATCTTGAGGTGCCAACAGTTCTTGCTGATGAAATACACTTTTGCTCAATGCTTCTCCTGATATAACTTTTAGCCACAGTAGCTGATTTTTATCCTACATTTACATAGTCAATCAAACCCCACCTTATATAAGTTTATTGAGATATATTTATATAAGATTTATTACAAGTTTTAACTTAGAGTAATAATATACAATAGAGAGGGCTATTCATTCATAAACACGTTTTGCGGCCAACAACCCTAAACACCAGTAGTGAAATAATGAATGAATTGCAAAAAGTGAGGATAGTATTGTGGATACAAGGCCTTAGTAATTTCGGCTGTTTTTCTGACAAACTTGTCACTGACGAACAATGATAATCCAAAAACATTAAATTAATTAACTTGAAAGTTTATTTTGTCACTAAAAGTCTTGAAAGACACATTAAAACTAAATAACTAAACGTTTACTCTCTAGTCGTAATGGCGCTCGTATACACAAACCATGTTTGACATTATTTACTATGGTACTACAGCCTATTCGAAATTATCGTCGATCACACTCTGACGATATTTGCATCTCTCTTTATATGGTAATTAAATAAGGACAAAACTACTAAATAGGTTACCCTTGACACATATAACAGGTACTGAAATTTTGAGCAATGTTACCACTTTTAGTTATCATAAAGGTATCTAAGGTTAATTATATATTAAAGCTTCGAACTTGGGTTTTTAAAAACAATTTTACAACTATATTTAGAACTTTATTGTACAATGGTTGAACAGAGAGTGAAATTTAAGATAATACAAAGTTTTTATAATCTTCCTGTTTTACAAAGAGTCATCGTTTTATTTATATGGTGTCAGCTCTTTCTTCTTATGTAATTCCTCCCCTCTAAGACGAGAACATAACGGAGTGGTGTTCGAGTTTTGGTTTTTCTGTTGGATTTTCTTCTCTTAGGGTTTCTTCTTTGCTTTGGACTTCTTCCCTTATTTGTTTTCTGCCGCATTGCTGGAGCGATGTCTTAATTTTTTTCTTGAAGATCCATCCCACTATTATTAAGATGGCAATAACAGAGGACAAGCCGCCGAAAATTCGTGAATAGTGTTTAGATGTTGAAATTCTTAATGGTATAAGTTGTTTTGACATTTTGCTGATTTTTTGGATTTCTTCCAAATTGATTTTTTCTATTTTGGGTGCTTCGTACTCTGGTATAATTTCTAATTTTTCCCAGTTTAGCTTTGGGAAAAATAATGGTTTTCCTTCTTGAATTCTGGCGTCGTTGATAAATTTTTTAGTGTTGACTTCTATTTGACATGATTTTGGTATTTTTATTAGTATAGGATTTTTGACTTCTATATATTGATCTGTGTGACATTTGGAGAAAACTTTTTCTGTTTGCATTGGTATAATGATTACTTCGTCTTGTGTTATTTGTTCAACGAGGGATTCTTCTAATGTTAACTTGATTTTCTTGCAGTTTTTCACCACCTGGTTTTCTATGAGCTGTAGAGTGCAGTTGTCTTCAGGGAAATGGTCTTCCATGCAAAAATATGTATCCTCTAGTAGTGGACAGTTTTCTTCTTTGAATTGATGTTCTGAGTTGGTTTGTGCCAAATAGGGATACTTTAGAGGGAATATTTGGTTGTTTTGAATGATAGGAAAGAGGTGATAAAACTTAAAAATTTCAGCTTTGATAATTGGTATATGTATTGCAAAAATTAATTTTTTATTTTCAAATGTGACTTGTGTGCCTAAAAATTGGTAGTATGTTAATATGTTCCTAAATTTCATAATTTGGTTGTCTGGGTAAATTTTTCTTAAGTATTCTAAAGTGTTTAGTAACTCTTGACTAGAAATAATAGAAGGATGAAGTGTGTTGAGTTTTGCAAAAGCTATGGAATCTTCTAAATTATCTAAAAACGTGATAACATTTTGGCAATCCAGATTTATTTGGGAAATAATTCCTTGAAAGGTTAAATACTCATGTGATTCAGTGATTGATTTTTGTACGCTCATTTGAAATTTTCCCAGAGAATTTGCAAAATTTTCTTGATTTTTTGATAATATGCGAATTGTTGTGTTGTAATTTTTTATTAGATTGTTTGAAAGTGAACGTTGCAAATTTATTTCCGTAACCATGTTCTGTTGGTTTGTTTCGAGAATTTTTATTGCGTTATCATATCTATTACCGTCGTCAGCGTCAAGTGTACCAAACAGCCATTTCTGTAATTGTCCGACTCCGTTAAAGAAACTTCTTTTATTACGAATATGAATATGAGGTTGTAAGTTATCAAGTTTCATTCTTGTAATTTTTATGAGAAATTCTGTCCTTAATAACATATCTTGAGATAAGGCATGGTATGAGATTTCATTAGTTGCGTTTTTTGTAACTAAATTATTTTTTATAATGAAGAAATGTTTCTCAATGTTAAACAATTGCTTAATAATAGGTTCTACATTTAAATAATGTATAAATGTATGTTTACTATAAATAAGACGTGCGTCTCCTAATTGTATTGGTAATAAAGGGTTATTTATAGTCGTCGACTCTATATCTCTTATAGTACTACTCGTGTATATTACTGGTATTGCCAGAAGTATCAGGAATGTTGTTTTCATCTGTTCCATTTTCCTGAAACAGTTGTTTTTTGTTAGTTTTTGGTTTTCTGGCACTTGCTTTATGATATATATTTTTATCTGTTATTAATTTAATTTTTGTTTGAGCTAGTACTTTACGTTTTTCGAATTTTGGAAGTTTTTTATTTCTGGTTTTTGTACGAATGTAAGCTACTTTTTCGTTTTTATAGTCAAGGGGATCTGTGCGCTCTTCGTTTCTTTTACTAATAATTTTTTCTTTTGTTGTTTTGTTAGTTTCTTTTATATTTTCATAAAGTCGTTTGGTCGCTTGTTTGTGAGTTTGTACGTAATCTGAAATTATTACATGATCATTAAGGTCGAAAGGGTTGGTCTCGTTTATATGTCCTTTTTTTACTTCGAATGGTGTATGTTTAGTAACACTATGGATTGAGTTGTTATATCCGAGTATAGCCCGTTTTAATAATTGGTCTGAGGTGAGGTTTCCATTTTGTTCCCTTAAACAACGCACATGTTCGATTAGGGTAGAATGAAATCTTTCGACAGGACTGTTTGAATTACTGTTTCTAGCAGTAGTATAGTGAAGTTCTATTCTGTAAAGTTCGCAGAAATTTTCAAGATCTTTATTTTTAAATTCTGTACCCAAATCAGCTGTTATTTTCGAGGGTAGACCGTGGTGGGTAATAAAATTAAATAAACATTCTACTATAGATATTCCGTTTACAGCTGGTAGAGGATAAGCTTGGCCATATCGAGAAAATGTATCTATTATAGTTAAATAAGTGTTTCCTGAAATTTGAAAACAGTCAATATGAATGTGTTGAAAAGGACGTGAACAAGTTGGTGTAAGGTTGAATTTTACTATAGGTGGATTTCGATCGTATTTATTTTTCTGACAAATTTCGCAGTTATTTATATAATTTTCGATATCGTCCGACATTTTTGGCCAGTAAAATCGTTTAGTAAGTGCTTCTTTCGTTTCATTTATACCACGGTGGCAAGTTTTTGTTAAGTGGTAAAATTCGAGTTTTTCTTTTTGAGCGTCTCTAGTCTGAATATCTTCTAATACAGTATTACTTTGAATTATTTTGAAGGCAGAGTTTTTAAAATAAGATTGCATAGTAGTCGTGAAAGTTCTGGGTAGCTCAGGGTGTTGGAAAAAAATAGCATATTTTTTGTTTGGGGCGATATATTCTTTTACGAAATTTATTATATCAGTTTGTGAAATTTTTGAGGGTAGAGTAACATATAATCTAGTATTGTCAAAAATTTTTAAAATTCTAGTTTGGGTAGATTCTATATCTCCCATTGTTATGAATATTTGATTTTTGTACGTGTTTAATATTCTTTCAGTAATTGGTATGGAAAAAATAGGATTTTCTGCAGATGTATGTTTAGTTTCAATGTCAGAATCGGAGTCAGTGTCTTGAGATCTATCTGGTTCTATTTGTATATCTGAAATAACGTTGATTTTTTGATTTTGGCTTTTAGTCGGCTCTACAATGTCTAGTATATCTTCCAGGTCAGGGCTACTGACTGGAGGTATTTTATCAGGATTTCTTAGGAAATTTTCTATTATTTCATCCGCGTCTCCTGCGTTATTTATTATAGATTCGTTATTGATGGCGTTTAGTTCTACACATGGATTTCTACTTAAAGCGTCTGCTGCTAAATTTGACGAACCTTTTTTATATTTAATTTCATAATCAAATTCTTCTAATTTTAGTCTCCACCTTACGAGCATAGAATTTTGGTCTTTTGTGGAGAAAAGCCACTGTAATCGTTTTTGGTCAGAATATATTGTAAACTTCCGGCCGTAAAGATATGGGCGAAAGTATTTGCAACTCCAGACTATTGCGAGAAGTTCTTTCTGAATTGTTGAATAGTTTATTTCGGCTGAATTTAGGGTTCGTGATGCATAACATATGGGATGATTATTTTGCGATAGTACTGCGCCTATTGCATAATTGGAGCTATCTGTTGTCAATTCAAATTCTTTGTCCATATCTGGGTAAATTAAAACTGGTTCAGATGTTAATATATTTTTACATGTTTCAAAACAATCTATGAAATCTTTTGTGTGAACTACTTTTTCATTTTTCTTTAAACATTTAGTCATAGGTTTTGTAATCTTCGCTAGATTTTTTATGAATTTACGATAGTACCCTATTAACCCAAGAAATGATTTTATGTCTTTTTGTCTTTTTGGTATGGGAAACTTTTTAATCGCTGAATTTTTTTTGGATTGGGTTTTATTCCCTCTGATGTTACTATGTGTCCTAGAAACTCTACTTCTTTTCGTAAGAATTCTGATTTATCCAGTTGAATTTTTAGTCTTGCCTCGCGTAATTTTGTGAAAACAAGTTTTAAATTTTGAAGATGTTCTTGAAGTCCTGTGCTAAATATAATGATATCGTCCATATAGACCATACAGACTTTATTTTGGAGGTCTTTTAAAACTTCATCCATAACGCGTTGAAAAGTAGATGGTGCGTTTTTTAACCCAAATGGCATTCGTAAGAATTCATAATGCCCGTTGTCAACTGTGAATGCTGTTTTTGATATAGAGTTTTCTTCCATTTGAATCTGATGAAAACCGGCCCAAAGGTCTATAGTTGAAAAATAATTTGATCTTCCAAGTTTATCGAGGATTGAATTGATATTTGGTATCGGATATCGATCAGGAATTGTTTTTTCGTTCAGTTTACGATAGTCGATAACTAATCGATATTTTTGTTGTCCCGATTGATCTTTTTTCTTGTTCACTATCCACAATGGCGATGACCATGCTGAAGTTGAGGATCGAATTATGCCTTTATCTAACATTTCATTTATTTGTTTATTTATTTCTTGTTTGTGTATGTAGGGGTATCTATATGACTTAGAATGTATAGGGATTTCGTCCGTTGTTTTAATTTCGTGTTTTGTCCGCGCCGTGAAGGATAATTTATCACCTGGTTTGAAAAAAATGTCTGAGAATTTTCGACATAGTTTTATTATTTCAGTTTTTTCCTCGAATTCATGTGATTGGTTCTAATTGAATCCGATATATCTATTTTTTGTTTTAATTTTTTATCGTATTTATCATTTAAGTTAAGGAAAGAATTAATATTGAATACATCATAACTGGATTTTTCGAATGATTCTACTTGAAAAGGTTCTTTATTATTCATTGAAATAGTTTTATCTGTTTTGTTTTGAAATTCTATAAGGGCAAATCCGTTTTCGGCATTAGTCAAAATTTCAGGTATATACAGTGGTCCTAAATTACCTTCATGTATCAATATTTCTCCGTTGAAAATAGAAACAGGTAACTTTTTTAGAATTTTGTGCTGTGCTTCTATCGATAATGATATATTAAAATTTTCTTTTTGTCTGTATCTGATAGGGATTTCTGTATTCGAACCTATTAATTTATTGTTAATTAAATCTATATTAAAATTCATGTTTTTTAAATCATTTAATCCAATTATACCGTCGAAATACTCATGAAAATCAAATAAGAGAAAAGAGATATTGTAGTTTGGATTCTGAAATTCTGGAAATGCTCTAAGTGTTGATTGGTGTATGATGTCTTGACTACCTAACGCTGTCTTAATTTGTGCACTGATTTGACTAACAGAATGTGGATAAAATTTTTCTATAATATTAGGTTTAATAATAGAACGTGAGCTACCAGTATCTACAAGTAATTTTAAATTAGGATTATGAATTTGAATGTACGGTAAGGCGTTATCTGAAGATATATTAATTTCTACTAAGGATTTTCTTGTTGTAGGCCCGTTTCTAGAAAATTTTCATTTTGATTTTCGTCATAGTTCACATTTTCGAAATAAGATGTTTGATTTACGTCTATATCAGGATTATTATCGTCACTATTAAAAGTATCGTAATTTTGGTAAAAATATTGTTCATTTGTGTATGGATCTGTTTGATTGTATTCGTTTGTAAATAGTTCTTCAGAAGAAAAATTTGGGTTTTGTCCATTATTTCTAAATGAATGATTTTGATTGTAATTGTTTTGATTTTGCCATCTTTGTCTTTGTGATAACATGGATGGGTTTCTAGAGGTTGTTGACATGGGTGTTGGCTTAGGAAGTTGATTCGTGGATTTTTGATTTGGTCTAAAAACGTTTTGTGGGGGTCAAAATACTTGTCTGTTTGTAGGGTATTGTCTGGGAGGCATTTGTCTGGGTTGAATATTAATGGGTTGGCTAGGAAATTGGTTTGTTATTGTCGGATACGTTATTATTCATGAAATTTGGCTGCGATGAATAATGGGTTTGTTGGTAAGTGGGTTGCATTTGATTATGAGGATATAATCTCGGTTGTGAGTACGATTGTCGATTATTATTGTTATTAAATTTAGAAGTCGTTATTCTATTATTGTCGTTTAGATTACCATATAATTTTTCGAAATTTTCGAACTCGTTTACATAGGCCATTGCGTCTTCCAGTGAGGCTGGATTTTTAAGATGTAAATTATTCCTCAAGGTACCACTACAACCAGCGATAAAGGTGCTAAGTGCAGTTTTATCGTAATGGTTTATTTGGCAAATTCTTTCTGCATTATTAAGGTTAGGATTATTACTAATTTTTTGTGCAATACTACTTCTCAACAATTGAATTCTGCTACCAAAGTTTATCAGTTGTTCGTTCCTAAATGGTCTCATTCTTGTTAGTTCCTGTACTAAACAATCAATATTTCTACGATCCGCAAAACATTGTATAAGGGCCTCTTTTAATTTAGGCCAATCTATTAACTCAGCACGATTACCTACTAATATATCAGCTTTATCTATAAGTTTTTCTTGAATTGATTGAAAAATATGTTTAGATAATTGTGCATCATTAAATTGTCTATAATCATTAATAAGGTCTTCGCATCTTATCAAAAATTTATTTAATGTATTGCTATTGCCGTCATAAGGTTTAATGTTATCAATTCTAGATTTTAAAAGATCCCAGTTCATTTCTGGCATGTTTCGTGTAATATTTGAATTTCGATTTATTATTGTTAAATTATTTGTAACTTGATTATCTATATTATTTTCGTTATTTATTTCTATATTTATAATTCCGTTAATTATTTCATCAATGTCACTCATTAAATAACTAAAATTAATTAAAAGCTAATGTCTGCGATAGACTATTGTTCGATATGAACAGAACTAAACTATCTTTGCCAAAATCCTTATAAATAGGGGTTTGGAAAGGTAAAAGAGGAAAAGGCACTTACAGATTGTTCGTCAACTCGATCGCTCTGCTCTCCTATTCCTTTTTCGTGATTCCCTGCTCTCGTTGCCACTAAGTCCGAAAGTTTTGAGTTCGGTTATACGCACTTAAGGTGTAGAAACTCCAAGGTCCCGAATTTCACTCCCGACACAATGCGAAACTGTTTTTTACTTATTCGAAACCCGCGCGTATCCTACTGACTGCGCCAGTTATATATTAAAACTTCGAACTTGGGTTTTTAAAAACAATTTTACAACTATATTTAGAACTTTATTGTACAACGGTTGAACAGAGAGTGAAATTTAAGATAATACAAAGTTTTTATAATCTTCCTGTTTTACAAAGAGTCATCGTTTTATTTATATGGTGTCAGCTCTTTCTTCTTATGTAATTGGTTACAACAAATGTTTGTTTAAAATTAATGTAATAATATGCGTTTATTAAATAAAATTCAAGTATTATTAATTAATTTTAAAAGCAGCGACTCAAATGCATAAATTAGTATGACTTTTTTTATTTGCATAGCTTTTAACAAATTTTCTAATTCTAATTTCATTTTTCCTGTAACTAAAGAGACTTTGTAAATATGGCAAAGCAGTGGAAGTGTCCGCAAGTGAGCTTAGAATGTGACTCGAAGTTTAGGGCAAGAAAAAATCAAAACAAATATATCTATTTTATTTGTTAATCTGAGGCTTTTAACATTTTTTTTGCTGATTCAGTTTATTTAAAAAAAAGTTATATCTGAGTTGCCATTTTACTGGAGAGCGATATTGAATTAAAAACTAGGTTCCCACTCCCCTTCAATTTTCATTTAACAGATAGTCAAAATTTTGCGGAAAATTACCAATTTTACAATTTTTATGTTTAGGGAACCCTGATCATTCTAATATTTAACCAACGGTTAGTCTTATTTGATCGGTACAAACTATATGCTGTTAAACTCGACATATTTTCATGTTTTACTAAAACTTTTGGTCGAGAACAATGCCAGCAACTGCTCACTTGCAAAAATTTATTAATTTAATAATCTGTAAACTTACTGAGCAAAGTTTTAAACCCCGAGTGACACATACTTATTGTATTATAAATATAATTCAAATATTTCGTCGCTGTTTGCAAAAAAAGAAAAATTGGTATAATAAAAATTTATACTTTATTTGAATTTGTATAATTGCAGCTCATAGAAGACAAGCAGCTTTGCATGAACTGCAAAGACTAAAAGTAGAAGGCACTATTAGGCCACAACGTGAACATGCAAAGAATGTACCATTAGAAAAAGGTACATTAACCATATCAAACATAGTACTTCCATTGAAACACAAATATGTTAAAGCTTTGGCTGCCGGTAAGTATGGTATAAAATAGATCAAGATAAAGGTTATCAATACATACTGTGTGTCCATTATTTTAACTGTAATACTTTATTTTGTAGCAGGAGGTAAAGGACATCACATAGTATGTTTAATAAAATGCGGAGAACAAGTCATTCCCACAAAATTAACATCTACTGTCGTTCTCAGTGTGAAAAATCCAGATACAGAATTAGTTATTCCTGGAAATGTGATTATCCACAACATCTACAGTGATTTTACATTAACGTTTGAAGTATATTGTCTTCAAGCTCAAGAAGAATTTCTACCACATGAAGTAAAATATCATATACATAATAAGAAGGTATGTAGTTGTTTAGGATAATATTTTTGTATAACAATAATTCATAAATCCATCTAAATTTTGGATTCTATAAGCTATTTTTCCCGCTAGGAGACTAGTCAGTCAGACTCGTTATTGGCCCGTGGGCGCTAAGCCTTCTCTAATTTATCTTTTGTATTAGGGGTGTGGCGCTTTTCTACTTATTTGATTATACTGGCAGCATTGAAACTATGCTTGACAAGTTCCGTAAATTGATAACATATGTTTATATTGGAATGGTTACAGCATTGTACAATAGTATTTTCTTCTCTAAAAACATTTTCTTCCAATCAAACATTACATTTCGATGTCTATTTGTTCGTTTTTTGCTTATGTGTTTGCTCCAGTTGAGCTTAGAATATATATGCAGGAAATTGATGGATTGTAGATATTAATAATTAATATTAAAATATTTTAATACCGGTAAAAAAAGCTACCAAGCAGTTGAAATAGATTACCATTAATATTAACTCTGTTAGAGTCTATTTCAGGAAAGTTGAAGCCACCTGAAGTTGCAGTCATATGTGTCAAAAAATTTCACATTTTGTAGGTTAACACAAAATTAGTATATTAATAATTTATTTATAAGAATTAATAATATATAAATTTTATCCTAACATTGAGTAGTATGGCTATTGATAAATATAACAGTAATATATTGGTTAATGTAGAGAATTTAAAATAAGGCAAAGACGACTAATTTCCAAAACTGTTCCTTCATACACCAAATTTCTTATATTCATAAATACTGTTATTAAATTGTCTGATTGATTTTGTCCAATCTACTTCGGTAACATTATTGGCAAGTTTTAACATGGCCTCAAGAGGAGAACAAACTAATGTGCTTGGTATCCCAAACAATAAAGAGGATCGAGTTAACCTTGAGAGAACTTTGAAAGGAATTAAGTACAATAAATTACTAGATGTCGATATACAATTAATTATTTTATACAAGAAAATAATCATTCAATTTACGTCGACTAGTGATAGAGATAACCTCAAGTTCTTCCCGTAATCTAGTTTTCCTAATTGTTCCATAGTCCCCAACGATTATATTTTTTATAATACAAAAAACGTAAGTATTTATTCTGCAATTTCTCGATATTTCCTAAGTACATTTGAGGTTGATCTCCCCAGATAATATATTCATACTAAAGTTTAGGTCTTACTCAAGTATTAAAGTATTAAACAACATTTTTAGTCTCAATATTTAAAAAAGAAGTGAAATTAACTGTCTCGACCCTTACTTCGTGGAATCTGCTCATATTAGTGTTTTAAATAAAACTCACGGTTTCTAGTTAATTCCACAATATAATAAAAGTTATTGAAAATTCTAAAAAATTGACAATTGTTTCGATAAATCAATATCATCGTCAGAATGACAGAAGTTACATTTTATTTGATGCCTACCTGATGTTTAGTAGTTATTTTTGGCTAGACCAAGAAGTGACCTAACTTGTGATTGACTTAATATATGTTTATAGAAAAAAGAAGAAGATGTGATATTACAAATATTGAAGCTTAGATATTATTAGCCCTATGGTGATATCCTGGATATCATTTTTCCAATTAAGATCAGTATAACTGTGCAATGATATAGAAAACCAGGAAAACTATATGTGCTGATCTTTACAATTATCACTTAAGAAGACAGTTTATTAGTGGAGAACTCCCTAGATTTAACTGTTCATTGACAACTTCATATTGTGGGTTTCTTAAATGTCTTCTAATTTCCAATTCTTCAAGGAAATCCAGTTCTTGTTTCTTTTCACAAATATGCAGCACTTCTAGTTTTGTGTTAGGTGTCAATGAATGATTGGTGTCAAGTAGATGTTTTGCGTAGTGGGATTTATCGGGTTGTTTTAACCTGTATGCTCGTAAGTGTTCACTGTATCGGATTTCAAAATTCCTAAGGGTCTGACCCAAATAGACAGCATTACATTCTGGACATTTGAGTTTATATATACCTGACTTCTTTAATAGTGGTATTTTTGTTTTTACATTTAACAATTTTGTACTAAAGTTACTTTCTGTTTTAAAAGAAATTGTTGTATTCGTTGCTGAAGATATTATCTTTGAAATATTATTAGAAATACTTCCTGCATATGTGATGGTTTTATAAGTTTTTATTTCTTCAGCTTGTTTAGGAAATATTAGTTGTAATGCCACTTTTTCCTCTTTTTTACTAATTAGCTTATTTATCATATTTAATGGATAAACGTTGGATCTTGCTATTTGTCTAATTGTATTAATCTCTCTATCAAAATTACATTTGTTCATAGGAACTGAAAAAGCTCTATGTATCATTGAACTATATGCCACTAGTCTGTGTGACATAGGGTGATTGGAAAGGATGAAGGAACCCGATTTAAAAGTGTGGGTGCTTGTGAACACCGATGAAAGTATTGAAACTGCCCATTTCACCTGTATTATGTTATAAAAATGATTAAAATGCTTTAAACAAGCGTTGTATAATGCACTCTACAGCTGTGTATGTCCCACAGACGCCATGTTGACATTTAAATGACAGTTTATTTGAATGCCCTATCGGCATAAATCATCGTTCTACGCCAGGGGTCGTTACTATGCGACGTAGATAAACAAGACAATATTTGATTTTCTGCGATTGTCAATGTTCCAATTTCAGGTGGCTTCAACTTTCGTGAAACGAAGTTTAGGTACTAAGCTTTTTTAACTTTTGGTATATAAAATAGAACCACCTTAGCAGTACTTTTTTCTCATATGATTAGGGTATTTCTTGAAATAGAAGGATGTTCTTTTGTTAATAAATTAACTTATAGTGTGCTTCTAAATCCCCTCACCCTTCAATTTTCCCATCGAATCAATAGAATAAACTGATACCAAATATATTTTTTATACAATGCGTTCAGTAAGTGTGGAAACGGTCGATTATCACACGAGTTAACTATTTTTAGAGGAAAAGCGCGGACATGTCAATTTTTATTTCTTAATTGTTTTTCGAAAAAAAAAAATTCCCCCACTACCCTACCAGATGCGACGTCATCGAGTCTGTTTTAAAATGGAAACGGTATGTTTTTATACTAACTGTACCAAATTCGTTACATTAAACACTTCTTGTAATTACGTTTTTTGTTTATTTTTAATAAGAAATCATATTCATTGTAAAATAAATAGTGAACGAAATACAAGAGCTGGTTTTCATTACATTCAGTATACTGTGTGTGCAGAAGGGTTTTATGTAACAAATTTGGTATGACTGAGCTCAGAAAAAATATGGGATTTTAATTTTTGATATAAAAATATACCATTTCCTTTTAATAACATTGTCGATGACGTCACATCTGGTAAGGTAGTGGGGGGAAAACTTATTATTTCTAGAAACAATTGCTCACCTCAGTATATAACTCGTTACTCATTAAAACCAACAGAAGTGGTTCCACACATCACATAACCCCAAATGAGATGTACTCCTATGTAACCTTTGTATTCCTCTATTAGATCAAAGGACATTACTTCGGAATTCGACAAAATCATTTGCTACGGAATATAGAATTTTCTTAAAATCAGATCGTTCATACTAAAAGAATAATTCTTTTTTTATTATTGCTCCACATAACTATATATGTATTATTATTATTTTGTTTTCTCTTTATACTTTTAAATATGACATTTAGCATTGCTCGTTTGTGAATTAAACTTATCAAATTTTGATAGCTAGCGGAAACAATAATATTATCTATCTATATTCAAGAGTTGTGAAATTTGATGTTCTAATTTTCATGTCCAATATTAATCATTTTAAAAATATTTATATCGTTTTTAGCCTGGCAAAATGACAACTCCTAAAAAATGTAAACAGGATTCCAGAATGGTAATGCCAATCAAAGAATCGCCAGCTGGCCCACAAGCAGTAAGGACTTCCTCATTTGCAATGATGGGATATGTTGTATTTTCAGTGCAAGCGGTGAATAAACGAGTTTGGAATTTAAATAATGTAAGAATATAAATTATTTTATTTCATTAGAATGCAATTCAAAAATGTTGAACATTAAATTATATAGATCCTTACGTTATAAAAATTGATGCACGTCATAGAGCGAGTATGAAGTAACATTTGAACCACATTGCTAGATTTTGAAAGTAGTATGGAGATTAGAGAAATGTAAAAAAGTTGAATTGTGTTGATATTTTTTATAACCATAAAAATATTTTGTCGTTAATTCTAGTTAATAAATATAATAAATATATTATATGTACATACTTGAGGCCTGAGCAGAGAAAGTCTCCATATGGTTGAAGCAGATTGATTTTGATATTCATCTAGTGAGGATTACTTACTTATATATCAGGATTGTCAATGTCTGGCAATATTTTGATAAAGGACAAAATTGATCTGAAACGTCAAAAAATGTTCTTAAACACGTTCGCGACGGAGTGCGCCACCGGTGGATCGCCGCGTGTATTACTTATAGCCGGAGTCTCCACTGGTGGCACATTGCTATGAACTGTTTCTAACTACGATTATTTTATACAGACAAGAGAAATTCATGCAATATCGAGCCTACGGCTGTAGAATAGGGGGTTACACCGGTGGCGCATCCGGCACCGATTGATGTTGTTTTTTGATAAATAACTCAAAACGCAAAGTATTTATTATATCTAAATTGGTAAATCGAATAATACCTAAGAAATTAGAGTACATAAATGTAAACTATAGGTCAAGTTTCAACATAACTATGATAAAACAAGGAAAAGAAAAAAACCAAATAAAAGTACCAAATAAATCAAATACAAAATAAATCAGAAATTCACCTAAATAGAGTTATTTATGAATTTCATTCAAACACGGCAAACACAGTGTCGGTTTACCCGGACAATCGTCACAAAATGTAATAACCCTTTTTGCTTTACTGCGAGCTTCCTAAACCCCTTTCTCAACATAAATTTTTGTGTAGCAGGATCCACATCTTTTTCGGCTTTGCCTGGCCGTTCCTTCATATTTCAACGTTTTATGTGCTGCCATAGATCGTCGTTCTTTCTTTTTTGGAGGCTGTGGGGTATCTTCCGCCATCACTCTTTGATCCTTGGTCTCAATCTTGGCCTCTTGTGTTTGTAGCAGTCCTTGTATGATTCTTTTCCGACTGCCAAGCCGCTCGATAGTGGAAGAGGATGCTATTCAGCCATCCACGTCAACTTTAAAGGAGTAGATGCATCTGCGTACTAGTTGACGTCTTCGTCGTAGAAGGCAACCATCAACTCCTCCCCAATTTTCCTCTTCAGATGAAGAGGATTCCGATCCATTTGCAGATTCGGGGGAAACATACGCTCCTTCTGATAAGTCAGTTGACGAGAGGGACAAGATTGACGAGGAGGATGAAAGCTCTGATACTGACGAAACTGAGTACGACGACAATGCTACTGCTGATGAGGAAAATGAACCTACACAAGACAATTTGCCCACAGAAGCAGATATATGGAGACCTTGAACGGACGTACCTATTAGTTTCCAATTCTCTGGACAAGGAGGTTTGTAAAATATTGCTATGAATGTGACAGATGTGTATCAGATATATAGGCATTTCGTCACTGATGAAGTATTAGATCTCATAGTCACAGAAACAAATCGCTATGCTGCCCAGTTTCTTGCATCCCAAAATCTTCGACAACGATCCATTTTTCGTCTGTGGAAAACTATTGACAGAACGGAGATAAAGAGGTTCCTTGCCGTTCTCATGATAATGGGCATTAGTCATTTACCATCAATCCATTTATATTGGTCGAAAAATGATATTTATGGACATAAACTTATTCCAACCATTATGTCACGGGATAGATTCGACATGCTTCTGAAATTTTATCATTTGTCAGACAATGAAGATCCTCCTGCAAATAGTGACAGGCTATTCAAATTACGAAAAGTAACAGAAATGGTATGCCAGAATTTAAAAGACATCCTTTCCCCAGGTAGAAGAATAGATGAAACAATGGTACCTTGGAGGCGCTTAGTATTTAGGCACTATCTTCCGGTAAAAGTTCACAAATACGAGATCAACCTATACAAAATTTGCAGCCCGGAGGGTTATACATACGATTTGCGTATTTATTCAGGAAAAAACAATGCAAACGTTCCTGAACAAGGACATACGTACACTATTTGCCTTGAACTTCTACAGGGATTATTACAGGAGGGAAGGACAGTGTTCCAATCCAATAGAAAAGTAAATCCCCAGACAGTGTGCCAAAATAAACTTAGAAAAGGCGAAATATATGGGGAGCAAAATCAGGACGGAATACGTGTAGTGAAATGGGTTGACAAACGTCTTGTTCTAATGATGAGTACAGTGCCTAGCCATACAGCAGACTTACTAGCTACAGGTCGGAAAAATCGGAAAGGAGAGGATGTTGCAAAACCTCCTGCTGTGATAGCGTACAATAAGGCGAAAAAGGGAGTAGACGTGTCGGACCAAATGTCATTCTATTATAACTGCCTCAGAAAAACAGTCAAATTGTATAAGAAAATTTCATTCGAGGTATTTCTTGGCACATGCGTTGTATATAGTTGGGTGATTTACAACAATTTTGGTAACAATCCGAAAAATTTGGACATCCTTAAGTTCGGAAAAGAACCATACAAGAACTGCTACAAATACAAGAGGACAAGATTGAGACCGAGGATTAAAGAGTGATGGCGGAAGATACCTCCAAAAAAGAAATAACGACTATCTATGGCAACACATAAAATGTTGAAATATGAAGGAATAACCAGGCAAAGTCGAAAAAGATGTGGATCCTGCTACACAAAAATTTATGCTGCGAAAGGGGTCAAGGAAGCTCGCAGTAAAGCAAAAAGGGCTATTACATTTTGTGACGATTGTCCGGGTAAACCGACACTGTGTTTGCCGTGTTTGAATGAAGCCACCAGCCAAACAAAAAATACAAATACCGAATATAATAATAATATAGTAATCATTGTCTCACATAAGAGCGATTGCAGATTACACGCTGAACGGTGCGCGTTAGCAAATCACGTTCATTCTCTGGGCCGTCATATGAATTTTGAAGCTGTAAGTAAAGGTGTTGGCGACAGAGTCAAGCAAAACTAAGAGATCATTCTTAGAAATGGCTTTTATTTCACAATTTATTAACGTCATTAATAAAAAGACAGAGATCGCTTGAGTGAGATTTACTCCTTTCTGTTGTCCTTGGATTTTAACGAAAACCTACCTGTCACAGGCTACCCTAATTGCAGAAACTTAAGATCTCAACAACTCCTATAAGTGTTGGTAGATGCACCCATAAATATATATTTTACATAATTGTTATATTACTTTCATGATTACTATATTACGAGTATTATTATATTCGTTATTTGTATTTTTTGTTTAGCTGGTGGCTGTGTCTCAATATCTTCCACCGTGTAGGTTTTATTGTTTATAAACCTCTCACTTACGAGAATGTTATTTCCTCTTCTTCTTCCTCATGAATGGAAGATTCACCCCCTCTACATTCTTCTATTCCATCTTAGACGATAACTAATACATCAGAGGCCATTTTCATAATGGGCACATGATCTGATCTCAATCCGCCTTGTTTTAGTTGGCAGCATTGCGAATCAATCCGATTTAGAGGGAAAACGATATCATTTCCTGGCCGGCTTTCAACAAAAAAGCACTCGTTTTCGTTAAGTCTGCAAAATGGTGGTAGATGTTGGATTTTTAGTCAGTTTTAATGTGATTGTTTGATGTGAACCATCGTGGGTTTAACTAATTCATATTTTAATTATCCGTAGTTTATTTCTATATAACACAATGGAATCTAACCTCAACTCGGAGGTAAGTACACACCTGTCGTGAATCCGTCTCCTTTTGTATTTTTTTGTTAACTACAGTATCTAACTGCTGTTTTTTCATTTTAGTCTCCTTGATGATGAGAACAATCATCCTCGAAATATTGGAAATTATTCGTTAAGAGTACACTTTATTCCTCTTTTCTTGCTGCTATTCCCCAATATTCACCAGTTTTATTCCTAACAGTCAGCAAAGACTATCCTCCTTTTATATATATATATATATATATATATATATATATATATATAATATAAATATATATTATTAATAATTTTGAAATTTTTATTAGATCTGAGATTTATATTTGTTTGAATTTTTGTGTGGCTAGCTCAGTTGTTTATTATTTGATATGTATTATTTTATATTATATTATATTGGTTCGGGAGCATGAGACTTCCTCTGCTCTTTGAGTCCTGGCTTTGTTTAGAGATATTTCGCTCATTCTGTATAAAAAGAAACGCAACACACAATATTTTCAATCATTTAATTTTATAATGAAATTTTTATATTTAAATATAATTTTTAATCAAAACGGTTACGCCTATGGAATCTACCAACACAGAATTATCTAGAATATACACTATCTTATGCGCATGCCCAACTAATAACGAACATAATCGAAATGGAACGAACGTTTCTTAACGACGCTCTGCTCCTGCGTGAATATTAGATGTATAGCATCATTTCCTTTATCATAATGCTGATGGATTCGCATAAAAGAAAAAGAATTTACGTTGAAAATTATATATACAAATGGACAATTGTGTGAATGAAATAAGATGCATCTTTCTTATAAGATTTGAAAATACGTAAGTACAAGCATTATTATATCATAGAATAGGCCTTTTTATATAATATTTAGAATTTGTCTAGTGAATAAAATACATAAAGTCTTTTTTCTTTTTTATAGATCGATCATAAAGACGCAAGAATTCTTATATATACATGAAAATAGTCACTGGATTTACTATTATTATTATTATTATTATTATTGGCCAATAATATCTAAAGAAGCACTGACCTGATGCCTGAATTCTGGAGATATATCCCGTCTGGATACAGGACTACGCCTTCTGAAGTTCTAGCTGCTCGATTTATTGAGAAATTTGGATATCCTCACGGGAAAAACTGGTTATAAATACATGTAAGTGTTCTAGGTTTTATCTTTGTTAAGAATTTGTGGCTTTTATTATGAAAATTTGTAATTTAACTTGAAATTTCGGGAAAAGTTTCTTATCACATGTTCACCATTTCGACGCCAAGAACCAACTTCCAACGCTTCTATTTGATCGTCAATTTTTTAATCAACAACCAATATATTGTTTCTAAGCACACTGATTATCAATAAGTTTTTTGTTAAATTTTATTTAATCGAAATTTGTCTTGTCACTTTCCACCAATCACATTGTTTCTGGAGATGTCGAACTATTTTCACAATTGTTACACTTTTTACGAGTTTTTGGAAACATATATATATATATATATATATATATATATATATATATATATATATAAATGTAAATTCCACCCGAAAAGTATCTGTTTTCTTTTACTGTCCAACTAATTTCAATAGAACAAATCTTTTACTGATAGTGAAATTCCTTTTATATGTCGACATGGCAATGTCTAGTTTTGTTTTGACATATACATATGATAATTTGAAAATAACATTTATTTTTATGAACAAAAATAACATTTATTTTTATGAACATAAATTCTTTTATAAGATCTTTTGCTCTGATTATTTATACTATTTAAGTTCTCTAGTAGCAAATATTTCTTTGAATCCATCATCATTTAATATTCATTAATTTCATACAATTTTATATACATTATGACATATAAATTATCTTTATGTCTTGATATTTTTCTATTATAAATTTATCTATTTCTTAATACTAAATATGAAATTGATTTATATTATTACTGTTTTAACTAACTACTTATTAAATTAGATAACTAAACTTGTTTCATTTCAGGTGAAACAGCTGATTTCTTCATGACAACTAAACATCCATATTTGGGCAGATTCCATGTTCTCCATTATACTTGTTAAGCCTTTTCTAACTTAAGACAATTATTAAGGTAATTTCTTTTTTTTTATTGTTATTCTTTTAATTATAATAAACAAATGATTTAATATATTCTGATTTTATATACATTTTTAATTATGATTGTGTTTCTTCTTGATGTGTTTTTAACTACATAGTTTCAATTCATTTCAAATAATAAGCAAAATATTTTCAAACAGCTGATACTCTTTCGTATATAAGATATATGGTTCAATATATATATATATATATATATATATATATATATATATATATATAAAGCAGAAACCCAATTAAAAAACAATCTAATTTAATATACTCTATTTCTTGTCTTAATTGTCCAAAAAAATATGTCGGAATGTCCACCCAATACTTAGACAATCGATTAAATGGTCATAAATACACAAAAAATGCTTCAACTGCACTTCATAAACATGAAACAAATGAGAAACATGAATTTGATTTTCAAAACACAAAAATTATTTACAAAGACCAAAACATCACTAAACTCAATATTAAAGAAATGATTGCAATAAAAAATGAACCTGAAGCACTGAATGATAAGAAAGACATAGAAAAATTAAGCAAAATTTATCATAACCTTTTACATATATCCTCATAACTATAAAAAATAAAATAAACCAATAATATAATTAATATTTACCCATTAACATTTTCAAACACTCTCTAAATTAAAATATTAGAAATAAAGTAAGACACATTGCATTAAAGATAGTTGTCAAGGTACGTACTCCTTTGAAAATTCATAACTACGTTTATTCTATTTGTCACCTTTAATGTCAATTTAGTATTGTCACTGTTTTACAAATTATGTATTTTATATTTTGAATTTATGATAAAAACTTTTGAAAAAGCCTTATACGTAAGGCGAAACGTCAAGTTAACTTACAAGAGTTTTAATCTGAACCTTTCCCAAGAAAAATACTTCAAAAAAATAATATATATATATATATTTTGTTATAGGAGATTACTTATTGAGTTTAATTAAAACAATTAAATAGGTTGATTGCAGTTATAGCAACAATAGCACCACGTTGGCTTGCGACAAATTGAATAAGAAATTGATAATTGAAAACTATATGTTATTTGCCCCGATGCTGCGGAGACAAATTATATATGATTCTACTTAGTGTGCTAATTTAAAATAGTTAAATGGATTGTTATATTTTAATTGTGGTTTTAAATTGAATATAAAAATATATTAATGTTGTGTTACTATTGAAATATTATACTCTTGGGCTAGCTAATTCATATATATTTTATCCTTAATTCCTCCTATTCATTATGCTATTTAATATCATGTGGTTTCATTTAATTCCTAAATTGTATTACCTCGGCTGCTCTTATTTATACATTACTCTATATCTCAGTAGGGTCCTGGGCAAAGTCATAATAAAATCAACATTACTCACCAATGTAATTTATTTTATGTGATTTATTAAAAAAATAGAACAAAATTTGAAAATTTTAATATTAATTATATATAAAATATAGTTGGCGCTTTAATTTTATTTTTGGAGTCATATACCTATTATATATAAAAATAAATGATTATCCTTTTCTTAATTATGAAAAATTCTTATGCTATAAAATGTAAATATGGATTTTTCTATATACATCTAAATTTCCACATCACACAACCTTTATGTATGTTTTAAAAACTATTCATTCTTTTTGAGACGGCTTTTGCAGAATCATTTGCATAATCGTTTGTAAACATTATATTTCTTTGAAAAAATGAACACCTGCGTTTAAAGTTGTTCAACTATTGTAACTTTTTTCTCCTTGTTCTTCTAAATAGGATTATTGAAAATATTTAGACACTGGTTTAGTTTTAATCGGTTCGTGAAATGGAGAGGATATTTGAAATATTTTATCTACTTAATTTCGATCTTTTTTAAAATATTTATTTTAACGTATTATAACGATTGTGCATGTGATGAAAACTGAAATTAGTTATGGTTTGTTGTTTTGTGGAAAGTTTTATATATATGTAACTGGAGAAAATTCAACATGACAGAAATTAATACATATATCTACAAATTTGATAATGGTAAGTTTTTTTTACCTTTCCTGGTCTATTATATTCATTTTAAAACTTTTATTACCAGGTGTTTATCATTTAAATTTCACTTTTTTATTATTTGGTACCAAATATTATTAATTAAAACACACCACAGACCTTTTTCTTTTCACCAAGCGACGCCTTCAGTTGTGTCCATCCATGACGCTTTCCCGCTTCAGGTGGCAATTTCCCTTCTTATAATTATCTGGTGATAATTCTCCTACTTGGCTTGACTTTGTTTCAACACAAATTTGTCTTTGCACTTATTTTAATTATAAATTACTTTTATACTTCTTATTTATATATATTCAACACTTATTACTTGAAAATTTACTAAGAAAAACTGCATAACATACTATCACTTCTTTCTTCCTTGATTAACAACGCTTGACTCACTACCGCGGGTTTTTTATCCGCCAAAACCCTTTCTATCGTTTATAACCGGAAGCTGGCAATGTTCTAGAAAAATCTTTGATTATTGTTCACCTGTCACTTTGTTTATTAATGTTTTTATTGTTTTTCTGACTTAAACTTATTATTAAATGTTGTTTTTTATTCACTATATCCTTATCGTCATTGATTTATTTCACTAACATCTTATTATCATTGTTTTTTATGTTATTGATTATTTGAAATCTTCCGATTGGTCAATGTAAATATACAAATTTTATACTTCCTACAACCTAAATATTTACATAATACATATGGATACAGTTCATTTCTTATTTTGTTTTATATTATTACATTTATATACATAAATTAGGTCGGTAATCATTTATTTTTATTCTTATATTTCATATCAAATTACATTTTATGTTGGTATACTTGTCGTCAACTGTTATATTTCGTTTTGGTTTTTTTGACATTACCTATAATTACAGTTTTCTACTTATATTATTATGTTTCCTATTAACTTCTATGATTAAATATTAACTAACATATCTTATATATATTTTTACTAATTCTAAATGTCATGTATTAATCAATCATCGTAGCACTGTTGATTTTATTATTACCATCCTATTTATTCTTTAAATATAAGCAGATGCTTTAGGTGTCTAATATTCCGTGTGGCGTTACGTCATTTTATTGATCTTCGTTTGCTTGTTAAGTTCTGTCTAAGGTTGTTTTTTTTAAATACAGAATTATTTTAAAACTGTTTTATCAATAATTGTTTATGGATTCTTTTTATTTTCTTATTTATTTTCTTTATGATTATGCCTATTGATTCTAATTGATTATATTGTTATATGGATATTTTATTAATTTTGGTACTTTATTTTCAAATTATTTTTATTGATAGATATTGTTACTTTATACTTTATTGGGATTCTATGAATGTTATATACTCGTTCTATCTACAACAATATATATATATATATATATATATATATATATATATATATATATATATATATATATATTATTTATGATTATATTATAGAGTTAATTAAATTAATTAAATAAGCTAATTGCAGTTATAGCAGCAATATATTGTTAATGATTATATTTGTGTGTATTTATTTATTTATTGGTGAATTTATTTTAAGTATGTATTAATAATTGAAAATTTTGAATTGAATTATGAGATGTAATATTACTATTGAAATAATAATATACTTTTGGCTAGCTAATTGATATGTAAAACAATTTTTTTTTATTTATATATATTTTTTTTATCATTATTTTCTCCTATTCATTTTGCTATTGTGCATCATGTGGTTTCATTTTATTTCAAAATTTTACCTCGGCTGCTCCTTTTTATACACAACTCTATATCTCAGTAGGGTCCCTGGGCGAAGTCATAAGAAAGTCAACATCACTAATCAATGTAATTTATTTTATATTATTAATTAAAAGAAAGAACAAAAAAATTTGAAATTTTAAATATCAATTACATAAAATACAGTTGACGCTTTTAATTTTGTTATTGGTGTCATATAACTATTATATCCAAAAAAATAAATGATTATCCTTTTATTAAAATATGAAATATTCTTACAAAATAAACGTAAAATATGGATTTTATCTATATGTAAATTTTGTAACATATTTCTTCTGAATAATTTATTTAGTGTATGTATATAATTTTCAACGTAAATTCTTTTATGAGAATCCATCAGCATTGTTATAACGACAATGATGCTATGTATTTAGTATTCACGCATGTGCAGAGCGTCGTTTAGAAACGTTCGTTCTATCTCGAATATGTTCGTTGTTAGTTGGGCATGCGCATAAGATAGTGTATATTCGTTATGATTCTGTGTTGGTAAATTCCATAGGCGTAACCATATTGATTAAAAAATATATTTAAATAAAAAATTTCATTATAAAATTAAATGATTGAAAATATTGTGTTTCTTTTTATTGTGAATGAGCGAAATATATCCAAACAATGCCAGGACTCAAAGAGTAGAGAAAGTCTCATGCTCCCGATTCAATATCATATAAATAATAAAATATGTCAAATAATTAATAACTGAGCTAGCCACACAAATTCAATAAATAATTAAATATCTATCTAAAATAAAATTATTAATAATATATATATATATATATATATATATATATATATATATACAAAGATCCCGGGATGTTCAAAAACAAATTCAACGATACCACATTTGTCATCATTGTATTATTCAGTAATGATAATAGGGGCAGTTAAATGAACATCTGTATAAATTGTTCAAACCTTGTTAAAATATTTCTTGTGCTGCTGTAATCATTTTGTATGTTACGGTTCGACATGCCTCCTTCATTTTATCCTTTAAATCATCTAAATCAATTGGGGGTGTGGCATAAACTCGACCTTTTAAGTAACCCCAGAGAAAGAAATCTAAGGGTGTAATATCCGGCGAACGGGGTGACCACATAATTGCACCATTTTGACCAATCCATTTTTCAGGAAACATGTTATCAAGATATTCTCTAACTGGCCAAAAAAAGTGTGGAGATGCTCCATTTTGCTACAATCACTTTGTTTGCCTTTCATGTAAGGGGATATCTTGAAGTAATTCCGAGAGAGTATTTTGAAGCAAATCTGAGTATCTTTGCCCCGTTAATGTTCCTTCATAAAAATAGGGACCAATCAACCTACCGTTTAATATACCGCACCAAACATTGATTACCCATATTGTTTGAAAATTGGTTTCGCTTATCTAGTTTGGATTCTCCTGCAACCAATATTGATAATTATGGCGATTAAAAATACCATTGTTATGAAACCTCCATTTATCACTCCATAATATTTTTTCTAAAGGAACATCATTACTTTGTATGAACGTTTCAGCAATAAAATGTATTCTCCTTTCAGGATCTGTCTGAGCGGTCTTTTGTCTGAGCGGTCTTTTGACGAGGAACTTGATTTTTACCGCTTGTGAAAGAACCAGTTCTTAGCTTTTGCTCGACATAGACAAAAGTATTTTTGCTTCGAGTTACTCTATCAGGAAAACGATTTCTGTACAAACCTTGAGTATGAGTTTTGTTTTTTCCACATTTTCCATAAATAAGTAGCATGTCAACAAATTAATCGTAAGTGAATATTGAAGTCATCATTTACTGAAAGTAAATAGCCTTTATTATCTTTACTACACAATACAATGATGACAAATGTGGTATCGTTGAATTTGTTTTTGATTGATATATCCAAAATTGTAATATTATACTGGTTGTCCCATTTAAAAAAATTATGTTGGGGTCACGTGACCCGAAATGACAGGAGAAACGGAAGTCATTTTATAAGAAATATAAGCATAAAGCTGGATTTATAAACTCTGTTGTTCGTTATTGGTTGTTCGTGATTCCCGCTGCTCGAAAATGAAACATTGATATCACATACATGCGTTTATAAACCGTTGTTGCCGTGTTGTTCGTCGTTTCCACGTCGTTCGTCGTTGCTCTCAAATAACCAAATTTTATATCTTGTTATTCGTGTTTCGCAGTTCCACCAATGAAAACTGAAATTAGTGCCACGTGACCTGATTTATACCAATCATTTTAAACTCAAAACTGACACTACTGTTTTTACGGTCAGTCAAGAGAGGCGCTACATAAGCTACTATTTATTGATGCACTTCGGCAGCATGAAATGAGGAAAACTATTGGTGCTACCAGCTGTCGAATTAATAGATTAATCAGATTCACTCTTGTGATGCGCGATTTCTATATGTGAAGTTGACATTTCTTACTTGACGTGGCGCTGTTTACGATACGAGCTTGTGGTTTGGTTATGACCAATCAAATTTTGACAACGCCAGCAACGTAAAACGATATAAATTGGTCGACTCGGGAACAACTGTGAATAACGAATCGCCAGCAACTTGGAAAAGACGGCGGGCTACGAACAACGGGAACAACAGAGTTTATAAATCCACCTTCAGTGTCGACTGTTTATATCTGCCAATTTTCATAAATGTCATATGAACAGTTTTCAAGAAATTGGACTGTCAAAACGTCGTGGGACACCCTGTATATATATATATAAACGCTAGTCTTTGCTGACCAGTTAAGAATAAAACTCAGAAATATTGGCGAATGCAGCAACAGGGAAAAAGAGAATTCTTTATTGGTTTTTATCCAAGCTTTCGAAAACGTTCGTTTTCATCATCAGGAACGCTACAAATAGAGGAAAAAATGGGATTCTTAACTCTCAAATTAGCAACAATATTAACAACATTGGAGGAAGGAAGTTCAAGTAAAGTTTTTGGTTAAAATCTAATAACAATTGGATAAAAAATATTTCAAATACGACCATCCCTGAAGATGTATCTCAATTTTTGGCACTTGGCCCTAAATTCAGTATAGAACCGATTATTTTGAAGGATATTTCTATTAAAAAAATTCTGGCAGATGTTGACTTCCTCACGTCCGCTATCACTGATTCGTCACAGATAAACATCACTATAGCTAGAGCTACTAACATTATTACCAATTATATACATAAACCACACCAAAATTCGGTTTTTCGTGATCTTCTATCGAAATCGAAAAAGTTTCTTAAAGACAACCCCAACTTAATTCTTACCCAATCAGATAAGGGTAATGTAACAGTTATCATGGATAGGGAACAGTACCTTGACCTTTCAAACGATATTATTCTTAACAACTCTTCATATGTTGAATTACCAAGAGATCCCACCTCTTCAATTCAAAGAAAGGGAAATTCTCTAATTAAATTTCTTTTTGACACAAGGCAAATCGATTTAACGATAAAAAAGAAACTCACAAGTTATAACGGTGTTTCACCAAAATTCTATGCGCTCCCCAAAGTACATAAACCTATTTTAGCAGTAAGACCAATTGTCGCTTCAATAGGAGCACCCACTGAAAATTTAGCACAGTTTCTGACGGGAATACTAACAGATGCATATGATATTGATAACGAATATTTCATTAAAGACTCATTTGAAGTATCTGAGAAATTTAACAATCTCAAAATTCTTGATGTTGATGTTGTCTCACTGTTTAGTAATGTGTATTTAGACGCTTGTTTGAGAGCAATTGATAAGAATTGGGACCACTGTTCCATTCAGAAGGAGACTTTTTTACATTTAATATCTTTCCTCTTTGATAGTACATATTTTTCTTTTGATAACAAAATTTATAAACAAACTTTTGGTACACCTATGGGTGTGTCCATGAGGCTATATTGAAATTAAGTCATTCGTCATGTTTAGATTTTTACAATATAAATAGCAAAATATTGAAACGTTGTATACACTCATTGAAATATCCACTGACCATTTTATTTAATAAATGCTTAGAGGAAGGATCTTGGCCTGACTCCTTTAAAATATCAAAAATTATTCCATTATATAAAAATGGTGATATAGATTCTCCAGAAAATTTTAGACCCATAGCAATTTTACCGACGATTAACAAAATATTTGAGTTGATAGTCAAAGAAAAATTAATCAATTATTTGGAAGATAAGTCACTTCTAACGGAATTTCAATTCGGCTATCGCAAAAATAAATCATGCATACGTGCTCTTCTTCGACTCTTAGAGGAAATTGTACAGAAACTAGAGGAAGGTGTCAACTCTGTTGCCACGTTATGCGACTTAACGAAGGCTTTTGATTGTGTTCCAGAGGATTTACTCCTAAATAAACTGGAATTTTATGGTATCAGAGGAAATGCACACAAATTACTGACATCTTATTTAAGTACTTAATAGGAAACAGTATGTAGTTTGTGGAAACAACCAGTCTGATTTACGTAATATAGACAACGGCATTCCTCAGGGCTCGATTTTGGGTCCAATACTTTTTATAATATTTGTTAACGATTTACCAGAGGCTATTGACACTTTTTGTATTTTATTCGCTGATGATACTACAACTTTATCTGATGGCACACAAGCTGGTGATAATATTTTGTTGAATCAGTGGTTCCTGGCAAATAAGCTGAAACTCAACGACACTAAAACGAAACACATTCTTTTCAGTTTAGATAAATGGGCTATAAAATCAGAGCCAGTTAAATTACTGGGCATTCATTTGGATATAAACTTAAGATGGTCACCTCATGTTGACTACCTTTGTTCAAAATTAGCGAGCCAAGTTTTTGTAATTTGTCAATTAAAATCATGTATACCAACTCATTTGTTAAAGTCTGTATATTATTCACTTTTTCATAGCAATGTAACATATGGTATTATGCTATGGGGTAGCAGCACATCAGTGCACAAAGTATTTGTGCTACAGAAAACTGCAGTTAGAATAATTTACAATGCACCAAGAAACACCAATTGTAAAACAATATTCAAAAAACTTGAAATATTGCCGCTTCCGTGCTTGTATATTTTGGAAGTGTTAATTGAAACACATAAACATCGATATGTTCTGACTAAACATGCAGATGTTCATAATTATGATATTAGAAATAGTAAAGACATTGTCATTCTCAAATCTAGACTGAACACAACAAAAAACAATAAGTTGGATGTTACATTGTACAATTCATTTGTAAAATATTTTGAACATATAAATATAAGTGATATGACGAGAGTTCAATTTAAACATTTCTTTCCTTTTAAATTATTGTTTTTATACAGTTGATGAGTTTTTGGAGGAATTGAATACTTGGGCTTAATGCTTATATGTTTGTTTATTTTGTTTAATTTAATTTTTACTTTCTATTATTTTTTACCTTATTTTATATTTTAAAATTGTCATATACAACACTATACAATTTTTAATATTTTTAATATGTTTACTTTGTAAAATGTATTCATATGTACTACTTTCACTGACTTCTAATGTACTATGTATGTGAATGGGGTCAATAAACCATCTATCTATCTATCTATCTATTGATGTTTGTCCCTACATTTCCCGTATGTGTTCGTTTCTGATTCTGTCCCATTTCGTTTTTCTCAAATATTTCATTTCGATTGCTTCTATTTTAGTTTCACGCTTTTTCAAAATCATCCAATTCTCTGTTGCATATATTATTGTAGGAATAGTTATTACATTATGCGTTCTTTTCTTTGTTTCAATATCTTTCTGTTTGTGGTATAGGATCGTTTTATTTATGTAGTATAATCTTGTTGATTTATTAGCTCTATTTGTTAATTTTGCGTCTATTTTTCCGTTTTCTGCCATGATTGATTGGTAGATATTCATATGCCGATACTCTTTCTAAAATGTTATTGCATTTGATCTCTTTACTTTTTTGGTCATCTTTCTTTCTTTCATTTATTATCATAACTTTTGTCTGGTTTATTTCCATTTTCATTTTTTCAACCTCTATATTCTATATATTTAATAATTTATGCATTTTACTTCATGAATTTGCGAATAATACTATGCCATCTGCATCTGCCTTTTTTCATTTGAAATTCTTCTGATCTTCCTCCTATCTGTATCTGGCATCTTACTTTTTGGTATGAACTTTTTATTATTTTTAACAGTGTTGTTGGTATTTAAATTTCTTCTAAGCATTTCCATATTTCCTTTCTATCTAGTGTCAAAAGCGGCCACTTTTTAGTCACCCCTTATGGATCATAGCATGGCTGTACAACAAATAGTATAAACATCTCGTATAGTAACGAGTTTACAAATTTCCTATAACCTTCCCCAACATTGTAGTCGATTAGCATGTAAGCCTTAGTTTGATTATCATGAGCTTAAAATGCTATTAGTTTTACATTCTTCTAGAGTTGAGACGAACATCTTAACATATTTTTTGGGTTGGCGTTATAAATCAATTTTCATTTTAATACCTTTATTTCAAAAGGAAATATTTGAGAATGTTACTTAGATTGATATTTATTAGTAATATGGAAATTATGTGTTACAATCTTATTGTATATGTGATGTGGCAGAAACATGTTTGTAACTTTTGTCAAAATATTTTTCAAATTTGCTGTACAATCTACATAAATTTGGAACTAAATATAAATGATTATTGCTAATTTTGAAGTCGGTTAAATGTAATTCGATTCTTTTGCAGACACCATCTATGAGCCCCTTGGAAGGTACAGTAGAAATGCGTATTTGCTGTGAGTTGGCTGTTTCAGTAGAACACAAAGGATTTTTAACTATGTTTGAAGACGTTTCTGGATTTGGTGCATGGCATAGAAGGTGGTGCATTCTTAAGGGACAGACATTGAGTTATTGGAAATATCCAGATGATGAAAAGAAAATGGTACGCATAAAAATATATAATTGATTGATTATTTGGTAAATATGTTTTTTTTAGGCTCCAATAAATAACATCGATTTGAAAAACTGCATAACAGAAAATGTCGGCCCAGTAAATCGAGATATTTGTGCCAGATTACATACACTTCTGTTAGAAATAGAGAGGCCTGCATATTCTACCGATAAAGACAGTTTAGTAACTGTTTGTAAAGGTGATAAAACTGTTATAAGGTTGGTAATCTTATCTATAATCAGTTTCGTTAATATCAGAATTTATCATTTATCGAAAAAGAGTAGTGCCAAAACACCAAAAAGAATAAAAAACTGAATATATATATATATATATATATATATATATATATATATATATATATATATATTGTTGTAGATAGAACGAGCACATAACATTTATAGAATCCCGATAAAGCATAAATAAACAATATTTATCAATAAAAAAAATTATTCCTAAAATAAAGTATCAAAATTAATAAAATAGTCAATATAATCAAGTACAACCAATGGGCATAATCATAAAGAAAGTAAATAAATATAAAAAGAAGTCATAAACAATTATTAGTAAAACAGTTTTAATATAATTCTGTAATTTTAAAAAAAACAACCTTAGACAGAACCTAACAAGTAAACGCAGATCAATAAATTAACGTAACGTTTGATGTTATTACATCTATACACATAAACTATGTCGGTAATCATTTATTTCATTATTGTATTTTATATTCAAAATTATTTATGTTGGTATAATTTGTCTCAACTGTTTCATTTGGTATAAATTTGACCTTGCCTATATTACAGATTCCTACTTATTATAATATTTCCTATATCTACTTTTATGATTAATTATTAACTAAATATCTTATTCTATATATTTTATTACTTCTAAATGTCTTTTTATTGTTTAATCATTATAGTTTTTGTTGATTTTGTTAGGAGATTCTATTTATTTTTAAAATATAAACAGATGCTCTGGGTGTCTAAGATTCCATGCAGCGTTATATTATTTCTTGATCTGCGTTTACTTGTGAGGTTCTGTCTAAGGTTGTTTTTATTAAGTTGAAGAATTAATTTTACAACTGTTTTTCTGATGGTTGTTTATGATTTCTTTTTATATTTATTTACTTTCTTTTTGATTATACCCATTGATCGTACTTGGTTATATTGTTATACAAGGTATTTTATTATTTTGATACATTATCTTTAAAAAATTATTTTTGACAAATTTTAATTTTATATCCTTTATCAGGATTCTATATAGGTTATGTATATGTTCTATTTACAACAATATATATATATATATATATATATATATATATATATATATATATATATATAATAAGCAACGAATAATATTAGTGGGTATTGCACGCAAATTGAAGAAGGGGCTACTGAAAAAAGTGGTAACCGCAGACATGCATGTTTCTGGCTGATTAGCCGTCATCGGTACGGTACAACCAAGAAAAGATGTGAAACATGGGAGCCAAGGTGTTGAATGAATGACTATCCTGCTGAATTCTCATATATTTTCTCATGTTTCATTCAACACCTTGGCTCCCATGTTTCACATCTTTTCTTGGTTGTACCGTACCGATGACGGCTAATGAGCCAGAAACATGCATGTCTGCGGTTACCACTTTTTTCAGTAGCCCCTTCTTCAATTTGCGTGCAATACCCACTAATATTATTCGTTGCTTATTGTTCATATGTCACGCACTATTCGTACATCTTGTTATATATATATATATATATATATATATATATATATATATATATATATATATTCAGTTTTTTATTCTTTTTGGTGTGTATATATATATATATATATATATTAATTAAAACATTAGATGGTTTTTAAATTTATAATGTACTTCATTGACGTTTCGGTCCTTTTTGACCTTCATCAGAATATAAAAAACACTGTGGATTATATTCCAGCGAGTGCCACATCACATATTAAAATAAACTAAAATAAAATGAACTTCAATGATACATTTAAAAACATTTTTCAAGTACAGTGTGTGTACATCAACTTTCATAGTATATATATATATATATATATATATATATATATATATATATATATATATATATGTATGTTAAGCCAGTCCTCTAGTATAGATAAATATTCATATATTAGATTGAATTAAAAAGGAATTTTTTTTTGTATATACGTATGGTGTATCATTAGACACTACCTAATTAAGAACAAAATTTAACATAAAACGAATGAATGACTTAAGCAAATGTATTATAAAATATTGAGTACATCAATTTAAGAAATGGATTAAGGATAAGGAATAGAATGGTAATGATAATATAGAAATTAATTCTTAAGAAAATGTTACCTTCACAAATAAATCCTAAGGTCAAGTCAATGTCAACAATTTTCATTAAAATCAATCTGAACGCTGCTATGTCCACACTTGAATCGGGAAAAGGATGTTAATTTGTTCAAAACCTAAAATAATAAGAATTAATAATCAAATCACTAATTTATTAACGATATGCAAATACAATAAAAAGTTGCAATTTGAAAAAAGTAATTTATAAAAATAAAACTGTATGAAATATGACATTCGGAATAAGAGCCATATTGTATGTCATAGAAATCTAGTTATCAAATCAAAATCAATGAAGGAAGTGATTGAATCTAGTTATAATATTGCCAACCTAAATTCAATGAGTTGGAAGTTAATATAAAACAGAGAATGTAAATTTGAAATTAAGTTAGAGTTTATATAAAGCGAAATTAGTGCTAATTAAAGAATTAAAAAATAAACAGTTCCATATATATAAATCATAAATTTAGATTGTAGAAATTGTATATTAATTGTAAACAAATTTACTAAAAAAAAAGGAATTACAAGGATTGAAACCATTGTAATACATGTAAAAGACTATTTATATATTCTATAAGATATTGTTAAACCATTTATACAAGTGATTTCACTCTCCAAGACTATTTTAATTGAAGAATTCAGTATTTCCATAAAAAAAACATTATCATTGACAATTGTTGAATAAAATAACAAATTAGGAGGCTGTGTTTTAGAGATTGTAAAAATGTTGTTGATTTTTGAAAAGAAAAAGGAGTGGAGAGTTAGTTGGGGGAATGAGGAACTGGGATGTAATTCTCTGAGAAGATTTTGTAAAAACTTTAAAGTAAAAGTAATAATTTTAAATCTAAATCAATAAAAAAAATTCATAATATTAATGTCGATTAACCCCTGTGAAAAAGTGAAACGTGCCGAACGAGTATTTCTTGGGTAAGGAATACCTAAGAAAAGAGACGGGATGTTGCAGGTCCACCACGCCGAGAATGGAATATAAGGTCTGTGTTATTTGAGTTTTTTTTAATTTGGAATTCCAAACAAACAAAGAAAAAGTGAACTTTTGAAATTAATTTGAACATTTAAATTTGAATAATCTAAAATTGGCCAAAGAAACTTTAAAATAATTAATACCAAATTTTATCCATGGATAATTAAAGAACTCTAATTTTCTGCAACAATAATTTTAGATATTAAATATGTACTTACTTGTAAAAAGTTTTTCGTTTGTAAAATAATCAAAGTTCACACCACTCATAAATGCTTTTCCAATCTTAATTTTTGCTTTGCATGCTGACCTATTCTTATAACTATCAAACACACATTTAATTCACAACTTGAATTATATATGTAACTGTTTAATATAAGTTTTCAACCATATTATTCTAAATGCACTAAATTGAGGCACATTGAACTGTTAAACGTTTGCATCCTCCACGTTAACTGTGTACTATAATTTTGTGACGACGAGAAACGTTGAACCGGAAGAGTTGCTCCGTTGCGCCGAAGCAGCTACTATAAGCGTTCAGTGCGCATGACCATCAAAGAATACAGGGGAGGTTCAGGAATATTTGTGTGTGTAAAATTTTGAAGATTTCATCAACAATTTATTAAAATATTTTTATTGAAATGTTGGTATTTTTCTTATTCCAGTCAATGTCCATAACACTTTTCACGAACATTGTTTAAATCATTCATTCGATTATCATATGGTGAGATGATTGAAATAAAGATATATAATTTATTCAGGAATAGACCTATCACGAAATCATAATAAGTAAATGTTCATATGTGTAAAAATTTTTTCTAATAGGTGTCCAGGACTCAAAGAGAGAAGTCTCATGCTTCCGACTGCAATATAAAATTTAAACAATACATACAATTAAAAAATTTTCATATAATCATATAGGGCTAGCCGAAGGTAAAAATGGGTAAATAAAGGTAAATCATATAAGTATATATAAAATATAACAATATCCACTATAATATATATATATATATATATATATATATATATATATATATATATATATATATATATATATATATATATTGTTACGTTTTATAAAATCATCAATTTTTTAAAATTTATTTGACCCTTTCTCTTTTGTGGATCTGTGTGGCTCTTTTTATTATATACAAATAGACAAAGTTAATTCAATTTTATTATTATTCTTTTCAATTTTAAAAACTCGGTGTTGTGTGAGCTCTCGTACAAATCGGTCGTATACATCGGCTTTATCGAATCGTTCAAGTTTTGTTAAATCGTTAAATTCCTATTAGAACATTTTTTGCGGAAACTAAATTTAGAAGGAAACAACCAATTTATTTTGAATGAAATGGATGTCCAACCAGGAAATAGACCCTTCGATAAACCACCCACACCCATGTCGGATGCTATGACACTGTTATATAAACACAGAATATGTATAATTGAAAATTCAGCTTGCACATGTGGCGAACTTGGTGATTTAACCCATGTAATACTAGAATGCTCCCAATTCCAAGCAAATCTAAATACTTTCTACGAGGATTTAATAGATCTTAAAGCAAAACTACCTATATGTGTACACCAAATTGTATTCAGCAACAACATTAATATACTATATTGTCTTATAATCACCTGAAAAGGTGCAAAATAAGATTGTAAAACCTGATACTAACATAAATACATTGTAAGCAATTTTGCAATTAAATATCTTGTCAGTGCGTCGAAGAAAAAAAAGAGAAAAAAAAGGAAAACAAAAAAAGAAAAAAAAATGAAATAGGTAGCAACATACGTAACATACTAACACAGAGAATGTATATCTGCAAATGTTCATTGTTTACAAGAAAACCATGTTTAAACATACTAACAATAACTCGTCCGTAAAAACGGATTACAAATTAAATATGGCTAATTGGTCTCTGCCAAAGCCACCCAACTACTTAAACAAAAAATTAAAAATATACAAATTCAACAAATTATTAAAAAAAATTACTTAATTAAAGGAAAAAATTACTCAGTATTCTATTGTCCTCATTTAAATTTCATTAGTTAATTTTTTCACAAATACGTTTTCTTTATTGTCCGTATTCACACTTGCTTAGTCCATTATCTCACTAAAATTTTTTTTGATTGTCCATATTTAAATTTTCTTAGTCCACTCTATTACTTATACTTTTTCTTTTTAGTATATAAATACTCCCAACAGTTTCGAATTTAAAAGTCTACTAACTGTTCACAATTTCAATTTCTTCAAACTATCTCCATTATTACTGATTTCTGAATTCTTCCATATATAAAGATTTTTTTCTAAATACACTTTTAATCCCTTAACTTTTTTTTAATTACTCTTTGTTGTTGAATTTCATTGGAATATAATAATTACTTTCTTAATATCAAACTTGCAAATTTATTACAACTTTATACTAAAATTTGCAGAGCTAAACTTAAAAAGATATACTTCGCATGATCACGTCAATTCGTAATTATCAAAAATTTTCTGTTCCCTCTGACATGTGTGTGTGTGTGTGAGAAATGGGGACAAAATTGGACAGAATCCGTTTGCCACAGAAATGAATCCCTCTGACAGTTTTTTTATTTATTTTGACATTGTTTATCGAGATACTTCCGAGAGGACGTTTCATAGACAGATTAATGACGTTGAGAGTTACATTTGTTAATGCGTCATGTATGAAATATATCTGTGTTTCTTTAAGAATCCATTGAAACGTACATTATAATTAATAAAATGAGTAACACATAATAATCATTTCAATTATAATAACCACAATATTAATCTATTTATCAATCAACTAATCAATTTAACTGCCTTGTGCATATCATTCCCCAGACGTACCACAGCCTGCCAATTCTGTCACCATTGACTGCTACGACACCCCCACAATGTAGGACTTTATTCAACTTTGACCTAATTTTCCATGCAAAATTCAAAAATGTGATGAAATATAGGGCGTTCCATTAAAAAAATCGTATATTCGATGTTTAACTACTTTTGGGACATCTGTATGGCTGTAAATAATTTTTTCCACTACTAGCTATGAAGTTGACAATTATTGCGTCTTCTAGCCAACTGAGAAATTGAATTTCCCTATTAGTGGTTAATAATTGTTTCTATTGTTAACCTAGATCAATAATGGACAAATTAAAATGTTTTGAGAATACAGAGATAGTAGTTTAACAAAAACGTGTGCAGTATAATTTTGTATACCCAGGAGAATGTCTGTAACGTATTTGCTATTTGAAATTACCTAACACGATAAAATTATTTGAATAATAATGCCATTACTTTTAAATTCACGCTCAACCAATAATGGCTGATGACATCTCGTAACTACAACACGGCGATAATTACAAACTTTGGGTGCGTTCAGAAAACACAACTGTTGCCTAACCGTTGGGTGAATGTTCTATGAACGCACTTTGATCAGTGAGCGAAACTCGACATGTTTGGTGAGCGGACGCCATTTTTGTAAACAGTTTTCAAGTGCGCTCACGGAGTACACCACGTTGCAGATTGTGGTGTTTTTATATTAGTGCAATAAATACAGAAATAAAATACAACATAACATTATACGCAGGAAATATTTCTTCATAATAATTCCTGTTTTTATCACGAAAACCACGTCTTCTCACGTTATAATCATGTGGTAATGGTTCCTGTAAATCTTCTATTGCATCATCATATTTCTGTTTATATCAATTATAGGGATCGACCGATATGATTTTTTGTGGCCGATACCGATATCGGCCGATACCGATAAACTCATAGCCGATATCTGCCGATACCGATATATCGGCCATACAATTTTGTCGTAAATTTTTTGCTGTATAAATGAGGTAAAAGTGATTTATAATGATATACTGTTACCGTTACACGGATTAACCATAAAATCACTAAAAAATTGCAGAGCAAATTCGATATTTTGTAAAATCGCCCGGCGGAATACTAAAAATAGATACGGTGAATCTCCGAATTTAACAAAGCCCGGCCAGTCGGCTATGTTCACTCCGTCGGGGAATATCAGAATTTCCGAATACGCTGAGAAACGGTAAGATAATAAAACTCGTAGTAGTCGTAGTATAGTATTGCACTGATTTTTCACAAACATGGATCGTTTTGTCGTGCGTTCTTCATTCGTTTCACAGTCGTCGTCATCTTTACAAAAGCCTGGTTCTGGTTCATTATCTTCAATAACTAGCAGTATTAGTGGCAACATAACTAGTGGTAAAAGTATTTACTGGACGTATTTCTCCAAGAACGAAGTTAATGCCTCTACAATAAAAGCAAATGCCACCTGTAAATTATGTAATGCTGTTGTTTCTCTGGGAGGTAAAGGCAAAACAGCAAATACTACCAATTTAAAGCATCATATGGCGAAGTTTCACATTGAAAAATTAAGTGAGGAGTCAAAAGAAAAAAATGTTGATGGCAGTAAGTATATAATAAATTTGTTTTAGAAATTAGTAATTTTGGCTGCAACATCGACAAGTTATTAAATTTCTGTTTTTGTTTTTGCGTTAAGTCGTTAAGTGAGTACTTTTACTCCTGAACTCTGAAGCCAAACAGTACCTCTGAATATAAATTTATGAATTATGAAACACCCAGTATTTAGAAGGGTTCTGTTTTTTAGATGCAGAAGCACACGAAAAACCTAGTTCATCTCGTTCATATGCAAGCTTAAGCGGAGGCTCAACCACACAACCAAAGATTTTTGAATCCTTTGAAAATATGCAGTTATGGGACATTGATAGCACTAAATCTAAAAAGATTTACTATTATATCGGAGAATTAATAGCTATAGACATACAGCCCTTCAGTATTGTGAACGATGTGGGTTTTAAGCGGCTTTTAAATAAATTGGTTCCTTGTTACGATATTCCTTCAGATAAATATTTTAGAGAAAGAATACTTCCTGATATATACAAAAAATGTACTTTGGCAATTTGTGAAAAATTATCACTTTCCTTGAAAGAAAACATTAAAATTTCTGCCACCACAGATATATGGACTTGCAAGCATAATAACAACCCATTTATTTCTTTTACTGCACATTGGATAGATTTTAAAACGACTGAAAGATGTTCATTTGTACTGGCCTGCAAGCATTTTCCTGGGTCACATACAGCTTTAAACATCTCACAGATGTTATCTGAATTCATGACAATATGGGAGTTAGATCAGAATCAAATTCTTTTGGTTTTGGCTGATAATGCTGCCAACATAAAAAAAGGCATTGATGAGGTTAAATTAAAACACCAACCCTGTTTCATACATACCATACAATTAGCCATACATGACTCCATAGAAAGTCAACGATCAATTATAGATTTATTGGCAAAAGCAAGACGTATAGTAACTCATTTTAGTCACTCCTCTTTGGCTTGTCATAGGCTGAAGAATATTCAAAAGTCCCTTAATATGACCGAGAAAGCTTTGGTGCAGGACATTCCAACACGATGGAACTCAAGTTTTTATATGTTGGAACGTCTGATAGAACAAAAAAACGCTCTTAATATATAATGGACAATCCAGCTTTAAAAGATGTGATACTAGCATACCACCAATGGGAACTAGCAAAAAATTTACTAAATCTCTTAAAACCTTTTGAAGAAATTACGAAGGTTTTTAGTAAGAATAGTGCATCTATATCGGAAGTAATACCCTTACTTAAAACTCTCTTAAAATATCTCCAGAAAGCTGAAGGAGCTGACTTTTCAGGGGTGCAGAGTACCAAAAATGAGCTTAAAGACTCCTTGAATAAGAGATGCAAAGTCTGCTTCACTGATAGAAACCTTCTTTTTGCCACTTTATTGGACCCAAGGTTCAAGACATCTTTCTTTGACAATGATTTATCGCAAAGAACCTTTACAGATTTAAAAAAAGAACTTTTAAAAACTAATGGATTAGATTCAGACTTGCTGGAAGATAATTCCGGAGAATCTGAAGTGAGCGACGATGATGCTCCTTTAGCGAAAATCGCCAAAAAATCACACGAGGTAAACCAACAGATTCAGGAAAATGCCCCGGGCTCAATTTCTCATAGTTTATTTTGGAATACTTTTGATGAACTTACTGGTATGACGACCAGTAAATCAGTGTCATATAAGAAAAGTACTGATAATATGATGAATAAAATTGATGATGAGATTGAATTGTATAAGAAATTAGAAAAAATATCAAGAAATGAAGATCCTTTGACTTGGTGGGCGCAAAAAAAGACATTTTTCCATTGATGTACAAAGTTGCAATAATATATCTAGCACCGCCGCCAAGTAGTGTTGCTAGTGAACAGCTATTTTCTTCAGCTGGAAATGTTTATGAAAGCGCAAGAAATCGTTTAACTCCAGAAAGAGCAGAAAGCTTAATTTTGTTACATTACAACTTGCCGAAACTTAACTTTAAATATTAATTTGATAATTTGTTTAACTTAGGGTGTTACTTCTACATTTTAATGACTTTTTTGCTAAATTTTGAATTATAATAAACTTTATTTGTTTTTTATTTAGTATTTCTGTTTTAATTTCCTTTAAAAAATCCTTAAGAACTGAAATATTAAGCAATTCACATTTTCGGCCGATACCGATATAGGCATATTTCGTAGTTTACATATCGGCCGATACCGATATCGGCCTAGAAGGCCGATAAACCGATACCGGTATCGGTCGATCCCTAATCAATTATATTACCATCATCTAATATATAATTTTAATTTTTCAATATTCAAGATACATCCATCATGAACAAATTAACAATTACAATTAGTACATTTAGCCGCAGAACCTTGTAAGCTGTCCGTGCAGTTCATCATTCATAATTTTAGTAATTATAATTAACACTTTACGTAGCAGTTTCTCCACTTCTTTCTCTGATTTGATGGCTTTGACATTTCTACATTGGCAAAGAGGGCACGACCAAAAATCAGCTAATGTGTATGCAATATTTCGATGACATTCCGAGTTTACCTTTTCTAAGCACTAATATTGTAATTGCATTGTATATGAAACTTTATACTTTCCAAAAAATTATCGTTCAGAAGGCACACGTCAACCATTCGTTGCTAGTGAGCGCTCACTCAACGGTTGAGTTAGTTATAAGTTATGTTTTCTGAACGCACCCGTTATTTGAAAATAAGTTTTACAAGTTAAAATGTCAATCTGCATCCGACTACTTGATTTTTGTTTTATTAGTAGAAAGGCGAATTTGCGATCCTATGCTACTCGATTTTCACAAGAAAAAATTTTATTTTTAATTTTTGTCTTAAATTTGGCTAGTAATGGAAAAAATTTTATATACACCATGGTGGTGAAGATATTTATAGACCTTGCACCCTTATTCCGCTCGGGGCAAAGCCCCTCGCGAAATAATCTTGATGCTCGGTCAATAATAACAGTCTTCACCACCTTGGTGTATAAAATACTATTAGATGTTAGCCTGATTCTTCATATGACTATATCGAAGAAGTTTTGAAAATTGTTACCATTTACCCTATAGAGACCATATAAGTACAGATGACTCGCCCAAATAATGCAGAATTTTTTGTCTAAAAAGTGTGTACTATATTGTTCCTTTTTCTATTTTAGGCATTTATTATCTGCAGACACAAAAGAAGAAAGAATAGAATGGTGCACTAAATTCAACGCTGCAATGATTGCATTAAGGATGTGGGGAAATTCCCAGCAATAAGTTTAGTGTATATTATTGATTATTTAATTTTTTATAAAGAATTACTAATAGTGATATAGATTTCAGAATGTTGGATTAAAAGTATATTGAAATATTGTAAAAATTACTTAAAACCATACAATTTTTCTTTAATGGATATTTATTATGGATTCTAATTATTCACTTTATCAGTGATTTGATTAAATATTTTTTGTATGAGGTATTTGTAAAATTAGTACCAAAAAGGGTTTTCTTCAAAATGAAAGTGATCGCTATTAGTATAATTAATTATTAAGAATATAATCAAGCTTTTTATATTTATAACAAAATTTATTGTATAAAATATATAATTATTTACAAAATATAAATATGCTCTTTTCTTTTTAATCTAAACCAATTTCTTTATTATATTCTTCATCGGAAATTTTCTTTTTCTTGTGTTTCTTTAGCAATGCCACATCTCTTTTTAATTCTTCTAAATCTTCATCACTAATCCCTGCAATGAAATTGAGAATATGATAAATATATTACAGACACAGAATTAAAATATGTGAAAGAAATTGCCCAAGTATTTTGAAACTGTTTGATTAAATTATACAGTGTGTTCATTTGAAAATGATTCTTGATATTAAGATTGCAATTAACAAAAAGCTAGGGCAGATCAATTCCTGACTGGATGGGTATATATACTTTTGACAAGTGCGATGTGAATGTAACATCAGTGTTCTTGCCAATTTAAAATTTTTTAATTCCCTGGCACTACTGTTACCTCAATTATCAGTACAGTGATGATCCATTGAATGATTTTAAGGTAAGTAAATTACTGAACACAAATCACGTTCAAAACACAAAACGTTGTGAAGAAAGTTATGAATAAAAATGAAAACGTCGGATGGCGATTGGCAACACAGAAATATGAATAGCAACTCTCCTATAGTGAACACAAATTTGTAACATTCCAATCAGTTTGTCAAGTAGATAAAATCCAAAAGATGGTTCGAAAGCTTATGAAAACCTACAAAGACGTTTTAGTTTAGTCAATAAGAAGGGTAGTGCTACTTGAAGAAACATTTTTGACACAAAACTGACACTTGAGAAAAGTTTAACGTAAACAACCAAGTCAGAATCATGGCAAAGGATAGAACAACCAAAAAAGTCGTTAAGAAAGCAGATGGCACTTATTCGGAAAATGAAGAGGAAAGTCTGAGAGAACTCATAATCACTCACTTTCCGGCATCATACATTTTGGACGACATAGGCATACCAATCGAGACCAAAGGCTGAATAGGCCAAGCGTTCTGGTTTGGAAGATACTAAGGTGACTTGACCAAGCAGGATTAGATAGGCTATAAATAAAAATTTAAACCATACAAGTCCCCTGTGACAGATGGTATCTACCCTATACTATTGCAGATGGGGATTGAAGTGTTACTACCACACCTTTTTTCCGATTAAAAATGTATTACTTTTCCGTCCAACCTTTCTATATGCGAGAAAAGTATTGGTTTAACCCAAAAAAAGTTGGAATTTTGAAAACATTTTTTGAGTTATTTTCACGTTTTTCATCAACAACAACACGAAAAAACGGTTTTTAGAAAAAAAATCCTGTGTGTACGATGCAGCCTCCGGAGTGCAATAAGTCATCAATGTTATGATTGAATATTGTTAAGAACATGTCACAGATGATCCCTATTGATTTTCAGTTCACCAGAGCCAGTACCACGAGTGCTATGGTACTTGAAGTACGACATTTTGTATTTATTTGAGAAATTTCAGTTTGTTAGCACGATACAGCCTCCGGAGTTCAACAAGTCCCCAATTTTATGATTGAATATTATTCAGGGCATCTCACTGATGAACCCTATTGAATTTCATCTCACAGGAGCCAATACAACAGGTGCTACAGTACTTTAAGTACGATATTTTTGTCATTTTTGGAGAAGTTTCAGTTTGTTAGCACAATAAAGCCTCCGGAGTACATACGAGTGACCAATTTTATGATTGGATATTATTCAGAGCGTCTCAGAGATGAACCCTATTGATATTCAACTCAGTAAAGCCAGTACAACGGGTACTATGGTACTTGAAGTACCAAATTTTCGTCATTTTTGGAGAATTCTCAGTTTGTTACGATTGATCACTTTTATGATGGAATATTGTTCAAGGTGTCTCACAGATGTACTCTATTGATTTTCAGTTGACTAGAGCGAGTACAGGGGGTCCTATAAATCCAGATATACTGAATTTTTGGTTATTTTTGGAGAAATTTCGGTTTGTTATCACGATACATCCACCGAAGTGTATACAAGTAACAATTTTATGATAGAATATTGTTCAGGGCCACACATGCGGAAAAGTTAGTTTTAATCCTTAAAACCGTTTATTTATTAATTATTTTTTGATTTCCTGTTAACAATCATTCTAAGAAATTGACTGTCTCGACCCTTACATCGTGGAATATGCTCATATTAGTGTTTTTAAATGAAACTCAAGGTCTCTAGTTAATTCCACAATATAATACAAGTTATTGAAAATTCTAAAAAATTGACAATTGTTTCGATAAATCAATATCATCGTCAGAATGACAGAAGTTACATTTCATTTTATGCCTACCTGATGTTTAGTAGTTAATTTTGGCTAGACCAAGAAGTAACCTAACTTGTGATTGGCTTAATATATGTTTATAGAAAAAAGAAGAAGATGTGATATTACAAATATTGAAGCTTAGATATTATTAGCCCTATGGTGATATCCTGGATATCATTTTTCCAATTCAGATCAGTATAACTGTGCAATGATATAAAAAACCAGGAAAACTATATCTGCTGATCTTTACAATTATCACTTAAGAAGACAGTTTATTAGTGGAGAATTCCCTAGATTTAACTGTTCATTGACAACTTCATATTGTGGGTTTCTTAAATGTCTTCTAATTTCCAGTTCTTCAAGGAAATCCAGTTCTTGTTTCTTTTCACAAATATGCAGTACTTCTAGTTCTGTGTTAGGTGTCAATGAATGATTGGTGTCAAGTAGATGTTTTGCGTAATGGGATTTATCTGGTTGCTTTAATCTGTATGCTCGTAAGTGCTCACTGTATCGTACTTCAAAATTCCTAAGGGTCTGACCCAAATAGACAGCATTACATTCTGGACATTTGAGTTTATATATACCTGACTTCTTTAATAGTGGTATTTTTGTTTTTACATTTAACAATTTTGTACTAACGTTACTTTCTGTTTTAAAAGAAATTGTTGTATTCGTTGCTGAAGATATTATCTTTAAAATATTATTATAAATATTTCATGCATATGTGATGGTTTTATAAGTTTTAATTTCATCAGCTTGTTTAGGATATATTAGTTGTAATGCCACTTTTTTCTCTTTTTTACTAATTAGCCTATTTATCATATCTAATGGATAACCGTTAGATGTTGCTATTTGTCTAATTGTATTAATCTCTCTTTCAAAATTACATTTGTCCATAGGAACTGAAAAAGCTCTATGTATCATTGAATTTTATGCTGCTAGTCTGTGAGACACAGGGTGGTTAGAATTGAATGGAATTGTTACATCAGTTTGTGTTGGTTTTCGGTAAATTGAATAATCAAGTACATTATTAACTCTTTGAATTTTTAAATCAAGAAAATTGATTGAGCTATTTTCTTCAATTTCTAATGTAAATTTAATTTTCGGGTGTAAATTATTGATGTGGTTGAAAAATACATCTAATTGTCGTTCACTACCCAGATAAATCCCACTACGCAACACATCTACTTGACACCAATCATTCATTGACACCTAACACAGAACTAGAAGTACTGGATATTTGTGAAAAGAAACAAGAACTGGATTTCCTTGAAGAACTGGAAATTAGAAGACATTTAAGAAACCCACAATATGAAGTTGTCAATGAACAGTTAAATCTAGGGAATTCTCCACTAATAAACTGTCTTCTTAAGTGATAATTGTAAAGATCAGCAGATATAGTTTTCCTGGTTTTCTATATCATTGCACAGTTATACTGATCTTAATTGGAAAAATGATATCCAGGATATCACCATAGGGCTAATAATATCTAAGCTTCAATATTTGTAATATCACATCTTCTTCTTTTTTCTATAAACATATATTAAGAAAATCACAAGTTAGGTTACTTCTTGGTCTAGCCAAAATTAACTACTAAACATCAGGTAGGCATAAAATGAAATGTAACTTCTGTCATTCTGACGATTATATTGATTTATCGAAACAATTGTCAATTTTTTAGAATTTTCAATAACTTGTATTATATTGTGGAATTAACTAGAGACCTTGAGTTTCATTTAAAAACAGTAATATGAGCATATTCCACGAAGTAAGGGTCGAGACAGTCAATTTCATTAAAAAATCTTCGAGGGAAGATTTGACCCGACTGTACCAGAAGTTACTACAAAAACGTTACAAAGCATCACAAAACATTTGGTTTAACCAAGAATGCCTTAGAAAAAAGGTAATACCAAATTATGTGAATATAAAATGTCACACTAAAACACCACAAGCACAAAAAGCTATAAAATGTGCTCAACGAGTTTGGATAAAATCTGAATGTAAAAAATGGTTCGAAGTTAGAGACTCCTTAGACAACTACATAAAAGTTGTACATTCAGAACTCACATTCCAATTACATCCAGTAGAATTTGACTGTTTGGATGACAAAATTAGAGAAAATGTCAGCACGATGAAGCATATGAAATTTAAGAAACAAGAAAAGAAGCTACAGAACCTTGAACACACACAACATAAAATTCAATACTCAAAACATCATGAAACTGTAAGTACCTACATACCAACACACTTTGCACCACGATTTGAAAACCTTTCAGACACTAATTTTACAAATAGTGAAATAGAATTTTTAAATAAAGGTTTAAAGTACAGCATACCACCTAAATTTACGAATAATATTAAACAAATTATAGCTACAGAGTCAGAAATAGCTTTAAAATCTAATTCAAATAATTTTCTTTATGAGAAATTGAAAATTGCCAATTTAATCAAAAATATTGAACCTTCAAAAGTTAAACGTCAAACAAAAAATGACATTTCAGTTTTAAACGCAATAAAAAAAGAAGGTAGAGAATAATAACCTAACAGTCACAAAATCTGATAAGGGGAATGCTACTGTCATTTTGACGACTGAAAATTACAATTCCAAAGTATATAACTTTATAAAATCCAGCGATGTAAAAGTTCTTAAAGCAGACCCAACAAAGAAGTTTTCTAATAATGTAAGGGATATTGTTAATAATTCAAATTATCTTTTAAATGATTACGAAAAGAGGTCTTTTTTTTTTTTTTTATTGAAATTAACGTGTCTCGGCATCTAGCGGCCACTGACACGGGATCTGTCATACATTTAGTTACAAATAAAAATCAAATTAAATTAAACAATTGGCAGTCTTTGAGGAACTGAATCACAGCACTAAACTGGTTAGGTTGTCCGAGAATGTTTTTGAGACTTCCACTGAGCTTGTGTTTGCGACGAGTTGGGCTGTAGTGTTTGCAATCTGTAAGTATATGCTCTATTGTAAGTCTTACATTAACACAGGATTCACAGATAGGGGGATTCTCTGTAGACATCAGGTAACCATGGGTTAGCCGTGAGTGACCTATTCTAAGTCTTCTTATAACACTTTTGTCTTTTCTTGTCATGGGAGGCATCTTCTGGGCGGTAACTGTTGGTTGTATTGTACGGAGTTTTGTGTTACATGTATTCCAATGTTTTTGCCATGTTTGAGCCATAATATGTCGAGCTGCTGATTTTAAATCTTGGTGAAGTTGAATTTTCTCTACTGGCAAGTCGGCTGAACAAGTTTGTTTCGCTGCTTGGTCTGCACGTTCGTTGCCTGTGATACCTACATGAGAAGGGATCCAGATGATATTCACAACGATACCTCTAGTGTGATGGTCGTGGCAGGTGTCAAGGATATCATGGACTAAGGGATGTTGTGAACGGTTGTGTTTGATGGAATATAATGATGAAAGGGAGTCTGTACATATGGCAAGTTTGCTGTTATCTTGTGTTGGAGTCCTCAAGGCTTGTAGAATTCCATATAGTTCGGCTGTATGTATACTACATACGTCAGGAAGTTTGTATGTTGCTATTGTTGAATCTACTGTAGTAACAGCACATCCGGTACCATTGACTTCTTTGGATGCATCAGTGTAAAGGATTTTGTCGAACTGCTGGTTATTTATCAGCTCACTGAATATTTGTCTAAGGACTATGTTAGGCGTTTCGTACTTGTTGTAGTTGTTTAGGCTTGTATTCAGTAGTGGCGGTTTTTTGGTCCATGGAGGAGTATTCGAAAGTTTTATGGGAGTTGTATCTCTAAGATTAATGTTTCTAGAAATAGGGTATAGCATTTGTGGAGATGAGAGCGATGTTTTGGGTTTGTTTTCAGGAGCTGGTTTTATAGAATCAATTAACTTAAACACTGGGTTTTGTGGGTAGGCGGATATTCTGGAAAAATAGGATAATAGTTGGCATTCTCGTCGTATGAAAAGAGGTGGTTCAGAAGATTCAATGTAGATGCTTTCGGTAGGACTGGATCTAAAAGCGCCTAGACATATTCGTAGTGCTGAGGTTTGGATAGTGTCAAGAGATTTGAGATACGATTTGCAGGCGCTCATGTAGAGGATACTTCCATGATCTAGTTTGGAGCGGACCAGTGATCTGTAAATCCTTATTAGTATTTCCTCTTCTGCTCCCCATTGGTGATGTGCTAATGATTTTAAGATGTTAATCCTATTTAGACAATTGGCTTTAGTTTCTTGGATATGTTGCCTCCATGTGATCTTTTTGTCAAATGTTACTCCTAGGAATTTATGTTGATCAACCACTTGTAGTAAGTCGCCATTGAATTTTAGTTGTGGAGGAAGAGGATTTAGTCTTTTGCTGAACTGGATTACTTTGGATTTGTTTGTTGAAAAGTGAGAACCAGATTTGAGAGACCAATTGTGGATGTTATCTAGAGCCTTTTGAAGTAAAGTACAAGTACTAGTAGTGACTTTACCTTGGCAGTAGAGAATGAGGTCGTCGGCATATAGTACATATTTGACAGGTGGATTTATATGGGAGCAGATATCGTTGATACTCATCAGAAATAGAGTGGAGCTAAGAACCGAGCCTTGTGGTACTCCATTTTCTGGCGCGTACGAAGTAGACTTTTGCCCATTTGTAACAACTTTGAACGATCTGTCGGTTAGGAAGTTTTGTAGAAAGGAGAGAATATTTCCAGTTAAATTAAAGTCTGTGAATTTCTTAAAAATGGAAGTTTTACGGATTGTGTCGAAGGCGCTGTCAATATCTAGACTCACGGCGATTATATCTTTTTTGCTTTCAATGGCTTGTGAGATGTCTGTGTGTAGAGTAACCAGATTATCCAATGTGCATCTGTTTGATCTAAAACCTGCCTGCGCTGTAGATAGTAGGTTGTGTGATTCTAGGTACCAGTGTAGGCGTCTGTTAACCAATTTCTCGAGAATTTTACACAGTGTACAGGTAAGAGAGATTGGCCTAAATGAGCTTGGAAAATTAGTATTGGAGTCGTTCTTTTTGATTGGTATAATAATTGATTTTTTCCATTGAGCCGGAAATTGTTGACTGCACCATATTTTGTTATAAAGTTCGAGCAATTTGGTTTTTGTTGCTGGATGCAGGTGTTTTAGAAAGATCATAGGGATATCGTCCGGTCCTGCAGCTGTGTTCTTCAGTGAAGGTAGGACTGAATTTAATTCAGAAAGGGTGAAAAGGAAATTGAGTGGGTGACAGTTGTAAGAGATTTGTTCAGGATGTGAGTTATTTGGTGAGTTTGGAGGTTCGGGGTTGGATTTGGTTTTATTTAGAAAGTGTTGGGCAAGGATATTAGCAATTTGTTGGTCATTGGTAATGATTTCACCCTCATGTGTTAAGCCAGGTATTTTAAAACTAGTGTTTTTTCCTTTCATCTGTCTTATCTTGGTCCAGATTTGAGATGGAGAGGTTTCAGAGGTTATAGTGCTTGTGTATTTATTCCACGACTCTCGTTTACTTTGTTTAAGAACCCTTTTGGATTTCGCTCTCATTCTTTTGAGGATTATCAAGTCTGAGTCATTTCTGGTTCTTCGGTATTTATTAAGCGCTTTTTTGCACTCTTTCACTGCATTGTTACATGATTCATTCCACCAGGGAACGGTTCGTTTTGGAGGGTTGACGGAGTACTTTCCTATACATTTATTGGCCGCAGAAATTATGGAGTTAGTAAATTGGTCAACAGCTTCGTCTACATCATTAGAATAATTGATATTGTCTGTATTTTCCTTTAGCGTTTGGCTGTAAAGTTCCCAGTCTGCTTTTGCGATTTTCCACTTTCCTTTAATGTTAACTTGCTTTGGTTCGTTGTCTGAAATTAGGATAGGAAAATGATTGCTATCGTAGAGGCTATTAAGGGTTTGCCACGTTAGTAAGGGTGCCGTTCCTGGATCTGACATGCTGAGGTCTATTGAGGAGAAGGATCCGGATTGTACATGAAAATATGTGCTGCTGCCAGTATTTAGTAGATTGATGTTACTATTATTAATTACGGTTTCAATCATTTTGCCACGGGCAAACGTGCGTTCTGAACCCCACATTGTGTTGTGAGCATTAAAGTCGCCTACTAAGATAAATGGTATAGATAATTGACTTATGAGATCCATTATATCTGTGTCTCTTACAGTGTAGTTTGGAGGGACATATACACTACAAATAGCAATTTTATTAGGGCACCATGCGTTGATGGCAACTGCTTCTAAGTTTGTATTTAAATTTAATTTTTGGTGAAATATATCGTTAGAGACAAAGACTGAGGATCCACCACTAGCACGTAAGTGAGTAGTTCTTATAAAATGATAACCAACGTAACTTTTTAAGTGAGGGTTGTGAGACTTGGTAAAATTCGTTTCTTGTAGACAAAGAAAATTTGGCGAGTAATCAGTTAAAAGCTGTTGTAATCGTTCCAAACGAGGGTAAAAACCGTCGCAGTTCCACTGTATTAAGGAGAGGGGCATGATAATAAGAAATTTAGTATGACGATTTATGCGACTGCTGTGAGCCTTCGGAGCTATATTCTTCATCACTTGGTTCATTAGACATATCCAAACTCTCAATATCTTCAGTGTCAGATTTAAGCTTTTTATTTAACCTGTTCGTTATACGGGTAATTCTGTTCTTTATGGACCTATTTGTGAGATCCGGGTAAATTAGGTAAAGGTTTGAGACTAGACCGATGATGTTCTCTGTGTGTTTTAGGGCTTCCGAGTATGGATCAGAGTTACCAAAAGTATTTTCTAAGAAGTCATATAGGTTTTCTATGGGAAGTATGAAGGCATCTGGCGTTTTCTGGTAGGTTTTTGCTATACAATCTTTTATGGACGTAGAAAGGTTTGATTCCGTGGATACACTCACTTTGCGCTTCTTCTTTACTGCTTTAAGAGCTGCTGATGGAGGGGGAGGCATATCGTACGTGTTAACTTCTGCTTCTGCAGGTACACTTGAGTTTTCACTGTGTGATGAAAGCTGGGAATATCCGCGTTTTTGGACTGGAGGCAGAGCGGCAGCAGACTGGTTTACTTGTGGTGTTATCGAGTCTTCGTTTGAACTCACTTCGTTGCTTTCAATTGGGTTTACAGAGTCTGTTTTTGAGGATACCTGTTCAGTTTGTGCAGTCAGAGTGGATTGGGACAATATATTGTTGGTTGGGGGATTTGGGCAATTTGTGGCGATGTGTCCGGGTTGCTTGCAAATGAAGCACTCCATTTTGTCCGTAGATAGAAAGATTCTGTTTTCGTTGCCGTCAAAAGGGATGATTAATGAGGTCTGCAATTCGAAGTCGTCTGATGGGGAAAGAACGTAGGCTTGTCGTCTAAAACTTAATATATGAGAATATTCGTCGCCTGGGATACCAGCTCGCAGAAACGAGACAGGGGAGGTTAATTGTAAACCAAGGCTTTTTATTGCATTTTCAGCAAGATCATGGGGTATATAAGGAGATATGTTCGAGATGATTATCCTTTTTGTCGGAGATACGAGTCTGCGGATGTTTATGACATTATTGTTGATGGTTACGGATTGATGGGATTTTAACAGATCGTCAACAAGATTAGAATTGGTTAGATATATGCAAATTCTGTTATTCGAGATTCTCGACGCAAAAGAAATATGTTTGGGGCCTACAATATCGCCTATTGCCTTAACATAGTCAAATAATTTTAGGTTGTCTTCGGCGTGCATCACTATGGCTTGATCCTTTTTTGGGAAAGATGGTTTAGGTGCTGACTTAACGGCTGATACATAACTGTTGCTAGTCGTTGGGTTGTTGATATTTAAATTGTGCGACATTTTGGTTTCAGTGGGTTGAGGAAAAGCTGTTTGATTTATTCTTGCCCTTGTACTCAAAAGCAAATTGTTAGGATGGCTTATTAATTACAACTTTATGGTTTTATTTTAGTGTTCAGTAATATATCCATAATGTTGCCTACGCCTCTGGTAATGAGGAGCAGGCAAAAACTGAATTTATCGAACTCGGTTGATGAGTTGGCTATTATCAGTTTATTTAACGAAAGGAAACGAAAAAATGTAAACAATCAATCAGCGCAATGACAAAAACTTATTGAAGATACTTAAAATGTTCAATACATACGTCGGTTTTTGTAACACTGATTAACTATAACTTTAACTTGATAAATCACTCAGTACTAGAAATAACTGAAGAGCAAAAATTCAAACGATGTTGACTCGTTTAAGCACACGCATCGACCGAAAAGAGGTCTATCATACATAAGAATCCTCATTGTCCACAATTATATGGAACAGTTAAATTACATAAAATAACGAAACCAATTAGACCTGTAGTCTCTTATGTTAATGCTCCTAATAATATATTGGCAAAGAAGCTCAACAATATACTCAATACTTACGGATATGAATCTCAGTACTCAATTAGAAATTCAATAGAACTAATCAAAAAGTTGAAATCAATCCACTTGCAAGATAACTATAAACTCATATCGTTCGATGTAACTAACATGTTTACTAAAATTCCTCCTAAAGAATGTCTAATACTTGTAAGAAAATTACTAGAAGATGAAATTATTAATCCAGGAATAATATCAGATATACTTAATTTATTTGATGTATGCATTAATCAGAATTATTTCACTTTTGACAATAAGATATATATTCAAAATGAAGGTTTACCAATGGGAAGCCCTATATCACCTATTTTAGCAAACATTTTTATGGACAATTTAGAAAGAAAGATCTTTGAAAGTAATATTTCGAAAAATATTTTATTTTGGTATAGATATGTAGATGACATATTAGCTTGTTTTATGGGTAGTGAACGACAATTAGATGTATTTTTCAACCACATCAATAATTTACACCCGAAAATTAAATTTACATTAGAAATTGAAGAAAATAGCTCAATCAATTTTCTTGATTTAAAAATTCAAAGAGTTAATAATGTACTTGATTATTCAATTTACCGAAAACCAACACAGAATGATGTGACAATTCCATTCAATTCTAACCACCCTGTGTCACACAGACTAGCAGCATATAATTCAATGATACATAGAGCTTTTTCAGTTCCTATGAACAAATGTAATTTTGATAGAGAGATTAATACAATTAGACAAATAGCAACATCTAACGGTTATCCATTAGATATGATAAATAGGCTAATTAGTAAAAAAGAGAAAAAAGTGGCATTACAACTAATATATCCTAAACAAGCTGATGAAATTAAAACTTATAAAACCATCACATATGCAGGAAATATTTCTAATAATATTTCAAAGACAATATCTTCAGCAACGAATACAACAATTTCTTTTAAAACAGAAAGTAACGTTAGTACAAAATTGTTAAATGTAAAAACAAAAATACCACTATTAAAGAAGTCAGGTATATATAAACTCAAATGTCCAGAATGTAATGCTGTCTATTTGGGTCAGACCTTTAGGAATTTTGAAGTACGATACAGTGAGCACTTACGAGCATACAGATTAAAACAACCAGATAAATCCCACTACGCAAAACATCTACTTGACACCAATCATTCATTGACACCTAACACAGAACTAGAAGTACTGCATATTTGTGAAAAGAAACAAGAACTGGATTTCCTTGAAGAACTGGAAATTAGAAGACATTTAAGAAACCCACAATATGAAGTTGTCAATGAACAGTTAAATTTAGGGAATTCTCCACTAATAAACTGTCTTCTTAAGTGATAATTGTAAAGATCAGCAGATATAGTTTTCCTGGTTTTCTATATCATTGCACAGTTATACTGATCTTAATTGGAAAAATGATATCCAGGATATCACCATAGGGCTAATAATATCTAAGCTTCAATATTTGTAATATCACATCTTCTTCTTTTTTCTATAAACATATATTAAGCCAATCACAAGTTAGGTTACTTCTTGGTCTAGCCAAAATTAACTACTAAACATCAGGTAGGCAAAAAATGAAATGTAACTTCTGTCATTCTGACGATGATATTGATTTATCGAAACAATTGTCAATTTTTTAGAATGTTCAATAACTTGTATTATATTGTGGAATTAACTAGAGACCTTGAGTTTCATTTAAAAACACTAATTTTCTATTCGTTAGATAGTTTAATATTTTAATTAACTAATCAGGAATTTATAAATTTATTAGTTTGAAAATTACTCCCTTGATTCATACGGAGTCAAAGACTTTTTGTATGTCGATCGTGACCATGATGGCATTGTTTTTCTTCCGAAAGCCTTCTCCGATGTAGTTTAAGACTCTAATAATTTGAGCTGTTGTACTGTGACCGCTTCTGAATCCGTATTGCTCGGAGATATAATATTATGTTTGTCTATAATGACTTGAAGCCCTTTTAGTATTATTTTGTCTATCACCTATGCTATGTTAAGTAGTGAGTGACGTAGATTGTAGGGGGGTCGTACAGGCTGTACAGCCTCACAAGCACTTCGACCTATAAGTTCTTTTGTGCGTGACCCTTGATCTATTCGAGGCCCGGGATACCGAGACTTCTTGTGAAGTTTATCAGTTTCCTGGGAGCTAAGTTCCTGATGTCGGAGGGCGTTAAAAAGGCCCCTTCCAGGAACTTAAGCCTCTTGCAGAAAAGCGCTGGGCATTCGCAAAGCAAATGTTCTGCAGTTTCCGCGAAGTTCTCGCAGTAGCGGCAACTGTCACTCTCTGATTTGCCCATCTTTTTGAGGTGATACCCCAGAGGGCAGTGTCCAGTGAGGAGTCCCGTTACCATCTTCAAGTGTTTCTTGTCCAACTCGAGAAGCTGTTTAGCTTTCTTAGGCGATAGGCACACTAGTCTTTTCGCTTGTCTTTGTCCTGGCACTTTATTCCAGTGAGATTTCATTTCATCGGTTTCCCAGCGTCGGAACTCCTCTTTTAAGTGGGCTTTGGAGAGTCCACAGAAGGGTTCTGGGCCGGGAAATTGTGTATTTGCCCCTTCTTTGGCAAGGCAATCTGCTTCTTCGTTGCCTTTAATTCCTCTGTGACCTGGCACCCACATCAGGGTGACCTGATTGTTTGCTGCCAGTTGTCTCAGGGATTGTTTACAGTCCCAAGTTAGCTTAGACTCACAGGTGTATGACCTCAGAGCTTTTAGCGCTGCTTGGCTATCTGACAGTATATAGATTTTTTCCCTTCGAGTGCCTCTTTCAAGGCATTCCTGGGCACATAGTTCTATAGCATGTACTTCTGCTTGGAAGATGGTTGGGGTGTTACCAAGGGGTTTTGAGAGCCTGAAATTCGGTCCTGTAACGCCCACTCCAACCCTTTCGTCCATCTTAGATCCATCTGTGTACCACACTGATGCATCCCTTCCCAGTTGAGGTCCGTTCTCTGTGCAAGTTTGGTGGCTGTTTATGACCACTTCAAACTGCATTTCGAAGTCGTACCTAACTGTCGGTTTAGACATGGCTTCTAGGGAAATATGTTCCAAAATCTTTAAGTGTCCGATCAGATTTCCTGCTTTTAGGCTTTTTGTCTGGCTCAGTCTGAAGGCACTGTTTGCTGCTTCTTTCATTACACATAGGTGCAATGGCGGAAGGTTCAACATTACCTCTAGAGCTGCAGTAGGGCACGTAAATATTGCCCCTGTTATTCCCAGACAGGCTAGCCGCTGCACTTTCTGCAGCTTGACTTGTGCCGAAATTTGTTGAGTTTTTGGCCACCACACTAGTGAGGCGTAGGTGACCATGGGTTTGATGATCGTTTGGTATGACCAATAAATCATTTTTGGTTTCAGACCCCATGTCTTACCAAAGACTCTGCGGCATGTCCAACTTGCCGCTGTAGCTCTGGAAAGAATGTGGTTGATTTGGCTGTTCCAAGTCAGTTTATGGTCTATTATAACTCCCAAATATTTCACCTCTTTGGAAAATGTTAGCTGGGTTCCATTCAGAGTTGGGGCTTTAAGTTCGTACTTTCGCCTCTTGGTGAATGGAACCAGCACTGTTTTGCTAGGATTGACGTTGAGTCCTTCCTTTGCGCACCAGCTTCTGATTATGTTTAGGGCTAATTGCATGCGGTCGGAGATTACTCCGTCATGTTTGCCCCTAATGGTGACGACTAGGTCATCGGCATAACCTTGAGTCGTGAAACCAGATTCGTGTAGCTTTACTAACAGGTCGTCGACAACCAGTGACCACAGCAAAGGCGATAAAACTCCCCCTTGGGGGCAACCTTTTTCTGCTGTCATCTTGACTGTCTCTCCCCCAAGGGTCGCCACAATGATTCTGCTTTTTAGCATTGATTGTGTCCATCTGATCAGTGAGGCGTTGATATTCCTTTCCTCTAATGATCTGGTTATGGAGGCATGTGAGGTGTTGTCGAAAGCACCCTCTATGTCAATGAAGGCACAAAGAGCCATTTCTTTTGCCACATATGTCTTTTCAATGCTTTCAATTAGGCATTGTAGAGCATTAATCGTGGATTTTCCTGCTTGATAAGCAAACTGTTTCTTGTGAAGCGGTCTTAACTCGAGGAGTTCGCTTCTGACATAACAGTCTATTATTTTCTCCATTGCTTTCAGGAGAAAAGAGGTGAGGCTAATGGGGCGATAAGACTTTGGTTCGTCCATTGGGCGTCTTCCAGTCTTAGGTATGAACGCCACTACAGCCTCCCTCCAGGTCTTCGGTATGTAGCCGAAGATAAAGCTGGCTTTGAATAGCCTTTTCAGGAAGGGTGCTATTAATTCAAGGCCATGTTGCAGTAAGGCGGGGAATATCCCGTCCTTTCCTGGCGACTTAAATGGTTTGAAACTTTTGATAGCCCATTTGATTCTTTGGGTTGTGAAAATTTTCCCAGCTAGGCTTTTGCTGGCTCTATTGGGGTTGCGAACGACCCCTTCCAGGTGAGCACTTTGCTGTTCATTTTCCACAACCGCTTTAGAACCAGGAAAGTGCGTCTGCAAGAGAACACTTAGACTCTCCTTAGGGTTATCAGTGTATCCTCCGTTCGGCTTTTTGATCAGACCGATACCGTGAGTGACGTAACATGGAGTTTGTGAGCTTTGATGTTGGCGTCTTGAGCATATTGGGGTATTGGCAAGTTTTGAGTATATAATTTATAATGCATGTTAATTGCACAATATCTTTTTTAGGTATATTTTTGATTAGAGTTGTGGGAACCGTCGAATCCTGGAGCTGTTCTGTTTTTGAATTGTTGTATAGTGTTGTAAATTTCTGTGCAAGTGGTTAAATTGTTTGTATATTATGTGTTTAATTAGTCCGAGGCATTGAATTTTCTAGTATTTTCTTTCGTTTTCTATGCGTGCTAGTGGTTTTTTGTGTGTAGTCGTCTGAGTGTTCCGATAGTGACTCATATTTATTGTGAGCTTCGGTTATTTGTCGTCTTGTAGTTTGGTTTAAAATGTTATTGAATGTCATACGTTTATTTGGTTTTTCAAAGCCTAGTGGAGTGATCTCTCTAATTTCCATAGATTTGCTTTGTAAAATTGTTTTTCTTCCTATGTTTGGTATTCTCTTTTTCTAAGTTCATATTTAATTATCTGGCAATTATCGGTTGGTTTTAGTTGACAATTTTTTCATATTGCGACGTGAATTTGTCAGCTGTTGTTTTTGTGCTTTCGACATCTTCCATTTCCTGCGCCTAGGAAGTATTTGCGGATTTGGGCTTGTATAGTGGTTTTTTATTATTAATATTTAGCGGTGATTTTTGGCTATCGTCCGTGTCGTCTGAGGTATTATCGTTGCTCCGACATCCTATAGTGTCTTCTTCCTTGTGAGCGCTAATTTGGTTTGATTTTATTGTTGATCAATCCAGTGTCAAGAAATTGTTGGTATTAATGCCTCGACAAACTGGGATTGATTGTTCCGGGCTTAGTCATTTGGAATTGAGTTTATGGCTGTCGAGTGTGGTGTTCTAGAATTCTATACACTTTTTAAGTTGGCTTTCTAGACACTTTTCTTCAACGTTTACTGTACTGTTTTTTATTTGATTCTAGACTTTGTATATTTATTAGGATGATTAGGATCTCTGGGATTTTTAATAGTTTCGAAATGTTTGGAAGTCCGTGAATGGATTTCGTTGATTTTTCGTCAACCGATTTCGTCGAGAAATACTAGTTTCAAGTAATTTTTGTTTTTTGATCTTACCTTATTTTTAATTCTTCCAATTTCGCTCGATTTTGTAAGACACTGAGTGTCTAATATATCGGGGGTGAGACGTGGTTCGTCATAGTCAGAATTTTGTCTACTTTCCCCCTTTTTTCGAGATTGTTTTTTTATTTTATTTCTATTTTGTACCTCGTGTTTAAATGTACCTTTATTCTAAGTTTTTCTTGGGAAACTTTTAACTGACACTAATAGTTTTTTCACATCTTATTTTTATCACAACCACATCTATGTAAGATCCTTAAAGCTTGTTTGGCATGGTGAATCGCACCAGTAATATGCCAATAGGTCAAGGTCATATAGTTACCCAAGATAGGCAAAGTATCAGACTTAGCACTTAAGTCATATAGACCAATAAGCATATCTTCCTTTTTACTTAAAACACTAGAAAGGCTTCTGGATAGGTTTATTAGAGACGAGATGCTAAAAGGTAACCGGCTAAGTAACCGTCAATATGCTTACCAACCACGTAGATCTACAGATTCTGTGCTGGACGATCTGAACAGGCTGGTCTCAGAGTCAATAGATGACAAGGATATGAAAATTGTAACTTTCCTGGATATCGAGGGAGCATTCAACAATGTCACTACCACCTCATTGAATAACGCAACAAGTAGACCTATTGTAATATGCAGATGGATACAGGCTGATCTGGAAAAAGGATAGCAGAATCCACTCTAGGTCAAGCCACCATCAAAGCAAGAGTCGATGGAGGATGCCCACGGGGAGGAGTTCTGTCACTACTTTGGTCAACCTTAGTTGACGATCTCCTCATAGAATTATGCACGGCGGATTTTTGCTGCCTATGATAAACAGACGACATAGTAATTATTGTCAAATCAAAGTTTGCAGGGGTGGTGCCTGGAAGAATGCAAGCAGCCCCAAATATTGTTGACAGCTGGTGTAAACACGAGGGACTTACAGTCAACGCTCAGAAAACACATGTGGTCAACTTCACTAAAGAAACGGCACTGTAAGGTCTAAAACCACCAGTACTAGGCGTAACGGAGATTGCATTTTCCAAAGAAATAAAATAACGTGGGGTACGTTCGATCATATGCTTACATGGAATACTCACAGAAGAATGTGTGGTAAGAACTGAAGACACATTTTAAAATGACCATATGGTTATACACAAGCGGGGTTATGCCAATACCTAAGGGTCGGTGGTGTGGTAGACAAAGACGCATCAAAGGAAAACTATAAGGCTATTAATTAACACGGGACCATAAGAACTACTCCCAAAGCTGTATCTACCGCCTACACATTTTCGTACAAGGCGAGGCCAGATATGTGTTGCACAGATTAATACATAATAAACAGTACATAAGCCAGATGCATAGTGCGGATTATCAGAAGCTAATCGCGGAGCTGATAGCGGACAATGTAATGGAGAAACCCATTGATGCAAGATATAGCTTTAATAACAAATTCAAAGTAAGTATACCAGATAGTGGAAGAAATCAAAAAGCAGGAAAGAGCATATTATTAAATTACTATATTCACAGACAGCGAAGCGGCGTTAAAGGCACTGTGTGTGCTCTAAACACGCTGGGTGACCGTAGAAAAGTCACGGTGGCATGGATTCCGAGGCACGAGGCAACGAAAAGGTAGGCAAAATGGCCATGCAGGCTGCGTCAATGTCATTCGTTGGACCGGAAAATACGTCAGCGACGTTCAAACGGAACAGGCTGGAATGTCAATAGCCGCTAAAGAACTAACAAGGATCGATATCTCTAGTAAAACAATAATAATCTGCACATACAGCTGACAAGCTTTGCTAACCCTGAGCAGACCTCGCGTCACATCAAGGCCAGCAATGGAGTGGCATCAATCATTAACCTGGGCTTCGGAAAAAAATAACATTGTCTGGTTGGGTTAAAGGGCACAATGAATGCAAAGGTAACCGAATTGCGGACAGTCTGGCTAGGAAGGCCGCCGGCCTAAGAGTATTCGAACCCGGTGACTCTTTCAACCTACCGATAAAAAGCAATCGCAGAAATAATCCCATAGCCAATTGGTGAAACGATAGGAGGAAATGCCAAGGAAATACTTGGCGATATCCAAGTCGAACCTTCGGTTGGTTGTGGGATTACTGACTGGTCACTGCCAACTATGGAAATACCTCCATATTATGAGGCTAATAGACACACCAATATGCAGAAGAGTGTGAACGAGAAGACGAAACTGTAGAACACGTCATATGTGAATGCCCGGAGTTATCGTCTATAAGATTACACGTTCAGCAAGTCTTGGCCTAAATCTGCTAACATAAGAGAGATGACCCCAGGCGACTTGTCCACCTTCCTAGAATTGGCAGGATGGATGATGATCTAAATGGGACAACTCCTGAGGGATACACAATGAGTCCAACTCACTCTCCCAACTCTACAGATACAGATGGACCAGAACCCTTCCGCACGCTGTAAAATCAGTAACAAAAGCGGCAACAAAAAAAGGTGTAGTATAGCTCTAGGTTATGGTGGAGGAATTCACTAGGCCAAAGACAAGAGAAATAGTTTATATTAGAACAATCGCCAAAATTCACGGCAGACTTGATAAGTCAAGACAGAAAAATTGTCAACATCGTCGAGGGTCTGTAAGCTCAATATGCATTTAAAATTGATGGGGTTAATAGAAGACTCCTTATGTAGATTCTGTCCATCAGAGGAAGAAACTGCGGGGCGCATTCTATGTCTCTGCGATAGTTTAACAAACGTGCGATTCTCGGTAGTAGGCATAGGAAAACATCTGACAAGGTAGTACATGAAAGATTCAGTCTCTAAGCTGATAGACTTCATAAGAAGAATAAGGATGGAAAATGTAATCTAGATTTAGAGGACCACAATAGTTCTGAAAAGGTCGCAGTGGAATAAGCCACAAGCCACCTCTGTGAAATTTATCTACCTATCTACCAACTTACAAAGAGCGGAGTGATTGAAACTTAACTATCTTCATATTGTTTGTTGGCATTGTGTTCACACATTTCTTAAACAAATGTCCAAATTGTGAATTTTGATACAAGTATGGAGTTCCTAATTGTTTGAATTCTCATTATTCACTAGTGACCGATTATTAAAATATTTTTTCAATTTTTCCATAATAGTTTGGTGTCATTTGAGAAATATCCTTAACAGACAACAAACATTATTAGAATATACTTTGCCAAATCCCATGGCTGAAATCTTTGATACAAGTATTTCATAACATCAAATTTGCTATTTGATGTTATATGACATGATAAAGTTGATGGAAAAAATATAGATTTGGAAACATTTTCTAATTTTTATGATGCATAAGAAAGATGGGAAAGCAATATGTTTATTATTTTACCAAACTTTACCAAAAATAATTAATGATCAAGTTATTATAGTTCTTTCAAGTATTTGATTTGCAATGTTGGCATCTGAAGCATGGTTGGGTAATAGAACTGCTTTATTGTTATTATGCATTAACAATGGAATAATTGTCAACATTTTATTTTTAATCAACCATAAATTATACTCTTATCGAAATGCACATTTTTGAAGTGAAAACTTTTTTAGCCACGTTTGGGCGAATTTTGGTAGGGCAAAAACTTATAGGTTCGCGTTACCGATGACCTCGACATGTTCATGACGTATTCATGAGATATTTCACCGGGAATGGAAAATCACTGGCGCTACCGGTGATTCATTACTTGCAGATGCGGTGACCGGTGTTTTCTATAATCATTATTTGAAATGATTAATTGTAGAATCACTGTGCAGTACAACAGTAAGTACTCAAAATACTTCGTTTGTGTAGAAAAATAAATGATAAAAGTAAAGCATTTATTGTCTAATCGATTTCCAACGTTATTGATATTTGCTTTCAAAAATTTAATATTTATTTTTCTAATATTTGATATCTGCAAAATTGAAAATTCTATAAAATTTTATAGGAAATTAAATTCTCAAAATTATTGGCATACATTGTCAGAAATAAAATACATGTTATTTTTTTCAAAACGATTGAAAGTTATTTAATTTCACTAATAGAACTTTATAAAAAAGTATTGACACATAATGAGACTATAATTGATTTAAAAAAAGAACACAGTTATTCCCTTATTTTGAGTTTTCACTTCTGTCGGCAGTCCTTATAACTGCCTATTTCAATTTTTGATTGGAACATACAATACAGTTGTAATGTGGATATATTCCAATATGATTGAGCAAACAAAACTTGACTACTTGGAAAAACACTATACAGGCTGCGTTTCCTTTGAATTTTGATATTTAGCTGGTCCTGAAAAATGCATCAGGCTAACTTTAATTATTTATTGAAACAATTTGTATTTTATATCATACAACTTAAAAATGGCTACGTGCCAATTAATATTATTGCCCTTCTTTCTGAATCTGACAATATGTCATATAGACTTTTCTATCTCTAGAAAGTTGGCGTTTGGAAACGAGACGTTTCCATGGTAAAAATTACGATAAAATATATTTATTATCAAATTAATCAGAATCTCAATTTGTGTTTCATATTAAACATTCATTAGTAATATAATATTCCTGTATGTTACTTACGTTTTCTCTTTTTCTTTTTAGGATTCCCACTATTTGCTAATTTCTGCTTTTTTTCTTTCCTTTTAAGACGCTTGTTTTTTCTTTCTTCTTTTTTCTGTTTTGTCAATGACCAAGCTTCTGTTGGTTTTTTAAACAATACTTGTTTTTGACCGGGCCAGACACCTAAAATATATTAACTTTTAATTACTAGTTCATGCCTGTTAATTTCGACATTACTAAACTAACTTATCAAGTGTATTCAAAATTGGTTGAGATGTAGTCTGGTCTACCATCAATATCTTAAACAAAACTTAATATCGTTAAAGGGAAGAAAATGGTGACTACACATTCTCGTTTTAATCTGTCAATATAGCTAATAAAATTCCTGCGTCTCATGCATCATTTTCTACGATTTCAAACGATTGTTTGGGAATCAACATAACACACTATCTTGCAAGGCTATCATTGTAAACGGACTTTTGTCAACAAACCCTATCGAATATTATTATAGAAGACAACGTTTTGATTTTAATGATGGTGATCTTAGATACTATCATTTATGGAAAGGAATAGAAATATGAACATTTATTTCCAATACAACAGTCTGAATACACTATTTATTACTATACTATACCATCACTATCAATTATACTGACTGACCAATTATGGTCTTTAGAGACTGAAGTTTACCTTGGTTATCAAAATGCGTGTCAGACAGATTTTTGACAGATAATTCAAAATGTGAAGCTTAAACTTTATACTTATGGTAAGTACAAAACCATCTTTCATATGCAACGAAATAAATAACAGACTAGAAACAGAATCAAATATTGTTATGCATTTATTAGAATCACAACTCAAATCTGACCTAAAAGTTTTTGTAGTGTTCTGAATACATTGTAATAGAAAAACTATTTACCTGCACTTCCTTACCTGTGTTCTTATAGTGCTCTAACTTTTGAAGCCTTATTTTCTCTCTGACTGTATCTTTGTAAGGAATACTGTTTATATCAAAATTGGGTATTTCTGGAAAATCTGTGAGGATTCGTTTTTTTAATTCAGGCATTTTTGGCAGTTGCAGGAGTCCATATGTAGCAGCTACAGCTCCTATAGGTAATTCCTGTAAAAGTTGATTTGTACATAATCTTTTTTCTGGTGTGCACTTTGTATCATTTATATATTTATTTTTCAACAAAGTTTTACAAAAATAAAATGGAATTACACTAAACCTGGTTTGATTACACTATTCGTCTACTAATTTACTAAACAATTCAAGTGGAGCACTGTTTAAGCTTTATATTATTTTTGTGGATCCTATGTTACATCTCTACTTACAGTTTTCTGCTAATCTTTTTTATACCTGCCTTTTAATACTTCTCTCTGTCCAAACCTTTTAAAAATGAGCTTGTCCGAGAAATGTATCGTTCTTTATGTGTATTTCCGTATTTTGCGGTGGCAAAATAAAATACATTACCTATTAGTGATTAACTTTCTAAATTATATAGTACTTTATGTAACGTTCTTTTCTTCTGTAGGGGAATATTTTTTTGCCAGAAAAGAGTTAACAATGACACCCTTGATAGTGCGGTATGCCTCGAAAGGCGCCAATCCTCTCTTAACGTGGAGAATAAACGTTCGTTGTTAGAAACTTAACAACGATCCCAGAATAGCTAGCGCAGGAACTGTAATTCAGGGGTCGAGCTAGAAAAACCCTTTCACAAGCGACAAGGGTATGTAGTAACGGACTTTAATCGTTACACCCCTTGTGATATCGTTACCGGTGGCTGTTTTAAACTGTTAGATATGATAGAAAATTTTACTTTTTCCTCAAAGTTTCAAGGATCTAAACTTTGAGCGGTTTACCCTGTATTTTTAAGATTTTTATTTCAGAAAACTCATCATTTACCGATTTATTTACGTGTCGGAGGATTAATTTTGATTTCGAGGAAATAAAAAGGTTTATTTAGTGTCAACATAAGATCTGCTAATATTGCAGACTCAGATTAACAAATAAAATAGATATGTTTGTTTTGTTCTTTTCTAGCCCCAAACAATGAGTCACATTCTAAGCTCCCTTGCGGACACTTCCACTGCTTTGCCATATTTACAAAGTCTCTTTAGTTGCAGGAAAAATAAAATTACAAGTTTAACTGAAAATGTGTTAAAAAGTTAAGCAAATAAAAAAAGTCATACTAATTTATGCATTTCAGTCGCTATTTTTAAAATTAATTAATAATACTTGAATTTTATTTAATGAAGTCATATTCTTATATAAATTTTAAACAAGTATTTGTTGTATCCTTAGATACCTTTATGGTTATAACTAAAAGTGGCAACATTGCTAAAAATTTCAGTACCTGTTTAATGTGTCAATAGTAATCTATTTAGTAGTTTTGTCCTTGTTTAATTACCATATAAAGAGAGATGCAAATATTGTCAGACTGTGATCGACGATCATTTCTAATAGGGTCGTAGTATTGTAGTAACGTGGTTTGTTCATACGAGCGCCATTACGACTAGAGAGTAAACATTTAGTTCTTTCGTTTTGATGTGTGTTTTCAAAACTTTTAGTGACAAAATAAATTTTTAAGTTAATTAATTTAATGTTTTTGGATTATCATGGTTCGTCGGTGCAAAGTTTGTCAGAAAAACAGCCGAAATTACCAAGGCCATGTAGCTACATCCCCACTTTTTGTAATTCATTCATTATTTCACTACTGGCGTTTAGAATTGTGGGTCGCAAAAATAAACGTGTTTATGAATGAATATCCCTCTCTATGTTTATTATTACTCTAAGATTGCAGGTTAACTACAAAAAAATGGTTTGATCACCATTTCAAAGCCCACCCATCTAATGGATATAAATTAAATAGAATAAAATCCCTCTTCTACATCAAATACGATGGTTCAGCAAACCTAGTGGATTCACACAAATTACAGTTTTTACCTACCTTAACCTAGCCTTATTTTAAATGGATTAAACTCTTAAAAAAATTGTAACTTTGATTTTTAAATGGTGAAACGGTGAAAGATAAAACTTTGGGATAATTCTCGTAGTTGCTGAGAAGTTGCAGAGACAAGCCGGTGATACTAACCTGACGAAAAATATATTTATTAAATAATATAAAACAAACAATGCTCGGGAGTGCAAAAGATATCGAGTGCTCGGGCTTCTAAAAATAGCTTTCACAGCTCAGTCCTGAATTCTAGAAATCATGCCTAGTGCTCAGACTCTAAAAGCATATTTCTGATCGCAATTCCCTGTATCCTATTTTCCGGAGGATTGCAAAAAAATGAACTTTGTAAATCCTATTCCCTGCTTTTTAAAAAAAAATTCGCGGGGAAAACCGATCAGCATACTTTTAGAACTCGGGCTCTAAAAAAAGATTCCTTGGGGACCTTCTCGTTCCTGTACATACATTTTTCGGTAACTAAATTAAACAAACAACTGCTTCTACACTACACTTTCTATGTATGCAAATAAGAATTAATTACTTTTTAAATAAATATTTGTCTAAAGAATTTCAATCAGCGAATCTTCTTGCTCGGTGCTATGGGTCAGGTGTATCGGCTTACAACTGATTTTTGAAATGTCAATTTCATTTCGAACTAAACTCAAATTCAAAAGGATACTTCCACTACTGACATGACACTGAAACACTGGCGTGTGTACCTCCGGTATGCCGAACAATTTCCGTGTTTAAAATGAAATTCGTACTTAATTATGAATAATGATTAATTTAACAACTGTAAAATAATACTAAAAAATTTAAAATAAAATTGTTAACTACAGTACTATTTCTGGAGTTGTTTTAATAGCAAATAGGTAACTTCGTTACATTTAAACATAAAGAAATATATATTACTTACCTTTACTTGTAATAAGTAAGAACAATCATGCTTTGAATAAGCTTGTATGTATGACACAAATGCTTTAGTACTTTTTTCCATAATAGCTCTATCTTTTTTCAACACGTTTCGTATTTGTTCTTTTAAATTTTCTATCTAAAATGAATATTTTTATTAATCAAATGGTATTTTATGAATATTTGCAAATCATAGATGACATAAAGATACAACATTGATATAAAAAATATACACAGTTTTTAAAAGTTGAAAAGTAGCAGTAAAAAGTGGCAGATTAGTATAATAACCATTTATCAACTAAAAATAGATGTATTTGAACAAATTATAACAGCAGGGATGTATTTTTTTTGACATCTGAAACCTTGCAACAAATCCAATAATAAATATAGTACTTGAAACTATAAATATCGTCGGCTTAACATGTAAATGTAGTAAGTCCTAAATTGTAAATTTTACAGGAGAGCTAAAAAAACTTCCTATATGTTGGTATATTAAATTTTTTTAAACAAAAACTTTTACCAAATGTTTAAACATATCTAATTTACCAAATTATGGAAAATAATTAACAAAAAAAGTATTTTTTTGGTTTTTTTGGGACATTTTCACTTATATTTTTTAAAAACTTATTGGACTTTCAACATTTTCACTTTTAAAGCAATACTTAAAACAACACTAATTAGTATTTCAAGCTATTATATTTATTGAACAACAGATACAGGATACAAATTATTATTAACGAAAACTAAACAAAAGAATAATATTTTTTTAACATCAATAACTTTAACTGCTAAATCTTACACTTTTAGGAACTATAATTTTAAAAATAATTGTTACTATTCTTTAAATGGCAAATTATCATAAAACGAGTGATAGTCTTTATTTAAACTAGCTTTAAGACTCTGAAGATGATCGTACTTTGTTTTTTTAATCGGTATCTCACTTTGGTACAACTGTGAAAGATCTTCCAATGCACACGGATGAACTTTATGTACATTACGGTGTTCCAAAGTTTGATACAGCATTATGTCTTACTTTGTATAGTACTTGTCCATTAGGTTTGTACATTATTGATCGTAAGTCGGTAACTGCTGGATCGCCAACTTTTCTCCCATGTCTTATGGATGTTAAAAACTTGAGCTTGTCAAAATTTTTAAAAAATTCGTAAGTTAAATACTTAACAAAATATGGACGTGGATTCTGTCTTGCTTGGAGGCAGACCCCAACATACTCAGCTGGTACGTTAATAGAAATATTTTTCAATTTTCTTTCAATACAAGAATGCATGGAGTCTGCCTCCATTTGCGTGTGCCCCTTTTCGAGGTACTTTTGCTCAATTTGTATACCATATTTCATGGATATATTAAGGAGAGCATTAGACATTGTGGAGTTACGATTTTGTGAGGTACATCCATCACTCCAAAATATTATGGATTTTTCATTTGCCATCTTCTCTAATACATGCTCCTTTATGAAGTACGACAATATGGAGGCATAATTATTGGCAGTTACTCCTCCTGCGGCTTCATGCCAAATAAAACACTAACCATTACCGGTTTTCATATCATGAAGTGTAAAATCATGGACCATGAGTTTTGTTTTAAAATATAGCGAGGAGACGTTTGATTTTGGACTCAAAAGCACTGCTTGAAGGTCCATACAAAACACTTCATTTTCTGAGGTTTTATCTTGGTCTTTTGCCTCCCTGGCTTCAACTTTTTTTTTTGGTGTACGAGAAATTCTTCCTCTGAGATATTTCCGGTTCTATGTGATACACATTTGTCACATTCATCCTTTTTCGGTTTAAATAAGGCTAAATTCATTTCATCAAAGACATGATAAAAAGTAGCTACTGAAAGATATTTTATGCCCTTTTCCTTGCACCAAAAATCTCTATAACATTTGTAAAGAGCGGATTTTGAGGCCCATGTCCGTTCTAAATATTGTCTGTTTGAACTGGCCCTACAATAATGTGACTCAACTTTTGGAAGATAATCAAAAAATTCCTGCAAATTTTTCTTCTCTTGGGCGAATTTTTCTTTATTTGTACGATGTTGTTCATCTTGATTATTAACGCTTTCATCATTCGACGCATTTTCTATACTTTTTAAGTTTCTTTCGTTACATCCTGAAAACTTCCATATATCGACCATTCTCTCACCCATTGCTATTGTATTTAAATACATTTTCTTGCATACTCTTATAGTTGATTCATCTCGTTTCTTTAAATTATACTCCGATGAGTACTCTCGTCTAGATTTATTTTCTTCTTTTCTGTTCCTGTGCCGTTTGGTTGGTGCGTTTTTAACCGATAAATACACAAACGTTTTTCTTTGTTCCCAATTCATTTGTTCCCAAAACATTTTAAATATTTCTTGCCGATCATCTTCACCTATTTTTTTGGCACTCCAGACTGGTTTTGGTTTTATTTGTTAATTTAGATAGTTTACATTCGCAACGTGGTCCAAGGGATCTTCCTGGCTTTGCAATCTCTGTCCAAACACCATTTATTTTTTTGGAACGAAGTTACTTATCGCGCGTTGTGAAAGGAGGCTAGACGGAAAAAATTCTTACGAAAAGTTGTCACGACACTTTTTGAAGCTATTGTAAGCTGTGCGGCGTGCGCATGTTTCTCCAACCAAGTCATACGATTTATAATCTCCACATTTTGTGTGTTTAGCAAGTGTACGCGTCATAATTTTAATAAATTCAAAAACAAATCATATTTTAATATTACTTAGTATAGTTTTTTTGTCTTTATTATGTTAATTAATTGTTGAGATTCTCTACAACAAAAATTGAAATAATATACTTCAGTTGCTTGCTGTATAATGAATAATACTTTTGAAATCTCCTAAACATATTTCTCGGTAGTATAGTGGTCAGTATCCCCGCCTGTCACGCGGGAGACCGGGGTGCGATTCCCCGCCGGGGAGGAATTTTTATTTTCTGAAAAATTCTTTTTTTTGCTTTTTGTAACACCAAATATGTCGGTCATAATGAACAATATTCAGGACTTGCACGTAAGACGTACAAATGTTGCAGATTTATGTGCGGCAGAGTGTGTAATGGAAAACGGTGTTACCTTAATCATGGCAGTCATATATGTCTCACCAAATAACAAATTAATAGATATTCAGGAGTTCATTCATCGAGCACTGCTAGAGTATTCTAAAGATGTATCTCGAACGCTTAACAGATACAACAAAAAATTAGATAAAGTTCCACTCATTTTAGCCGGTGATTTTAACATCAACTTCAGTAATGAAAAATCAAAACCATTGGTACAGTTTCTAGAGGAAGAATTTGATTTAAAAATTAACAATAATCCAGCAGAATCAACAACAAAATATAATACTACCATTGATGCAGTTTTTTCAAGACATTTAAATAAAATAGAATCCCAAACATGTGTTTCCTACTTCAGTTACCACAAGCCAATTATTACGAAAATTGAGCCTACTGATTAAGTTTATATAACATTATATTTGTTAATAACAAAAAAAATATTATTATAACTTAAAAAAAATAAAATTTTATTACAATTCCTTCACTAATTAATCGAAAGGAACTTCGTTCCATCCGGGTGTCCCATGACACCTCTCAACTTTTTTTCTTCCGTTGTAGTTTTTTCCTTTTTCTCTATTTATTTCATTAACCTTCTGCTTCCAGGTATTTTTGCTCACCAAATGCTTGTTTTTTCTTTTCTTTTTTGACTCATTATTCTCATTCTCATTATTGGATAAGCTGTTATTATCAGAATCGGATTTATTGTTATTGGAGAGTTCCCCGGCGTCAGGATTGTCGTATTTATTATTTTCTTCTGTTGTTGACTGATCATCAAGATCATTTCTTATCTCTTTGCTGCTACTTGGTATTCCTAAAATATCTTGCATGTTACAGCAAGATTGATAATCATTCTCTTATCAACTATCATTAGACCCTCGCATCTCTGACTACCTTCTTTATTATTATTTAATTGCATATCGATAGGATCGCAAATATTTATGCTATTTGCTAGTGGTATATCCAAATGCACAATATTTTGATCTATTTCAATATGTTGCGTTATTTCTGGGATATCCAGGATTAACAACGGACTTGTGTTTTCAAGTGGCATTAACAAAAGTTCTTTATTTTCACCACTGGACATCGCAGTGTTAGTTGCAGCCGCCATAATTTTCATTGTTCTTGATTGATACGATGCCATTTTTCTGCAAAAAACACATACATTGTAATTTAACTTAAATATAGGTACATTTACAATAACTACTCAAAATAATTTTTGTTAACATTATATTATTTTAAGTACATGATAAATCCAGAAAAAGCAAATTTAAGAACTATTTTTTGGTACCATTTCTTATTACTTATTTAATAATATGTAGTAAGTCCTTTGTTTTTATTTATTTTACAACAATATTCCTTTTAATAAAATGTTGTAAGTCCATGTGAACTTTCTTTAATAAGTTTTAACAAGTAATTAAAATTAATATGAGAAATATATTAAAGAAAATTACTCTAATATGTTCAATGAATACCTTATTAATTAGAAAACAATTAAAAGTGCTCTAATACTTACCGTTTTTAACATAAAAACTACGACCACATGCACACCTGTTACAACTAAATTAAACTGACAGGACTTACGACATTTAACTGTAAACCACAGAGAAGAATGGACTTTCGACATTTACATAATCGGTAATACAGTTACCTATGTTCACATTTAAGCGAAGTTATTCAGTCAGGAGATTGATTGTATTATTTTCTAGTAGATGGCACTTCAAGTCTATTTTTGACCAATTGTGGACTTACGACATTTGCATGTTAAGCCGACGATATTTTTCTAAACTAGTAGTCCCCAAATAGCGGACCACGGTCCGCTTCCGGACCGCCATCTAATTTCTTTTGGTTTGAATTGTACCAAAATTAAATTTTGTAAATATACCTGGGTGGTTGATTTTACAGTTTATACACTATACCAGGAGTTAAATTTAATAAGTAAAAAATATACTTTTTAAAAAGATTTAGTTAAACTTTATGATTAGTTACAATTGGTGATACAAGTATGACTGACTTCTTTTTTTAGTTTACAAAAATAAGGAAAATGCAAATTATAACAATTGTGTAAACAGGGTGTCTCCACGTGTTTGCCGATTAAAGTTAAAAATTATAAATCCAATAATGTGGGAAACATCCTATCAGTAATTTAACAATAATTTTATATGAGTTCAGCAGGATGTCTTCATATGACTCCTCTCCTCTTTGTCAAAGGTGCGAACTCGTGGCTATGGCTTCAATAGGGATTGGGGTAGCTCCATTGGTTCACCCTGGGATTGTTATGGATTTTTCATTTTTCTAAAATATTTTCTATACAGATACACAAATAGTAGAATTAATAAAATGAAAATTATTATTGTTGTTATTCCTAAATGGCTTTGATGAAGTTCTATCCAAGTGTGTTTTTGGAAACAGTAAATACAATAATTGTTTCCTAGTACGTTACATTTTGAGATTTTCAATGATTTAAAATTTTGTTTGCATTCTTCATTGATGGTAGTTACGTTCTTTGAGCAAATTATTGTATTTCCATTAGTTAAATGAGTGAAAAGTGAGAAGTCGTTTTTTACTTGAGCGTAGTTGCAGAGTGAAAGGTCTTCCAAGTTACAAGGGTCTTTGTGTGGTTCATTTTCGCAATACCAGAACGAAAAGGTCTTCTTACATTCTTCATTTGTCCATTTTGTTGATACTTTGGAATTTAGTGTGAAGGCGTATGGGGGTAGAAAGATATTTTCTTTACTGGGAATAGGGATAATTGTGGAAATATAAAGTAATTCATCGGCTAATATGGGTATTTTAAGAGTAATATATAAAGTTTTTGAAGTAAACATAAGATTGTGCCACGCGCTTTCTTTGTGCCTAATTACCAAAAAAAAAAATGATTATGAAGTTAAAGAAAATATTAATGAAAATGGAAGAAATGAATGAAATATGGAAAATAAAAATACGAGTTAAGCTGATAGATCATAGCGAAGTGAGCGTGCAATTATGCAGAGCTATCTCAAATGCCGGAGAGTAGGGGTGGGTTTAAGTTAAAAGGGCGCCACTGTTTTATTTTCGCTGAGCCAAAACAGAAGCTCTCCTTGTTGTCCTGGAACTCCCTATCAGTTAACGTAGTATATATAAAAAATATGAATATTTAAGTAAAATATTTGTATTATTATTGAAAGAAAAAAAAAGAGATTAATAATAATAAGTTCTAAACATCTAAAAGCAGAGGCCTGGTGGTGAACAAATAAAACAACGGAGTTGAACTATAGTTTGATCTATTTAACAAAAAAAAATGTGTACGAATATACAGATATGTTAGAAACACAATGTCTAAATATATAAACAATATAATAAAGGTAACACACAAAGCAAGAAAATTTTCACCAATATTCCGGTCGTAGCCGGGTAGTACCAATAGCTGGGAGCTGGTGAAACGTATTGATGTAGCTGTATTTCAATCAAAAGCTACTTTTAATAATCCCTTGCTCAAAAACCTTGTAGCCCGTGCTTAAAACCCCTGGGATGGTTTATAGGGGTTTCAAAGAAATGTGTAGTAGTCTCAAAATCCTGAATTTGAGATAAATCTTCACGTATTCAACCAAAGATAAGGGCAAACAAACAAAAGTAGGTTACAAGAAATTAATAGTAAATGGTATAGTATGGAAATGGAATGACGAACAAAAACAGTTACAGTTCAACCAAAAAAACTAGTAGACATACGTGACAATACGATTCCGGCATCGACTCAAACAATGAACAAGGTACAGGATTACAAGAAAAGAGGTAAAGAAAAGAACCGCAAAAAAGAAATAATTAAAAAAGAAAATAAAGTTATAAATATAGGAACATGGAACGTGCGAGTAATATACGGAGAGGGGGACATAACAAATTTAGTAAAGGAAGCAAAAAGATACAATATAGAAATTCTAGCGCTGCAGGAGACACATTTAAAAAATAATAATATAAAAGAAATGGAGGAATATGTCCTATTTACAAGTGGAAATGAAAAAAGACGATTTGGTACAGGCTTTGTAGTCAGTAAAAATATGAGAGGACAAATCACACACTTCCAAGCGATCTCAGACAGGATATGCAAACTACAGTTTACTGGAAATGACAAAAACATAACAATCGTTAACTTTCATGCACCTACAGAAGAGAAAACTGATGAAGATAAAGATGCATTCTATGAACAACTGGAAGAAATTATTGACAAAATATCAAACGGCAATGTAAAAATAATAATGGAAGATGCAAATGCAAAAGTAGGAAATGAAGACATATTTAGAACTATAATGGGAGGCGAAAGCAAACATAATACGAGTAACGATAATGGTTTTAGATTAATCAATATGGCTATAGAAAAGCAAATGAAGATTATGAGTACACATTTTAAAAGGAAGAATATACACAAAGGAACTTGGATAATTCCAGGCACTAACGAATCAAATCAAATTGATCACGTGCTAATAGGGGAAAAAGATGCCAAATCAATAAAAAATGTAAAATCATATAGAGGTGCCGATATAGACTCTGACCATTTTCTAGTAAAGGCTAAATTTAAACTAACAGAAACAGATAAAAGAAAAATTAGAAAAAACAGAAGAACGGTGAAATATTACATGGAAGAATTGCAACATCCTCAAGTAGCCGGTAAATACAGATCTAAAATCGAGAAATACTTAGAACAAACTAGGGAAACAGAATTAGAACAGGGTGTAGAAAAGAAATTATCACGGATGGAAACAGCAATTTTGAAAGCGTCAGACAAAAGCTTGAACGCCATAAAGGCTACCAAAAGGAAGATCTGGCTTGACGACGAATGTATGGAAGAAATAAGTAAGAAAAGAAGTTTAAGGGAAAAATATCTACAGACCGGGAAAGAACAGTACAAACGGGAATACATTGAACAGACGAAAATTGCAAAAAAGATTTGCAGAACTAAGAAAAGAGAACACGATGAAAACAGGATAAAAATAATGGAAGAAAAATACTGGAGACAAGAAATTAGAAATTTCTACAAGGATGTGAAAGAAATAAATAAAGGACACAGGCCAAAAACACCATACATCAAAGATGGAAACGGTAAACTGCTAGTAGCAAAAACTGAAATAATAAGAAGATGGAAAAGCCATTTTGAAGAGCTATTAAAAGTAAATGCAGAACTAGAAACAGAAGAAAGAGAAGACGTTCCATTGGGAGAAGAAAACCGTTCCGAAGATGAAGAACCTACACTAGCAGAAATTATCCACAATATGAAAAAGAATAAAGCCCCAGGATCCAATAGTATTACAGCAGAAAACTTGAAATACGGAGGTATTGTATTAAAAAGAGAAATTACTAAGTTAATACAAGAGGTTTGGAGGACTGAACATATGCCAGAAGGGTGGAAAAAAGCAGTAATTCTACCGATATACAAGAAAGGTGACATTTCACATTGCAACAATTACAGAGGAATAGCACTACTTGATTGCATGTACAAAGTACTAGCCACACTAATAAAAAGACGATTAGAAACTTATACAGAAAAGTGTTTTTAAATGAAACTCAAGGTCTTTAGTTAATTCCACAATATAATACAAGTTATTGAAAATTCTAAAAAATTGACAATTGTTTCGATAAATCAATATCATCGTCAGAATGATATTGATTTATCCACGAAGTAAGGGTCGAGACAGTCAATTTTTTTATACAGAAAAGATAACCGGCGAGTACCAGTGTGGATTTCGTAAGGCTAGAGGAACAACAGACCAAATTTTCTTACTAAAACAAGTATTAACACACTGTTACGAATACGAGATTCCTACATATATGCTGTTTATCGACTTTAAGGCAGCCTATGACACGATAAACAGGACTAAGCTATTGAGAGTCTTAAGAAAATACAAAATTCCAGAGAAGTTATGCAAACTGGTGGAAATGACACTCAAGCAGACAAGAAATGTAGTAAGAGTAGAAGGGGAAGAATCAGAAGAATTTGATACATCCCAAGGACTGAGGCAAGGAGACCCCCTATCTACCATGCTATTCAACATAGCATTAGAAGATGTTATAAGGAAAAGCAAAATCAACCGTTGGGGTACATTACTGAACAAAAGCCACCAATGTTTGGCATATGCAGATGACGTGGTTTTATTATCAAGGAAAAAAAAAGAACTGATGAAAATAGCAAAAGATCTAGTGACAGCAGCACAAGAAGTGGGGTTGGAGATAAATGAAGCAAAAAGCCAGTACATGAAACTAAGAAATAAAACAGTAACGGAAGAGCCTGAGACATTACGGCTAGAGCTACAGAACGATTAAATAATACAAATAAAGGAAACCAAGAACTATATGTATCTAGGTGTCCTAATAAATGATAAATGTGAGGAAGAAGCAGAAATCGATCTTAGACTGGCCAAGGGCAATAGATGTGCTGGAGGATTACTCAAAATCTTGAGATCAAAACAAGTCACACGAGCAACAAAGAAAAGAATTTATAAAACAATATTAAGACCGACAGTGCTATACGGATGTGAAACATGGGTTATGAATAAGAAGCAGAAATCCAAACTCGAAATATGGGAGAGGAAGAGATTAAGGAAAATTTATGGCGGAAAAAAAACTGAAGAAGGATGGGAGAGGCGCACAAATAAGGAGTTGTATGATCTATACAATGACTCAACAATAATTGAAGTAATCCAATCAAAAAGACTGCAGTGGTTAGGTCACTTAGAACGGATGGAACAGTCAAGAGATGTAAAAGAAGTAGCATGGAAAAGACCAGAGGGAAAGAAGAAGAGAGGTAGGCCTAGAAGAAAGTGGAAAGAAGCCGTAATGCAGGACGTCGCGGAAAAGGGAATACAGAACTGGAGAAGCGTAGCAAGCGATAGATACAGATGGAAAATTCTTACACGGCTATAGGCCCTAGGGCCTGTCTTATGCCTATATATATATTCAACCAAAGAACCAGTTCAGAACTAAACATCCATGATGATTTCTTCTTTCTTCGGAGGAAAGGCCCCAAGATCCACAAAAAAGTGACAAGATATGGGGTATTACATCTCCAACCAGCCGAACACAAATCAAATAAAAAGACATTAGATGGCAAAAACTAATCCGCTTGGTAAATAACGAAAGTGTAGAAACGACAGTGAAGGCCTGTATACACGCATTGTTTCAAAATAATAGATTACAATTTCCTTTATTATAAAGCCCTACATTTTTCCGAATTGACTCGTAAAAAAAATGTTGATTTTAGCAAAACACAAGGCTATTTGCCTGTGTGCAACTAACATAAAACGAAACATTATATCTTCTTCTTACAGTGCCATATCCGTGATCGGACGTAGGCGACCTCTCACTTCTACCTGTGTTGTGCTCTCCAGTTACCACAGATAGAAGGGGCCTACAGTTTAACGACGGATCCGAACGTCTATGTTGAGAGGCTGTACTAGGCAGAATACTGTCGGTGGTTTGCCATTGCCTTCCGACAGGTGGCTCTCCGAATTTTTAATTATGATGTTAACTAGGCCCGGGTTTGATCCCGGGGCCTCTCGGTTAGCAGACAGAGCACCATTCCACTAGCCTACGGAGACCACTAAAATATTATATAGATATTTGAATTATAAAGGTTAAATCACGATTTAGTTGAAAGAGTTGCAGAAGTAGAACGTGAACTGGGCATAATAACAGTCAGTTGTGGTAAATTAACCAGATATTTCACTTGAATATATCGAGATTATACTAAAATAATAAGAATTATAATTTATGAATACTCGAGAATGTTTAATAGTAAAATCAAACCGTGACAATTGAGTTTGATTACATATTTCTAATAAAGTACGAATGTCGGACGCGATTTCATTGTGAGAATGAATAGTATGTAAATTATTAAGAATTTCTTCTAATTCCTTTTGTTTAATTAATTCTACATTTAATATTTCTTGGTTACTAAATGATATTGTTCTAAGTAAAATTTGAATATAATTTCTTAGGTCTCTAATTTGTTCTAGTTGAATATGAATAATAATTTCGTTATTCAATCTATCATTTAAAGTATTTAATTCTCTTAAAACATTTTCAGCATAATTTTGTATTTTACGTAGGTCTGTTTGCCAGCGTTGAGTAATCTGTCCTGCAAATGAAAGCAGCTTCGAAATTTCAGTCATTAGTTTCTTTTCATTTAAATTGATTTTTTCAAATGTATTTTGAATTTCGATTAGGTCGTTTTGATCAAGATTTCCTGAAATATATTTTACTACTGTACCTAGGCCGTCTATTAAACTTCTTTTAATTACTTTATTTCATTGGCCATACATACTAAGTTTATTTATATCTTCTGAGAGTAAGTCTCTGTTATAAATTTTTGCTAAAGTGATTGTTGAATCGTCAAGTCTACTAGTTAAATGAACTTGATTTAATACTAATCTACTATATGAGTTTTCAATTTCTTCAATACTTATACTAAAATAAATCTTATGATAATTGGCCTTATATTTAGCTAATCTGAAACTATCTAATATGTAACCTGGGGGTTCAATTGTTTTGACTTGAAGTGCCTGGGTGGCTATCTTCATGGTTAACTTGATTTAGTATTTTTAATCATGTGTTTGCTTATCGTTTGATTGATTTTTGTCTACTAATATTTTCTTATATTTAGGTTTAATTTTATTTCGTGGTTCCATATCTAAATATACGATTCGAGAGTAAAAAGCTATTGGATGAGAATCTTGGAAAAGTACGTTTCCTATATCGATATTTGAAGCGTCTGTCGTTAAAGTAAATGTTTTTGTGAAATCGGAGTATGCTAAAATAGGAGAATTACAAAGAAATTGTTTGCATTTTTGGAAAGCATTGAGGTATTCTGGGTCGTTTAAATCTAATTTAGTTCCTTTTTTAAGATATTTATTTATTGGATAGGTTATTTTGGAGAAATTTTGAATGAATTTACGATTATAGGAGAGCATGCCGAGAAATGCTGTTGTTTTTCGTTTTTGGGCAAAGGAAAGTTTTGGATGGACTTGATTTTATCTGGATTTGGTTTAATACCATCAGGGGTCATGACATGGCCTAAGAAGGCAACTTCTTTTCTGAGGAATTCTGATTTGTCTATTTGGACTTTCAAATTATATTTTTCTAATTCACTGAATATTTGTTTTATATGAAGGATATGGTCTTGGAGGGACTATGAAAAATATTACTATGTCACCCATGTATACGAAACATTGTTTATAGAGAAAAGGGCGGAGAATTGTGTCCGTGACACGTTGAAAAGTGGCAGGAGCGTTTTTTAGGCCAAATGGCATACGAGTGTATTCGTAGTGGCCATTATCTACTGTAAATGCAGTTTTTTCTTCTGCCGAATCTGGGTATATTTCAATTTGGTGAAAACCTTGTGCCAAATCTTAAGTGCAAAAATAAGTACTTCGACCAAGATTATCGAGAATTTCATCGATACGAGGAAGGGGATATTTATCTTCGATATTTTTTTCATTTAGTTTTCGGTAATCGATAACTAATCGGAATTTTTTTCCGCTGGCGTCCATTTGTTTGAGGACGAGAAAGATAGGGTAACTGTACGGGGATATACTGGGTTTAATTATTTTATTGTCTAGGAGTTTTTGAATCTGATTTTGAATTCGGTACATCGTCGACTGTTCTAATGTGATATTCAACTACATGAGTAAACGTTAAGACGGAGTTTTGGTTATAAAATATATTTTTAAATTTTTTACAAAGAGAAATAATTGCATATTTTTCATCGGGATTCAGATGATATGTTCGAAGAAGTCTGGTAATATCAATATTATTATTATAAGATGATAAAGGGATTGTTTCATCAAATTTCGATATGGGTCGGACTGGAAGAGGTTCATGAAAATTTATAGAAATATTATTTAAAGAGCTTGTTCTATAGGTATTTGACAGTAACCGTCTTTCGCTAGAGCTATATATTCGGGTATTATTATGTTGTTTAATTTTAATTCTGGAAGAACTACTCGTCCATTATCAATATTCACAGGAATATTTAAAATTATTTTATCTAGATATTCAGAATAAGAGGTAAATAAGTTGGGATTGACTTCCAAATAGAATGGTATTTCCATAGAATTAATTTGTAATAAATGATTTTCGAAATTAATTAGTGCTTTTAATTTATCAAAGTCTACCTATTAATGCATCGAATCTATCGTGCCAAGGTACGATAAACATATAGAACATGTATTTAATGCCGAATTCTTTCAAAAGAGGGTATCCAGCATTTATTATGAATCGTATTACATTTTACATCTTTACTGTTTTTCACTCACTTATAAATTGTGGTGTTTGGTTTTTTTCTCTGCAGCTATTGATTTTGGGATAAAATTTAAGACTACATTTTTTTTTTAAATAAAACAAGGATTTTAAGTAATAATTTCATTTCACAAATTCATAAAACTTCATCTCGAAAAAAAGTTTTGATATGAAATAAAGTAAGGGTTGCTAATTTCACCCCCGTTTAACAGGAATATTGAAAAAATACAGAGTTTCAAGTTTCTAGCTTTACTGAAATTAAAAAAAAACTCAATTTTAGTCACCACCTTTTAAGGGTGATATCTCGGAAAGGGGTGGGCTGAGGAAATTTTGTTATAGGAAAGACCCATCCTAATTTTTAAATTAAAAAGTTATTCAGTTAACTATTTAATAAAATGTATCTTGTATATTACAAACCAATATTGTTTGTTTTTCTTATAGTTAATAGATTATACAATTAAAATATATACCATGTTTTTGTAAATGGTAGTCTACATTCCAGATTTAGAGAAGAAACAAAAGGATGCTTCAACAAGAATAAAGTGGTCTCAAGAAGAAAAACGAGTTATTTGTAACTATACCACATAAGAAAGAAAGGTGTGCCCAAAAAATTTGAATGCGATCAATTTTTAGATTTACACTCAACTGCTTTTCAAAATAAAAAGTGGGTCCAAATAAAAACCCTTGTGTACAATACTTTTCGTCTAAAGAAATAGAATAATGGAATTCTTCCAGCTTGAAAAAATGTTCTTATTTTGTCATAAATTCAGTTTTATTTCCTATTTTATACCTTTTTAAAGTGTACTCTCTGGAGAACTGGTGGTATAACAGTAAAAGATGAATCTTAATAATTATATTTAAATTACTATTTACAGTCTTATCAAGCATTATTGCCAGTCTTTGGTAAGTCCCAGGACTTTATTCGTCGTGTGTCTCTTCGTCCCCCGCAGCTTGATTAGTTAACAAATTTTTTTCGTTTATTGGCCCAGGACTTTATTCGTCGTGTGTCTCTTCGTCCCCCGCAGCTTGATTAGTTAACAAATTTTTTTCGTTTATTGGTTATAATTTTTCTACATCTATATACATTTTTATCAAATTCGACAGAGAGGTACTACTTTAAGTAGGAAATATGATTTCATTTGTTATTTAACATTTTGTCATAGAGGGCTCCATTTGAGAGATACCTGATTGTGAAATTAGGGCATAACTTTTTTGACATAAGTTTTTGATAGTTGTGACTGGAAAATATGAGCTAAACATTATCTATTGGTAAGTAAATTTGTTATACTTCTTTGTACTCGATAACTTAAACCGTTTTTCAGAATAACGCCATTGAATAGTAACGTTATAACATGATAAAAATACAATGCTTTTTTTGTATATAATTATTCACGTTCACGAATGTAGCTCAGATTAACCTGCATCGCGCGAAGGGAGCTTCAGCCGTGATTGCAAGATTGTTCGCTAGACTACAACTGGATATTGTACTGATCCAAGAACCATGGATCAACAAAGAAGGCCAAATCAAAGGTTTGGCATGTAAGGATTCTAAATTGATTTATGATCAAAGGCCTGTGTAATCATAAGAAATAACATAAAATATATTTGTGTTTTAGAATACGTGTCACGGGACCTTGTTCCAATCATGGTTCACCTCAACATCGGGGGTATCAAGCGAGACATCGTCATTGCCTCTGCCTACTTCACTGGAGACGGGCCGATGACACCGCCAGTAGAGGTACAAGAGCTAGTGAGACACTGCGATGGCAGACGGCTGCCAATTATAATTGGTTGTGATGCCAACGCACACAATACCGTGTGGGGAAGCACCAATAACAACGCAAAAGGTGAGTGTTTATTAGAATATCTCTTAGCAAATAACCTTGAGACCTTAAACGTGGGGACAACCCCCACTTTTGTCACGAGAGCAAGAGAAGAGGTCCTGGACGTAACAATCGTTAATGTTGCTGCTAGGAAAAATGTAAAAGATTGGAGGGTGATGAGCGAGCCATCACTTTCCGACCATAGGATCATCGAATTTAGGATAGAGGGAAATACCACCTCGATTCCTACAATTCGAAATCCTAGAAATACTGATTGGTCTCTTTACAATACCAATCTGAAGGACAATTTGGAACACGTCGAAGTGAATGGGGTAAATCACCCGCACTACGACCTAAAACAAAGAGTCGAACAGATCAGTGGGTCAATAATGGAAGCTTTTCATTCCAGTTGTCCACTCTCAAAAGCTCGTTCAGAAAAGGATGCTGCTTGGTGGAATGAGAACCTGTCAAACCTCAGAAAAGAGGTCCGTCGGCTCTTTAATAGAACTAAACGTGACGGAAATTGGCAGAGGTACACTGAGAAGCTTACTCAGTACAATAAAGAGATTAGGAAGGCCAAAAGGCTTAATTTTCAAGCCTTTTGTGAAAAGATCATTCACACTGCGGCCAGACTACAAAAGGTCATGGCAAATGGGGGAACTAACCCCACAATGTCACTGAAAAAGCCAGATGGATCATACACGGAAGGTGAAGAGGAACGATCGATTCTTCTTAAAACCCATTCCCAGGTAGTGAACCAGCAACAAGCACCGAAATAGCAATTCATTACACCAAAAAATCCCGCAAGGAAGATTGGGACATTGCTAAGAACATATGTACCAGACAACGGTTGGAATGGACAATAAGTACCTTTCAACCATATAAATCACCAGGAGTGGATGGAATATTTCCAGCACTCCTACAGCAAGGGATAGAGGAGATTCTTCCTCACCTGCTGAAGATTACAAGAAGCAGTCTAGCAGTCGGTCTAATACCTAGAAAATGGAGAAGGGCAAGGGTAACCTTCATACCAAAAATAGGGAAAAAAGGCGTTTTCTATAATAACAACATATATTGCAGAACAAAATTATGTAATAAATAAAAAAACAGATTTAAATAACCTTAGTGTTATCTATGCATATCTTTTAGATTATGAAAAAAGAACAGAAGATTCATAACAATCTTTAATTTTATGATAAAAAAATAAAAATTGTAGTAGTTCAAGATCAAATATTTTGTTTATTGTCATATTGTTTTTTGAGTTTTTCATTGAATTATGTTTAAAAGAGTTTATTATAAAAATTTATAACTATTCCAAAATTCGCTATAGATTTTATGTAAGTATTCATTATTTCATTTAATTATTATTAATGATAACATTGACCAATTATTTATAGCCCTTGATAATGAATGAAAATCATTCGAAAGCTCGGGAATAAATATCTGAAATAACTTACTCTGGAGTCTTATTGCCACATCCCCACAAAAATATCCATTACAAATAAGTTGGCAAATATCTTTTTTCAAATTATATATATATATATATATATACAGGGTGTCCCGGGACTAATGGGAAAAAAGTCAGGAGCGTATAACCTGAGCCAAAATAATGTTAGTACTTCATATAAACTTTTTCTATGCAGGCTCTTGTTTTCGAGTTATAGGCCTCCAAAGTTTTCATTTTGAATTTGGTTTTTATTTTTATTTTTTGAACCAGTTATTTGATCTTTATAAAATTTACGGTAAAGCTATAATATACGTGTAAGTTTATTTTGGTGAGGTAAACAGATTTACAGTAGAGCCTTGAAGCCAGGGACGGACTACTCGCAATGGTTAGTGATCCAAAAATTTTGCAGGGATGGCACTCCCTGTATGAAATTATCGAAATTCACTTCCCCACACATTAAGCTAACGAAAAGGTACTCTTGTTAGAATTCGATAAAATAAGCCGTTTGGCTAATATTTAAAGTTTTATTAATGCACTACGTACCAATTTACCTAACTAACTTACTAATACGATGTCCAACATTTTCATACAGTACTACAAAAAAATGATTTGATGAAAGCAGATGATAAAAACATTAAAAACTTATTTAATGGGAATTAAATAGGTATGCAAACAACGTAATTAGTTGCTTTTAATCAAAATTACGAACACAACATTATTAAACCATTAAGAAATCCTCAAAAAACACAATTTATAAAACATTAGACTAAAACTAATTCCTAAACAACAACAAAAACTAACGTTATTCTAATAAATGCTCAATATGAGCTCCTCCCACTTCCACGCATATTCTAAGTCTACGAAGATTGTTTCTTTGCACTTGAAAGAGCAATCCCATATTATTTCTAATAACATTGCAGTGTACCACAATTATGTCTATTAAATATTGCCTTGTTTGCACAGCTGTTGCGTATACCTTACTTTTGAGATAGCCCTAGAGAAAGAAATCCATAGCATTAACGTCTCCTGATCGCGGTGGCCATTGAATAGGGCCTCCACGACCAATCCATCTATTAGGAAATCTTGTGTGTAAATGCTGTCGTACATCTAAACTGAAATGCATCAGACATGAACCATAAATTCCTACGAGTTTGTAGTAGCACCTCATCAAACAGGTTCCATAACTCATTTTGCTAAAACTCCAAATATCTCTGACCGGTTAAAGTACCGTCAATAAAGTATGGCTCTATCAAATGATTGCCAACTATTCATGTCCAAACATTAACCATGAATCTATGCTGGCTCCTAGTTTGGATAATGCCATATGGATTCACATCATCCCATAAATGCATATTATGAGAATTTATGACTCCATCTCTGGTGAAACCGGATTCGTTCGTAAAGAGAACGTTACTAATAAATGTATTGTCTGCTTGTTGTTATTGCAGAAACCACTGGCTATACTCAAGTCGTGCAGGATAATCAGCCACTGTCATACTGTGTACTTTTTTCATGTGAAAAGGATATAACAGCTGTTCTTTTAGGATGCGATGAACAACTGATTTCGAGACGTTATGTTCTCTTGGTAATTTTCGTAAACTCGTTGATGGTCCATTATCAACTGCATTTAACAAGTCTTGATAAACTGCCACAGTACGCACGCTTCGTACTGGACCCTCTCCACCTTTTCTTGGCAAAAAACTTACTAAAATTTATAATTTTATTTTGTAAACATGGAAAATTACATTTACTTATTCATACCTGTTTCTCGTATCCTGAGATCAATACGCTCAGACATTCGTCTGTCTGACAATGTTCTGTTTGCAAAATGTTCTGCATAAAGCCTTCTAGCCTCTAAACAGTTTCGAGAAGCCAGTTCATACATTAAGTGCATATCTGCATACTCAATAAAAGTGAATTCTGCCATTGTAACTGTTAAATTAAGGACTTATGAATTATTGACAAGTACTGACTACAAACTATTCTACACAACGTTTGACAACTAATCCTATGGTAACTTGATAAACGGTAAAAACACTTATAAAAAGTTTTTACCAACTTTCCAATTAATAAGTCGTTACCTCGTTACGTACTTATAAAAATGGTGAATGCGTAAATTGGTACGTAGTGCATTAATAAAACTGTAAATATTAGCCAAACGGCTTATTTTATCGAATTCCAACAGGAGTACCTTTTCATTAGCTTAATGTGTGGGGAAGTGAATTTCGACAATTTCATACAGGGTGTGCCATCCCTGCAAAATTTTTGGATCACTAACCATTGCGAGTAGCCCGTCCTTGGCTTCAAGGCACTACTGTAAATATCTTTACCTTTCCAAAATAAACAGACACGTTCATTATAGCTTTACCGTAAATTCTATAAAGATCAAATAACTAGTACAAAAAATAAAAATAAAAACAAAATTCAAAATTGAAACTTTGGAGGCCTATAACTCGAAAACGAGGGCTTGCATAGAAAAAGTTTATATGGAGTACTAACATTATTTTGGCTCATATTATACGCACCTGACTTTTTTCCCATTAGTCCCGGGACACCCTGTATATACATCATATACCATATTTTAATGATTTTGACAAAAACCAGAGCGAAACGAGAGTTACATGTTCACTCGTTTACTCCAATATTGTTAATGAGTGGTTTTTAAAAACTGTTTTTAACCTTTATGTGACTGGGAAGAAAAACACCTTCTTACGACGGCGTAGGTACCTGGGTACCTACTGTATAATAATTTGGAATATAAACGCAAAATACCTGTTTTTATCAAAAAACTCCATATATGTATTTATAGGTACACAATACGTGATTTATGAATTTCTAACTTATTTGACAAAATAAGACTTTGTTTAAATGGCAACAGCGCAGCGACATCAACTGAATTTATTCCTAGTTACAGGTCAGTTGCATGTTTGAGTTTGTCGAATAAACAACTGCGGGTGATTAAGCGTATTTGTTAAATTTTGTTTTAGAATGTCTGATAGTAAGGCTGGTTCAAGCCAAGCCAATATTGCGAAACCAAGATGGCGAAATAAAAGGTAAGAAATAAGACGATTCTTTGATTTTAGTAGTGTATGAATAATGAAAACTGTCATGTTATTTTGCTTACCTGTGGTCTATGTGTGTAGGAGCCGCAGTGGAGTGGAAGTTTTTTTTATCTTACAAAGAAACAAGAACAATAATTATACTAATAAAGGTAATTCGAAATATGTTATTTCAGGCTGACCTCTGCAGAATTACGAGAAGCAGTAGAACATTTGTCTGATGAAGAGCCATTTGTTGCGTCCGATGAAGACGAATATATTCCACAATTGTTATCAGGTGGAGAATCCGAGGAATCTGATATAGAAAAGGAGCCTGTAGTGGAGCAAGAATATACTGATTCCGATGAAAACGTTGACGAAGAAGAAGCGCCTACAAAAACAACTTGGGCTGGCAAGGATGGCACTCAGTGGAGTGACACATCATCAATACAAAGGCAAACAATAGGTCGTAATATTCTGCACGAAAAAAGTGGCGCATCATCCTTTAGTCGTTCATACACGGCTCGAGAAATTTTCAAGTCTATTATATCTCCAGAAATGTGTACCTTAATTCTAAGGCATTCTAACAAAAAAGGTAGAAAAGTAACGGACGAATGGAACCGAAAATTGGCAGATAAATATCCACCTCCCAACACACCAAGCCCGAAAGTATTCATTCCATTTACTGAAGTAGAATTAGATGCATTTTTAGGAGTTCTTATTGCTGCTGGCGTACACAGGTCTAATAGGGAACACGTATCTGAAATGTGGAAACTAGAGTCCTTACCTCTATTTCGAGCGGCCATGTCTCGAGATCGGTTCAAAATGTTTCTCAGATTTATTCGCTTTGATGATCAGAACACACGTGCCGAACGTGCCAAAAATGATAAAGCTGCCCCAATTCGAGATATTTGGACTATGCTAAATTCAAATTTGGCAAAGAACTACAAGCCAAAAGAATGTATAACAGTAGACGAACAATTGTTTCCTTACAGGGGACATACTAAATTTACCCAATACATTCCATCGAAACCCGCAAAATATGGAATAAAAATTTTTTGGGCTTGCGATGCGGCAAATGTTTATCCTTTACAAGGTCAACTATACACTGGAATACCATTAGATGGTGAACGACAGGTAAATGTCGGTGAGCGTACAGTTTTGGATCTAGTGGCAAAGTATAAGGGTTCGGGAAGAAATGTAACAACGGATAATTTTTTTACAAGTCTGCAATTGGCCCGTACTTTGAATTCATGGAAGATGACTTTGGTAGGGACTCTCAGGAAAAATAAGGCATTTTTACCACCAAATATGCAGGCATCTAAAGACAGGCCTATATACTCAACCATTTTCGCATTCAACAAAGATGCAACAATATGTTCCTATGTTCCAAAGAAAAACAAATCTGTTATTCTTTTATCAACGATGCACACTACAGGCCAAGTAGATGATACTACCGTGGCGAAGCCTGAAATAATAAAATATTATAATCAAACAAAAGGAGGCGTTGACACCATGGATAAGATGCTAGGCGAGTATACAGTAAAACGTAGAACAAATCGTTGGCCATTGGCATTTTTTTTCAACACAATAGATGTTGGTGGCTTGGCTTCTTATTATATTTACAAGGAACACAATCCAAATTTTAGAGCAACTGATCAACGTCGAAGATTTCTAAAAGATCTTGCTCATGACATGTGCTTGCCCGCTATACAAATGCGATCCCTTATTCCAAAAGTTGTTGGTAATTATTTCACACGTCAGTCGCTAGAAATGGTTCTTGGTCGACAAATAATCGAGCCCATTATTACTCCAGCCGGAGAACAACCAAGACGGGATGCTTCTGGGCGTGTTATGGTTGTTGGTAGCTGCCAAATTTGTCGAGAATTAAAGCTCAAACAAAGGAAGACTCGTAAAGCGTGTAAATCCTGCTGTAAGCCAGTTTGTAATGAACACTCTGTAGATCAAACTATATGTAAAAAATGTTGCCAAAAAACCAACTGACCTTATATGTAAGATTTTTTTGTTTTTTTTTTACCATTTATATAAATAAATATATGCAGATAAACTTCGCGTTTTCATTCTGGTTATAAAAAATATCTATTTGCATTTAAAACTGATAGAGGTACCCAGGTACCTACACCGTTATTTCTGGGTGAAAAAACTTTGGACCTTATTTATTTCTAAAATAGCGTAAAAATATTATTTCTATTGCAACATTGTGTAGAAAAAACCTAGATTAGAAATGTCACGAAAACACACATTTCAAAGAATTTAAACAAAAAAAGTATTTATATCTAAAATCTGAATAGGTACCCGGATACCTATTCAGTCACATAAAGGTTAATGTGTAAAATGTAACTTCACATGAATTTGTAACGTGTGTAAACATCCCTATTAAATGTACATTCTCCTAATGAAAGCAGAGTCTGTAACCGAATTTTAATTCACCCTGTTGACAACAGTATTTGGATTTCACTCAACTACATGCATTAGGTCGAGTATGAAATTCTTTTGCATTGAAAATATTTTTCAAAGGAACATATTGACAAATTAAAATAAGTATAAAATAATATAAAATGAAATAAAAAATGAAACCAGAATGAAAAAGAGATCATGTTACGATTCATTACAAACACTGGAAGTAATCAGAATATATAATTTCTACACAACGTTTAAACTTAATGTACACATTCTGATAATATAATTCTTTCACTGTGGCAATGTTGCAAAATACACTTTTGCAGATTGCCTCTTATATGTATGCCAAATATCAATAATGATAAGGTTAATTATTTTTACTTGATGCTTTGAATAGTTACTATTGGGTTCTGCCCACTTTTTATGCTTCATTCCCGAGAACAAGTTTTATAGTTCACTTTGTACTACTGTATGTATTTAATTTTTCACTACAATCCCCAATAATTTGTGCTTCCAAAATAATGTTGCCATTTCCCATTATTGAAAAATGTTTGATATTATAAAGATTTAAATTTTGTTTGGATGGTATAAAAGTGATATATGCGTCTAACCTCTACGAATTTTTTTAAATAACTTACTTTTTCATCTAAAACTTTGTTCTCAACAACTTGCAGTTTTACTCTCTGGTTTTGTTCAATAAAGGATACATACGTTTCTTCATTTTCAAGTAAAAGTAAAAGTGCTGAGCCCTGATTCCCCTGCCGAGCTGTTCTACCGACTCTGTGGACAAAAGCACTAGAACTTGTAGGCGGATCCCACTGAATCACCCAGTCTACCTAAATGAACATAAATTAGATTTTAACAATTTAAGAATATTATACAAAAGTATATAACAAATATACAAGTCTATTATTTTAATAGTAAATACATTTGGCTTTGGTGGAAGAAAAACTGTTTGACATGAATGTTTATAGTGTTAGCTTTGCTTTTGGCTGGAAAAATATATAACAAAAATATTAGAACCTATCTATTTACCTAAATTAACGGGTTACTCGATATTCAAGGTTTCTGCTAATAGCTTTGGTAGAAAACGTTGAGCAAAAATATAGACTTTACTGAAACTTATTACTATAAACACTATAAATTCAATTTCACATTAGCAGTGTGTTAGTAAAAAATGGATCTTTAAATAAACAAGTGTAATAAGTGTGTATAAAATTATCCACATATCAAATTATGCCATCACTTTATTTGAATAATACTATATAATAAATACAGCTTAAACTAATACACAAATGATTATTATAATAATAAGATTTCATGTTCTTTAGGAAATCAACGACACCTACAAGTCTTTATACAGAAAATTTATGGAACTTACTTCTGGTATATCAATTCCTCTGGCCATCACATCAGTACACAATAATAACGCTTTTTCAGCAATTCTGAATTTTTCTAAAATTGCTTGTCTTTTATGCTTCATTTTTCCATGAATAGCAAGTATTGGCAAATTTAAATGTTTAGGTATTATGTAGGGAAAAATATGAGACCAATAATCAACACAGGCACACGTTGGTAGAAAAAGCAATCCTTTCTGTATATTTTTCGTTTCAAGAAAATCTATAAAGCTGGCTAATTTACCTAAAACAAGAATACAAACGTTGCTCTTACTGTTTTTATTAACTGTATATTAACAATAATTTATCACTGTGGCTAATAATTCACAGTACTGAAAGGAGCCTACTTGTGCTTAAGCCTTCAACAATTAACATTGACATGAGCGTCAACGTCGAATACTGTTGTTCTTTTGTACCTTACGATATATGACTAAATTTTGTATAAGGGAGTCTTTTAATGAAAGTGTGGGGCCAACGATGTTTTTAAAGTTGCATGTTCCTTCTGGTGTGGTCAGCGGCTTCTTAGCTCTATTGTTATAATACTAGCTAAGAACAAGGTGTATCCATGGTCTGTTATCATTGATTTGAGGAACAAAACTCGTTCTTCAAATTTTATTGAACTCGACCCAGACGAACTTAACAATTATTTCATAAACGTCAGTAAAAATATTAGCTCTAAAATATCTCCAAGTCGTGATGCTCTTTCTTTTCTCGTTCCTTCTAAAAGAATCACTGATAGTTTCTTCCTTAGACCAATAGATAAATTTGAGCTAGTGCAAACCATACTCGGTATTCAAAACAAGACTTCCTGTGGCATTGATGGGTTATCAGCTAAGATGTTTTTGAATATTCCAGATGCGGTGATTAACGTTTTATGTTCTCTAATAAATGAATCCTTTGAAAAAGGCCTCTTTCCTAACTGTCTAAAAACAGCTATAATTGTTCCCCTCCACAAGGGTGGCGAAAAACAGAATACTAGTAACTATCGTCCTATTGCCTTATTACCAATCTTATCGAAGATAATCGAAAGACTAATGAAAAACCGTCTACTGCCTTTTCTTTTCAAATATAAAATCTTGAAATCTCAACAATTCGGTTTCCTACCTAATAAATGTACTAATGACGCAATGTTTTCTGTTCTTAATGAAATATATACCTCTCTTAATAATAAACTTTAACGGCTTCGGTTTTTTGTGACTTCGCAAAGGCCTTCGATTGTGTTGATCATGACATTTTGATAGACAAACTGGAATATTATGGCATCCGTGGTATTCCTTTAAAATGGTTTGAATCTTACCTGGAATGTAGAAACCAACTGGTACGAGCAAATGGAAAAGTTTCGAATCATTTACCAGTTAGCAGTGGTGTACCCCAGGGCTCAGTTTTGGGCCCAATTCTCTTCTTGGTATTCATTAACGATGTCACAGAATTAATGGTAAATTCACTTTATTTGCCGATGACACTAGTGTAACCTGGAGCAGTTCAGATATACGAACTTTACATTCTACCATAGGCAAAGATCTCATTACTATTAAATCCTGGTCTGAATCGAACGGGCTTTGTTTTAACACTGAGAAAACTTTAGTTTTATCTTACAAAGGAGTTTTGCAACCTCTCAAACAATGACGTAATAAGATCTTCAAATTCGATTAAGTTTCTTGGTCTCCATATTGACAGTGCCCTTAAATGGTCTGTACATGTAGACATTTTAGCGAAAAAATTATCCTCTGCTTGTTTTGCCATTAAATCTGTATCTAAACAGCTTGATTCTTGTACTGCTTTAACAACTTACTACTCTTTGTTCGAATCGCACCTTCGCTATGGTTCGCCTTTCTGGGGGTCTTGTAGTTTATACCTCTTCACATCTATTTTCAAACTACAAAAAAGAGCTATTCGTTATATTTATGGTTTGAGTCGTAGGACGCATTGCGAATTCTATTTTAAAAAATACAAAATTTTAACTCTTCCTGCTCTATTCATTTTGGAATCCGTGTGTTTGATTCGCAAACACTTTCACAATTTAACTGAGAGGCCAATTCATAGTTACCCTACTAGAAGAAAAAATTTCGATATCTACTTAACAATACCCACCTCTGATCTGGTAAAAAATTCCATCATCTTCGATGCCAAAAAACTATTCAATCAGCTACCTTTAGAATTAAAAGTGGCAAATACATTTAATAGGGTCCGGAGATTGACAAGGGCGTTTCTGCTTGAGACCTTACTATTCAGAGGCAGAATTCTGCATTCTACCCTAGACTTTTCAGTTACATCGGCGTAGATCAATATTTGGTATGATGTACGATGGTAACATTGTATTATAATTATTAATTTAAATTTGTATTTTTATATATTATGTTTTGTATCGTTAGTATTGTCAGTATTTTTTATATTTAGCTATTTTTAAATTATTTCGCTTTGTCCATAAAATTGTAAAAATTTTCATGACAATAAAGCTTATGTCTCTCTCTCTCTCTCTCCAGGTAGCATTCTATTTAAATTAGAGACTCAGAACGAGGAAAATTATACTAACGAGGCCCAAAAATCGCCGAAATATGTTATGCAATGTTCTTTTTGACTACAAGCATAAAAGGATAATATGAATCGACAATGGAGTCGACCACTGTCACGTTTTCCGGGGAAATGTAATTCAATAGTCGTAGTGGCTTACTGCTAGGACAGTAGTTTTTTCTTCAGTAGAACGGTTAATCAAGATCGAAATTATCGTCTGATTTTAGAGTGTTAATTCTTAAGTTTCAAAAACCTAATAAATACATTAAGCAGAATAATAGTGCCCAGAAATAAGACTGTGCATCTGGAAATATTGTTTAAGCCGGAGGTGCAGTATTTCTTCCAAAAACGGTGACCTTCAAACGACCCCTACAGTTATTAAGAGAATAAGAAAATCGAGAAATAAATTAAAATAAGTGTAACATGGTTTCATGTAGTAAGTGCAATGCTGAGGAGACCGAGACGTATGCCCACGCAAAATGTGATGAATGTAATGTTTTGCTGTGTGTTAACTGCTCCAACTTATCGGCCTCAGAACATAAAGGAATAACTTTGAAAAAAAGATCACCCTGTGTAAGATACAGCTGTTGTGAGTGCCTAAAATCGATGAAGGATGAAAATAGAGGTAAAATTAGGAGATCCATAGGAGATATAGAAACATCCCTTCTTAAAGCAATGCAAAAGGGATTTGATGACATAAGAGCAGACTTTTCAAAAACTGATAAGGTCTTAAAATACATAGACGCAATGAATAGGACAATTAACTCAATAAAATCTGAAAATGGAATAATGAAAGCAACAGTAGAAGACCTAACCTCAAAAATTTTAATGATTGACGAGTATATACAAAAACAAAAACCAGAGCAACAATTACTGCCCAACGATTCACAGACAAATTTATCATCTACCAAAAAAGACATGCAGAACAGTATGAATGGTGCTACCAAAGATGACGAAAATAAGATTACATTGAGTCAAGTACAAAGAGCCGTAAAATCAGCACTTGTGACAGAGGATAATACTCGGGATGATACATCAGACTCTGAGACATCAAGTGAAAATAAAACTGTATCAAAACAATCTGAATTTACTGGAGTGCAGCAAAATAATGAAGCAGTATCATCCCATGTAAACAACCAGCTCATTGGGATACCAAATAAAAAGTGGTATTATATAGGACAGGTTTCAAGTAACTCAACAAATCAAATGGTTATACAATATATTAGAGAAAAAGCCAACATATCCGAAAATGAACCTGTAATTGTGACTCAGCTGCCAACTAAAGGGAACACCAAGTCTTTTAAAGTTGGAGTACAGTCCAAGCATAGTAAGGAATTAGAAAGTAAGGACTTCTGGCCACCATTTGTAAGCTGTAGAAATTTCGTTTTTCGCAGACAAGGTTTACAAAACTCAAACAATAATTTTAATAACAACAATTTTGGACATCGTAGAAGTTTTTTTCTGAGAAATCGTGGGAACCATTGGAGACAATAAGTCAATGTCATATTGTATATCTCAATGCTCAAAGCTTTACAGCCCATAAAGATGAAATAATTGCTGAAATAATTAGTGAACAACCATGTGTCCTAGCTCTATCGGAAACAAGAACTACAATTGATATGGAGGAAATTGAACTTAATGTGCCTGGATATTCTTTGGTCCGTTGTGATGCTCCAAGTCGATATACTGGAGGAATCTTAATTTTTGTAAGAAGTGATGTAATTTGTGAAAATGAAGTTACTTATTCTGAAAATGGTAATTATTGGTGCACTTTTATACATGTAAAAATCAATATTTGTTGGACTGTTGGATGTCTGTATAGATCACCTAGTGGTAGTTTAGCATGTTTTTTAAATAAACTGGAGCACATTATTGAGGATAGTATGAAAATGAATAGAAAATGGATATTGGTAGGAGACTTCAATATCAATTATTTAAATATAGATGATTTTTATTGTAAGAAATTAATAACGATGTTGCAATCTCTAGGAGTAGAGCAGGTTGTTGGGGAAAGTACTAGATGTTGTGATTATTCTAGCACTCTTATTGATTATGTCTTGACAAATAATGATATGCTAGAAATTAAATTATTTAAAACACCAAAGATTACTGACCATTTAATTATAGGAATTAGATTAGAGAATGTTAATAGTATAAGTAATGGAACGAAAACAATTCTAACTAGATGTTTAAATGATCAGGCATATTGCCAATTAAATGTCGAACTTATAAACTGTGATTGGAATTTTGATTCTGTTGATATTAATGTGATATATAATGATCTGTATGAAAACATTAATTCTGTGATAAATAATCATCACCCAATAAGGGAAAAAAAATGTAAGAATGAGAATGTTCCTTGGTATGACAATGAAGTTAGTATAAGAGCTATTGAGCGAGATAGGGCATATAAATATTTCATAAACTATAGTAATGGTAGTAATAGTAACATTCTATGGAGTGATTATAAAATAAAAAGAAATTTAGTTGTTGATTTGCTAAAACAAAAAAAGTTAAAATACTTTGAGACTATGATAGACAACAACAAAAACGATCCGAAAGAAATGTGGAAATGTTTGAAGACCATAATAAAAAATAAGGATCAATCCATAAATTATAAAAACATTAACTTTGGAATGAATGAAAGTACTGTTTTTGCAGAGAATGAAAGGGAAGCTGCATGTATGTTTAATTCATATTTTATAAGGAGTATTGAGGAGATTATAGCAAGCTTTGATAATGTACAGGAATGGTCTGATAGTGATCTACCTGTACTTGAGTGCAACCTGGATGAATTTCAGCCTTTGACTATCGGTGAATTAAAAGAAATAATATTATCATTAAAGACGTGTAAAAATATAAATATTCCGCTCAATTCACAATTCCTAAAGAAAACTTTTGAGACAACGGGTTATGCAGTACTTAATTTTATAAATAGTTCATTAAAAAGTGGAACTTTTCCTAAAGACTTAAAAGCTAGTTCCATTACACCTGTCCCAAAAACTCAAGTTAAATCAGAGGTATCTTCATTTCGACCCATTAATACACTGCCTTGCATTGAAAAAGTGCTTGAAAAAGCCGTTTATAATCAGATAGTCTCATACTTTAATGAGCATAATCTTTTTCTAGGAAATCAGTCTGGGTTTCGAAAGGGCCACTCATGTGAAACGGCAATACAGCTTACTATCTCAAAATGGAAACAAACAGTTGATAATAACAAATATGTAGTAGCTGTGTTTTTAGACTTGAGAAGAGCGTTCGAAACCATAGACCAAAACTTATTAATTAGAAAACTGGAATACTATGGTTTTAGGAAGAAGGTTATAAGTTGGTTTAAAGAATATCTAAATGGTAGATCTCAGTACGTTCAATTAGGTCAGAGTAAATCTACGGAGCAGGGTAATTGTTTTGGTGTACCGCAGGGGAGCTTACTTGGTGCTTTATTGTTCATAATTTTCATAAATGACATTAATTATGTTGAAGAGCTGGAATTTATCAATTTATTTGCAGATGACACATTGATTGCATACAGTGGTTATGATATTTTTGAGGTAATTGGAAGGATGCAGCGGTTGTTAAAAAGAATTCAGATGTTTTTGAATACCAACAGGTTAAAACTTAATACAAGTAAAACTAAATCAATGATAATTTCTAGTAGTCATAAAATAAATAATCTTGACATTAAGAATATGAAATTACAAGTTAATGATGAAGATATTGAATGGGTGAATCAGATAAAATATCTTGGGTTTGTACTAGATAATACACTTACATTGAAACCTCATTTTGAGTATATTCGCAAAAAGATATCCAAAAAACTTTTTTTCTTTAATAGAATTAGCAAGAATCTATCACTATTCTCAAGAATGACAATATTCAGAAGTATAATCCAGCCCCATTTCGACTATTGCTCTAGTGTTCTATATTTGGGTGACATGGGTTCAATTCAATCGTTACAAATCTTGCACAATAGAGGTATGAGAATAATTCTAAGTTGCAACCGTTATACACCAATTGAGATCATGCAGTCTACATTGGGTTGGTTCTCAGTGAGAGAAAGACTTTACTACCTTACTATGGTTTTTATTTTTAAGTTAAAAAAGGGCATGTTACCTGCATATTTTGATGAATTTGTGTCATTAAGGGAGCAGATTCATTCATATAGTACAAGAAATGTTCAGGATTTTAATATTCTAAAAACAAACAAGTATAGTACTATGATATCTTTATTTCACAAATGTATGAATGAGTATAACCATCTTCCATCTAGTGTTAAATGTGCAGTGACAATGATGACTTTCAAGAGACTGTTAAAGGCCCATATTTTATTAGACTGAGATTTAATGTTAGATTTAATGTTAGTAGTAAGGTTGAATGTTGTATGATAAATTTTTGATCTTAATTAAGTATATATGTTCATTGTAGTAGGATTTCTATTTCATAATAAAGCTATTATTAAATTTTTTTTTGATTTTTTTTCAAATGTAATAATGGTGTAAGTAGAATACCCTCTCTGTACATGTGTTTAAGCTACTCCTCATACTACATTATTTTTACAATTTCATTATTTGATTTATTTTAGTCACTAATAGTGATAAATTCACTTAAGACCAGTTTTACCTCATTCTTACCCAATTTTTATTGTAGAAATATAAATTATAACATTGTTTCAGAATTTTTTAAGGCAACTTCAACATATGCTAAGTCCCTGTCCGAATTCTTGTTTCGAAATACAAGTGTCATTATCATCTGCAATATATTTTCAACAATCAGAAGAGGTGGAATAAGTTTCTTGATTAGGAAAAATGGAAGTTCAGCACTTGTTAATTAAGAAGTATATTCTCTTATTCCATTTTTGGATAACCTTCGAACATTTTGTAGGTCAAGTAACTGACCCTTGTAGATTTGTTTGAACAGAGATGGTGCTGAAGCCCTTCATCACTGCAACACTATCCGATTTATTGCGATTTCTCCTATCTGATCTTAGAGTGCGCTGTCTAGGCCCGTCCTTTTAATTAGACTCCACAGCCGTGACACTGGCTACTCCAAATAACTTGCCAAATTGGGCTTTTCCTCTCCCAACTTTGCAAACCTAAGCATGCATAGTGCTTCGCAATGGCACCTCCCATGTACTGCAGTTTCTTCCGCCTCCTGGCAGAATCTGCACCGGCTACCTTCTGCCAAGCTCATTCTTTCCAGGCGCTTGTTGAATCTACAATGCCCCATTGGTTGACCTACCAATATCCTTGGAACCTTTTGGTTGTGGCTTAGTAGTTTTGATGTGAGCTTGGGCGAGCAGTGTTTCATTAACTGCTTTGCCTGCCGTTGTCCACCGGCTCTGGAACTCTGTATATCCACTTGTTGATGGCTGTTTTAAAGAGGACTGCTGAGATACCACAGAATGGTTCTTGACCCTGCTTTGGCTAAGTCATCGACCTCCTCCTTTCCTTCATGGTGTGGTACCCAGGTTATGGTAAGTTTGTTAGACCAACCCACTTCCTCTAGAGCGTATATGTAATCCCTGACCAGTTTGGAACTGGCCTTCTGGGAGCTGATCACCTATAGGGCCGGTTGGCTGTCCGAGTAAATAACAACATTTTTACACCTCTGACAGCTAAAAATTGTCCAGACACAATATCTTTATGATGTAATGCCTGATAGGCGTTTGCTTCTAGTGTATGAAAAATATCATACAAAAACATCCAACTGCCCTCTTTCATTAAATGCACATGCAACGATAAATATACATCAATATATTCTAAAAAATTTTACATCTTAGACCTTTTTATATTCATTTTTTTGAATAAATGTTCTTGATTTTCGGTCTATTTTAATAAATAACGTGTTTTTTATGTTTCGGCTCTACGTTGGCCTTATCAATTTATAATTTTATCCGCATTTAATACGATTTCTAGTGGGCAAATGGTAACATTTCTCAAAAATTCTTCGATATATTCATATAAACATCAATTACAGCCGTACAGGATGTCCCAAAAGTAGTTAACAATAACAAACAAGATTTATGCGTCAGTCGAAAACTAACAGCGTCAGAAGTGAAACTTTTTATGTTTTATGACGCAATAACCGCCAATGAGTGTACAAAGAGAATTCATAAATATCAACAACATAAAAAACTATAATTTAAAAAAATTAAAACAAAAATTATTTCCAAAATAAAAACAATAATTTTTCGGATAGACTATAAAAAACTATTTACAATAAAAGACAAACAAAAGTAAATATTCTTTTTAAGAAATTTGAATGCATATTACGTATCCTTCCTTTTTAATACCTAAGAAAAGTTCTGGCCGCCCATGTGGGTATCGAACCCGCGTTTTTCGTTTGATTTTAAATCGAGTCGAGTGATGACAGAAGGGGAGAACAGCGCTGCGTTTATCTCACTAAGTTTAAGTACAAATGATAATTAGAGCTTCACAAAACTTGTACGTAACCAAAACCTCTGTAGTGTCCCATAAAAAGTTTCACTTCAATATACGATTTTTTAAGTAGAACGCCCTATATTTGATCACAGTTATAAATAATACATAGAAAATTAGCACCCGTAATTTTCTTTCATATTGCATAATATGAATATACCTATCTCTAACTGTGCTGAAGTTATCAACATTTTACTAAAAATAATGTATTTTTCTAATTATTAATGTTTTAACAAGGCTTCTGTTGTCAATTCTTGACATTATACTTGAATTACTAAATTGATTAGTATCAATGAAATAAAACAATATAGTTTGTTTAAATCTTCATATATTTGAACTAATGTTCAATTTAAACTTGTTGACGCGTTTCACTAACACAGTAGCTTTGTCAAAACGAATGAAGGTAAAATATAAAAATGTCTCAATATATACAGTGCTAAATCTATTTACTAAGGTTAACAATGGTATTAAAAGATATTACCTGGAAATTAATTCACTACAAACATTCCTAAACTATCTTCTAGGTAAAGAGGTTCAATAAAGGAGACTGATTGATATCTATTTGGTCGTTAAGGAGATTACCTGAATATTTATTTTTGTTAATCTCTAGGGCTTCTAATAAATTTAAACTAAAGGATTTACCGACTACATGGAGAATTTCAAAATTTGGGTCGAAAATGTGTTGGTTTTCTAATAAATGATTTGAATAGTTAGAATCTAATTTTTTGTTGTCATAGCTACGTTTGTGTTCCGAAATTCTAGTTTTAAAATTTCTAAAAGTTCTACCGATATAAATTTTATCACAATTGTCATTACCACATTTTAATTTATAAACTGCTGATTTGTTTAATTTTGAAGATTTAGATTTATTATTTTTAATGAATTTGGATAAATTGTGATCAGTTTTAAAGGAAATATTCATGTCTAAAGTTTCTAAAAATGATTTAATTTTTAAGGATGGTGTTCCAAAGTATGTTAAGCTTTTAAATTGTCTATTATTTTTATCTGAAGGGAATACTTGTTCTAAAGTCTGTTTTTTTATCTTTTTATTTATGAATCTAATCTAATCTAATCTAATTTTTTTGTTGTCATAGCTACGTTTGTGTTCCGAAATTCTAGTTTTAAAATTTCTAAAAGTTCTACCGATATAAATTTTATCACAATTGTCATTACCACATTTTAATTTATAAACTGCTGATTTGTTTAATTTTGAAGATTTAGATTTATTATTTTTAATGAATTTGGATAAATTGTGATCAGTTTTAAAGGAAATATTCATGTCTAAAGTTTCTAAAAATGATTTAATTTTTAAGGATGGTGTTCCAAAGTATGTTAAGCTTTTAAATTGTCTATTATTTTTATCTGAAGGTATTCATTTGACTTCCGAGAGATACGGTAGCGTAGTGCCGGAGCTCTGATAAGTTATCAAGTGAACGCAGTAAAAAGTTGTTTAGTGAGCGATAACGATAAAATCAATTAGCATAAATTGTAGCTAAAAACAAAAATGTGCAAACATTGTTATCATCGTCGAAAAATTAAAATACGAGGGTAAATAATGAAATCAACAATTGTGCCGCAAACACAAAACGAAGCGATCTTAATGCAGCATAACCAAACCCTGTTTCAGGAGAATTATGTCAGATCGCAAAACGAACAAATTTTATATACAGAGTGGAAAAAAATGGAACAGGAGAAAATTAATGCCATTAACGAGGTACATAATCTCCAAGTCCAGTTAAATCAAGTGATGATAATGAATGAAGGACTGCAGAAAAAATTTGCAGAGTTAGAGAAAAGACTTCCTAAAGAGGACGAAACCATATCTGAATCAGTTACTTACCAAACTGATGAGGAAGAACTAGCAAAGGAGACAGAGTGGATACGCGCCAAAAATCGAAAGAAGCGTAAAATGGATACTTCATTGACACCACCACAACGAAGCCAAAATGTCCCAACTCCTATCGAAAAAACGAAAAAAGAACAAACCCCTCCACCAATCATCATAGATAATATCAAGGATTTCAATGATTGTCACCAGGTAATAGGGAAGACTGTAAATAGATTTCAGATTAAAATAATTAGTGATAGCAACGTTAAGGTCAATGTAGACAATATAGAAGATTACAGAACACTTAGCAAGCAACTCAACGAATGTAACTACTCATGGCATTCATACGAGAACAAACAAAACAGACCTATAAAGGTAATTGTTAACAAGCTCCACCATACTATTAAACCAGAGACAATAGTAGAAGACTTAAGGCATAGAGGATATAAACTGCTAGATGCTATTCCAAAACGAAGTTATAGAACTAAGAAACCCATAAATATGTTCATGCTAGTATTCAAACATGATGAAAATGTGGACAAAATTTATGGTATAACAGATATACAAGGAATAAGGGTAGAAATATTACCGCTAAGAAAAACAAGATTGGTACCACAATGCAAACGCTGTCAGGCATATGGCCATACTAAAGCTTACTGTGCAAAAGAGCCACGATGCGTACGATGTGTGGGCAAACACCTGACGAATGAATGCCCTCAACCTAAAAATGTACAACCAAAATGTGTTCACTGCGGCGAAGGACATCCAGCTAATTACAGAGGATGTGTAGTAGCCAAAGAAATGCAGAAACTAAAAGACAAAAATACTAAAAAAGTAATAAGGCCTAATCGACCACAGAGAGATAACAACAGAAACCCAGCTCCTGCGACAGAAAAATCACAAAGCAGGACTACTACAAACAATGCGGAAAACAGAAAAACTTACAATATGGCAGTAAAAAACACAACAGAAGATAATAAAAAACAAAACAACCCAACAACCGATCAAATTCTCCAACAAATATTGGATAAACTAAATAAACTGGACGATCGAATTACCAGATTGGAATATAGCAACAAAGGAGCTATCCCCAAGCGACTTGGTAATGAGAGACAGCCTTAGAATATTAGAATGGAATGCTAATGGCCTCATTCAACATCAGCAAGAATTACAGGCCATTCTAGAAATTGAAAAAATAGATATATGTCTCATTAGTGAAACGCATTTCACTAAGGAGTCATTCATCAAAATAAAAGGATATCAGGTATACCATACCATTCATCCAGATAATGCAGCCAAAGGTGGAAGTGCAGTTATAATAAAACAAAATATAGCACATCACCAAGAAATGAGCTATAAAACAGCCGAAATTCAAGCAACCACAGTCAGAATAAAAACAAAAACTTACGAATTGAATGTAACGGCAGTCTATTGTCCGCCAAAACACGCAATCAAGAGGAATAAATACATTGAATTCTTAAATAGCCTAGGGTACAGATTTATCATTGGAGGAGATTTCAATGCAAAACATGTACACTGGGGTTCTAGACTAACTAACACTAAAGGTAAGGAGCTACTAACAGCAATAAACCAAATTAAATGTGAAGCAATCTCGACAGGAAAACCAACTTATTGGCCTGCTGACCCTAACAAAATTCCAGACCTCATAGACTTCTTTGTGGCCAGGAATATCTCGACAAACTACATGCAAATAGAAGAAGCATGGGATATGAGTTCTGACCATTCCCCCATCCTTCTCACACTTAGTGAGACTATAATACAAAGAGAAAACTTACCAAGACTAGTCAACAACAAGACTGACTGGAAAAGTTTCCAGATTGAATTAGAAAACAACATTAACCTCTTAGTCCCGCTAAAAACCAAAGAACAGCTAGATGAAGAAGTAGAAAAACTCAACAAGGTTATTCAGAAAACTGCATGGAATAATACCCCGAGCATTACATCGAGAACAAAGGGAAATAATTACCCAAGAGAAATTAAAGAATTAATAACAGAAAAAAGAAAACTAAGACGGAAATGGCAACAATCTAGAGCACCAGTAGACAAAACTAGATTAAACAATGCCGCACAGAATTTAAAAAGAGAAATACAAAAAATCAAACATGAATCAATTAGTACTTACCTCAGTGAACTAACAAATGACAGCAGTACAGATTATTCCTTGTGGAAGGCTACTAAACGATTAAAGAGACCAATCCTGCATAGTCCTCCAATCAGAAATGAAGATGGAAGCTGGGCCAGAGATAACAATCAAAAAGCCAAAAGATTCGCTGATCACCTAGAAAATACCTTTCAACCTAACGAAGGAGAAGAATTATCAAGAATGGACTATGACCAAGAAGAATTAGAGATAAGACCTGTTACACCAAAAGAGGTAACTGCAGAGATAAAAGAAAACATTAACCCGAAAAAAGCCCCAGGATTTGACCTGATTACAGGAGAAATCCTAAAGCAGCTGCCCAAAAAAGCTATAATAAAACTGACACACCTGATAAATGCAGCTTTCAGGTTGAAATATGTCCCCAGAATGTGGAAAGTTGCAGAGGTGATTATGATACCCAAACCAGGCAAAAAACCTGAAGAAGTATCATCATACCGGCCAATATCATTACTACCAGTAGTTTCTAAATTATTTGAAAAACTTCTGATAAAGAGACTAAAACCAATAATAGAAGAAAGAAAATTGATACCTGATCACCAGTTTGGATTTCGCGAGAGCCATTCAACGATAGACCAGGTGCATAGAATAACAAATATTATAGAAAACGCATTGGAAGAAAGAAAAGTCTGTTCTGCAATCTTCCTAGATGTAGCACAGGCCTTTGATAAAGTATGGCATGAGGGGCTCAAACACAAACTCAGATGTCACCTACCTAAACAATACTCTGACCTTCTGGATTCATATATATCAGAAAGAGTATTCAGAATAAAACAAGAAGAAGCATACTCTGAACTGAGAGAAATAAATGCTGGAGTACCACAAGGAAGTGTACTAGGACCAGTCCTCTACCTACTGTACACTAGTGACATTCCAAACCTAGAACATAATACCACAGCCACATTTGCAGACGACTCAGCTATCTTAGCTGTAGGCAAAAACCATGAAGAAGCAGCAAATAAACTGCAGAATAACATAGATCAGATTTATGAATGGACCAGAAGATGGAGGATCAGATTAAATGAAACAAAGTCAGTGCACATTAACTTCACCAACAAACGAAATCAACATGTACCAATTAGACTAAATAATGCTCAGATACCTTACGCCAATACAGCAAAATATCTGGGTATTACATTAGATGCGGGGTTACGCTGGAAGCCACATATCAAAAAGAAAAGAGAAGAATTAGGACTCAAATTTAGAAACATGCATTGGATATTGGGACGCAACTCCACTCTGTCTGTATACAATAAATTGCTATTATACAAGCAAACTCTGAAACCAGTTTGGACCTACGGCATCCAACTTTGGGGCTGTACCAGAGAAAGTAACATCCAGATCATACAACGATTCCAGAACAAAGTATTAAGGAACATCGTCAATGCGCCTTGGTACTCCCGAAACAGTGACCTCCACAGGGACCTGGAGATGGACACTGTCAGCCAGACAATCACTAAGTTTGCCAAAAGCCACGAACAACGGCTTTTAGACCATGTGAATGTAGAGGCCATCCAGCTCCTCGACAACACCAACCAGAAGAGAAGACTCAAGAGGACAAAGCCCTTTGAGTTAGTTAACTAGTGACAGTGTAAAGCAGAGCATAGTGCGGTAATTGCACGCTAGTGATAGTGTTTGTTTGTATTAGAGCCTAAGGAACTACTAATGAGTAAGACCTTTAGTTATAAGGTAGAAATTAGTAAATTAAGTTAGATTAAAATTGCTTATTGATCGTATTAATGATCAGATTGTAATTTCAAAAAAAGCCTATTAAGGTTTTTTTTAAATAAAAAAAAAAAAAAAAATTTTTATCTGAAGGGAATACTTGTTCTAAAGTCTGTTTTTTTATCTTTTTATTTATGAATCTAATCTAATCTAATCTAATTTTTTTGTTGTCATAGCTACGTTTGTGTTCCGAAATTCTAGTTTTAAAATTTCTAAAAGTTCTACCGATATAAATTTTATCACAATTGTCATTACCACATTTTAATTTATAAACTGCTGATTTGTTTAATTTTGAAGATTTAGATTTATTATTTTTAATGAATTTGGATAAATTGTGATCAGTTTTAAAGGAAATATTCATGTCTAAAGTTTCTAAAAATGATTTAATTTTTAAGGATGGTGTTCCAAAGTATGTTAAGCTTTTAAATTGTCTATTATTTTTATCTGAAGGGAATACTTGTTCTAAAGTCTGTTTTTTTATCTTTTTATTTATGATATTGTCAATTAAATTTGGATCGTAATTATTATTAACTGCTATTTGTTTTATGATATTTAATTCTTTGGTATAATTATTAATATTTAATGGGACTGTTAAGAGTCTGTGTATCATACTATTGAAAGCTGCTAGTTTATGACTGAATGGGTGGACCGAACTATTATGAATTGTAATATCTGTATGTGATGGTTTATGAAATATAGAAAAATCATGTTTATTATTTATATTTGAAATTGTAAGGTCTAGAAAGTTTATAGACTTATTTTGTTCAAGTTCTACGGTAAATTTGATATTATTGTGAATCGAGTTTATGTAAGTAATGAAGCTCTCTAATTGTCTATTTGTACCGATGAAGCTAGCTAAAATGTCGTCCACATATCGGTGCCAGTACATACATTTTTTACTAAGGGGGTGTTCATGAATTACTTTTTCTATATTATCCATGAATATATCTGCTAGTAGGGGGCTGAGAGGGTTGCCCATAATCAAACCATCTTTACTGCTATAAACCTCTCCATTGAAATGAAAATAATTTTGATTCAAACACACTTTTAATAAAGTAATGATATCAGAGTGAATTATAGGATTAACATTATTGTATGTGAGCAAGTTATCAACAAGAGTTATAGTTTCTTTAGGAGGTATACTAGGGAATAGATTTGTTACATCGAACGATATGAATTTAGAATTATGGGGTAGTATTATATCTTGAATATTATTAATTAATTCCGTTGAGTTTTTAACTGAAAATCGAGGTATGAATGAACAATATTTAGAAATGACATCTATGAGAATCTTTGAAATTTTGAATGAAGGTGCTGTGAAATAAGAAACAACTGGCCTGATAGGGTACCCCTCTTTATGGAGTTTAATTAATGAATAAAGTTCAGGGTGTTGCAGATTGGGTAAAAATAATTTATATTTTTCTTTATCGTTAATTATTGATTCAACGTTATCTACTGCTAATTTTATTTCTCTCTGAAATTTATTAGTTGGGTCTTTTTTAAGGGTCTCAAAATTGCTTGTCTGAATAAAATTGTTGGTTTTTAATAAATAATCTTCTTTAGGTAATGCTATTACCGTATTTCCTTTATCTGCTTTTGTGAAAATAAGACTATTTGACTTTGATTTTTGTTGAATTGATTTGGCGGCTGATAATTCAAAATTGGGTTTGTTAAACTCGACGAATTCTTTTTTAATAATTTCTGAAGCTTTGTGTTTTAGATTAGAATTATTTGGAATATTATACAAGTTAATTTCTGTTTCTATACCTAGTTTGTTGAAGTTATCCAATGAACATGTGGGTTGAATATTATGTTTAATACCTTTTTGTAATAATTGAATGTCTTTATCTGAAAAAATTGTATTTGAAAGATTGACGAATCTATTAAAAAATTTATGTTCTGAGAATTTGGTTTGTGGGTTTCTTGATACTGGTTTGTTGGTTAATAATGACTTTAATTTACGTTTTTGTCCTTGGTACTTTTTGTGAATAATTACTTTAATCTTATCTCTTATGTCCCTATCTAAAAAGTCAAACTCTATGGGATGTAGTATATGTGATAGTTTTTTTTAAATTTTACCTTCATTCGTTTTGACAAAGCTACTGTGTTAGTGAAACGCGTCAACAAGTTTAAATTGAACATTAGTTCAAATATATGAAGATTTAAACAAACTATATTGTTTTATTTCATCGTTCAGTATGGATCTTCATCAAGTAAAAGCCTCATCTATTCAATTTTTGATTAGTATCATATATCACGAATTGTATTTAACCTCTGTGAAAAAACAAAGAAAATAGTAGCACAATTTATTAAATATTAAAACAGTTAAACGAATAACAAATAATAAATTACTACAGTTCCACAAATTAGGCACCATTTTCTGTAATACAGAGTGCAACTTTACGCTCAAATTATCATCTAACACCTCTCAGGTATAACTGCAGCAAACACGTTCCTAATCTGAATCATCGTGTCGTACACACGTATACATTATTTTTCACGTGTCCCCATAAAAATAAATTCATCGAAGTGGGACCTGGGAATCTGGGAGGTCAACTGCATGGGCATTCCCTTCTTATCCATCTATTTGGAAATTTTCTATTTAGATAATTTCTTACATCTAATTGAAAATGCGCATGTGCGCCATCTAACTGTAGCCACATATTTGCTCTTATGTTTAAAGAAATATGCCCCATGTATCCCAAAACGCTGTTTTTTGAGAATCTTAGGAATTCTTTTAATGGGGACACGTGAAAAATATTGTGTACAGTACTCCACCGACTACTCCCGACGATATAAAGATTCGGATTAGGAACACTATTTTTTGAGGTAGATGGTCTCCAGCCTATTTTTGGAAGTGCCCCATAACTTCTTAAATATGTCTCCGCTAGCTCCCTACGGAAAGAAAGCTGATCATTCTGCATACTCGTTGTTTTTCTGTGTAAAATCCACGCATTGTTGATAGAAGCGTCTATGAGCCAGGTGAATATACACCATCGCCATTTTTTTCCTCTAATCGAAATTCTGTATCTTCCAATACTCTGGTCCGTGCCGCCCATGTAGTTATTATACTGACCAATTAGGTACTTTCTGTCAGTATAATTCCCTTATTGCCTACTGACATATGTTGGATTCTGCTGGATGCCACGAACATGTGACAGCTTTCCCTTTATGTTACTTTCCTCGTGGATTGATATATACATTTAAGGTAATTCAATATATTGTGTATTTCTTATCTTTTTCTATCTTGATACCTTTTAAAGGCCTGATGATGGCTCAGTGAGCCAAAACTAGTTGCCACTTTTATTAATATATGCTGTAGTACTGATTTTGCGTTTTACTTAGTGCTATTTACCTACAGACTACATTTGAGATGGATAGTCTTTTCCATTTAAAAGTAAGCATATTTTATATCATCGTAACAACGAGTTTAATATTTGAATAATAGCAACCAAACTCGATTGTTATTAATCGAGGTACAAAACCTGTCACTTACCAGCAAAACCTTTGTAGTGAATCCCTATATACATGAAGGTCGTAAAACAATTAATATTTTAAATTAAAAGTTATTGCAAGTATGTTTCAAAACAGAGCGCGACAACAATTATACACAAACGAAATACTAGTTTATATAAATACAGCGTTTAACCATGAAATTCACCTTGACTAAAACCGCGGCACCTTGATTGTGATAGAATATAAAACGTTGACCAGCTGACTGTATATTATTGTGTATATTTATTTTTGGTTATTATTATAATTTTAATATTATAAAACTTTGTTCTATTAACTTTATATCTTCAAGTGCCACGGCTTCTTAGCCAGAGAATCGACTACTCACCTCAGAGTCGTGTTTCAGGGTTAGTAGAGATAACAGGTCATAGATAAAGTTCCTATCGTTTTGAAATACGCTTGTATCTGTATTTGATAAATGAGATAAGTATGTACTCTGATTTTGTTTTAATGGAACAATAAATATAAAGAATATATAAACGCTTGTCTTTTCGACAACAATACAACTATGAAATATTCTTACTACCAATATTCGCAATTCATAGAAGAAAAATACGGAACGCGGCTTCCGTTCGAAATAAAGAATCAGCTGATATGCCTCACTGGAGTTGACCTAAAGAAAAAGAATGCGTCTTATAACCTAAATATAAACAACGATTTACGAACAATATCTTGCGAGTATTCGTAAAAATTTGATATTAAATTCTTCTGTAAGTATGAAATTTCTATCCTAAATAATACAACCTATAAATTAATTTTATCTAAGCACTGTAGATCATGTTCAATACTATAGAATTTTAACCTCAAATAACACTATATGAATCCACAAAAAATAATCATATTTCTGAATTTATTTCAGCTTCTGAATACTGGAACCTCGTTCAGATTAATCTACACGATTAATGTGTCTCGTACAAATTATATATATAATGGAAATAAGATTTTATAATAATTGAGTATCTCACCGACTCTGAAGATTTGAAGTTATCTTTTCTATTATCATCAACTCTTGGAGATCTCGAAGACTACTTTACTCTTCTAGTTAGCTTCTTGCTAACAGTATTCTCTGATATATTTTTCTTGAAAAACCCTTCTTTCACTATCCCCAGTCAACAATCTCCTTAGTTTCCCCTTAGCAACCCCTATGAAACAATTTTTTCTTCCTTCCTGAACGTCCTACCAACATATTATTTTATAGCATCAGGTAAGTACTTATTTAATTTCAATTTGTCACTTCATGACATTTATATAAATTCCTTATTTACAATATTATTATTAACTAATTCATACCATAAATAAAATCAGAGTAGCATTCTAACTTGTGTTAAATGTTATTAAAAATATTATTCTTTTAAATTAAACCCAATTACAAAAGTGACATACAAACATTATATTCCGATTGGATATACTATTGATAGTATACTTCAAAAATTGTTACTATGAATTTACCTTTGACTATTGAATGTCAACATCTATAATTTTATAAAAAGGACATCAAAATTGTTCATGGATGATTACATTTTTTCGTTTTGTATAAATTGTTTCTAATTTATTTTAAATTGTGACATCTTAAATTTCTGTTGATATCATGAGTACATAAAATCTATAATAATATCTAGTTATATAGTTACGGTGACATACCTTATTATAAGAATGTGGTAATTAAAATAGTAGACGTAGGTTAGTGCTGCTCGTATGCAGAATTTCAAACCCGAATAATTATATAGTTAAGTGTTAGTAAGTGTAACATATACAGCCATATGTAAGTACCAGTTTAATCATAATAAACCAACCGATGATTTTGTATGAGGACATTTTATTGATTCCGTTCCTGCTACGAGGCTCAATGGTAATGACACAAACCTAATTGTGGGGAATTGGTGTCGGCATTTTCCGGGCACATTCTCCACATCACATGGCGATCCTGCCTGCTAAAAGAAAAACAGGCTGATGGTTCCTGGTGGAAATGTTATATTAGGAAAATAATTGTGCGGAATTTTGTATCTGGTAGTTTTTAATTGAATGGCGGCAATCAACGAAACAGGAAGTCCAGGACAACGGAGCAGTCAACAACAATTTTATAGTTCAGGATCAATACAGCATGACACAATTGACAATATTGGTTTATATTATAACTATCGATTTGATTTTGAAATTCGTATAATTTATGTGTACAATCTATGTATTTATATTGATATGTCTATATTTCTATATGTTTTTCATTTCGCAAATTGGTCTATGCATCTATATATATTTGAGTTTTACGTATATGTCTGTATGACTTTGATGAGATTTTCTGTATATCTGTTTTATGCAATTATTTTAAAACGAGCCGATATACTAAATGACAGTTACGTGGGAAGAATTTGAAGGAAAATTAAAAGAAATTGTTGAAGAGATAATAAAAACAAGGCAAAAGAATCTTAAAAAAAGAGGTTCCAAAGAACACTGAAATACATAGGGACGTAATTAATAATTTAGTAGATCTTTATAATAGTTTCGTAAAGTTAATAGGTAAAAATTGGAGTAATTTAAACTTAGTACAACAAGAAACATGCAAACTTATTTTGTCAAGATTCAAGACAAATCTAGAGCGTTTGTAGCGTTAAATTGTCAAATCAAATTATCAGATTCAATTTTACAAGAAATAAAGGTTGATGTATTAGAAACAATAAGCAATAAGGTGAAAATCGCGTTAAGTGCGAGTGAATTTTTCAATATAGCTAGTAGAATTTTACCGACAGAATTCAGTGCAAAATTTTTAAAAAAATATTTTGTTCACAGATGAATAGACTTTTCCCAATTCATCCGTTATGTGATATTGGTCTAGGACAAACCTACACAAACACTATAATAGTAGAGCTCAGTATCCCCAAAAGTTAAATGCTTGGGTTGGAATATTAGAACATTTGATTGGACCATTTTTTATTGACTGCAATTTAACCTAACAAAATTTTTTCTCTCCATACAATTAGGTGTCAACTTCATTGATATTTGGTATCAACATGACGGTTGTGCATCGCATAATTATCTAATAGCAATAAATTATTTCCCAAGCGGATAATCTCCATGATGATAACATTCAATGGCCTGCTAGATCTTCAGATTTGGCACCAAACGATTTCATGTTCCGGGTTATGTTACTATTTAGAAAGCATTTTTTAATTTGTACTGTGTGTGTTTACACAAAGAATTTGTTTCTCATTTGAAAACAAACATAAAAAGTAATCGAAACATTGATAAAAAAACCAAGAACCTGATGTTGCAACGATCTCTTTCCACGTTGCCGAATCTCAAGAAAAGTAAAGATTTTAACCACTATCAATATGTAAGGCTAAAACAATTACCAGCATTACAATAAATTTTTCAACAAATACACCGGATTAGTTATTTTGATATGTCACAACCTTTCGAATTATCATAACTTTTCCTCATGTTAAAACAAAGGGGTTATACAATAAATATAAATGTAGGTACAAAGGGATTACCAAAAACGAAAACCCGTAACATGACATACCATTACTTAAAATTCAACAAGTATAAAGATTTTATTTTACTTTTTTCGCATGTTTATGGTATCCTGTTAAAGAAAAGTGGTAATACACTGAATTTATACTTGTTTCTTTCTGACACATTTCTATCATCTGTATGCAGTATTATAATTAATTCGGTAACCACAATAATTGTAGAAGAAATTCATTTAAATTTTCGTCTATATACAGTTTGTATTGGGATCCGAGACTAAGATCGCAACGGTACCTATCAAGTTGAAACTACTGTAGATGTGATAAAACTGTTTGTTTATGTTGTGTTAATAATGTGGTTTAGGCACAGTCTTTTTACCATCAAATAGTTATTTATCCGACTCTTTATTGTCTAGTTAAATAAAGTACCATCTTTTCGCTGTCAAATATAGCTATCTAAATGTTTGAAAATTTCGATTTGATTCAAAAAATGAATGATGGTTACCATAATTAAGAATATCACATAAGAACAAGGTCTGATTATTTTAATACATGGAAAGATACAGAATTTCATGTCTATAATTATATAGAACTTATCAATGCAATTACCCGACTTGGAATTAAAAATAGTAGCTATTTGCTTGCTGCACTCTTCTTTATCCTTTCAAACCAAAGCATGCGTTTTTAATTTTCAATAATAGCTTTAACTCTCAAATATATTTGAAATGACAGTCTAATTTCAGCTTCTGAAATTAGGAGCCCTCGATCGTTTTTATTATCCATATCATATAATTTCGAAATTAATTTCAACAAAAGTCTCTGAAGACACATATAATTTTGGAAAAACAAAGGTTTTATGAGACTGAAATCATACTTGGCAGATATTTGTTTATTCAAGAAAGAATTGAGTAGAACTAATTGATTTTATACTTATACAGCTAAAGACGAGGGAGATCTTGTTAACGCCATAAATTTTTATGTTTGCTCGCGCCACCCTCTTATTTTCCATGAAATTCGGCGCGCCGCTCATGGATTATTTTCATTAAATTTCAAAACTGGTTTTGTACATTTTGATAAGAGGCTAGTTTAATTTTGGCATTAACGCTGTCATTGTTAAACCGCTAAAAATTAGTTAAAACCGCGACATGTGTCAATTCATATTCTTACCAGTGTATGTATTTATTCGCAAATATAGACATTACAACTTTATTTAGTTTCACAAAGGGCAAGAACTTACGCTAGAAGTTAAACGATCGATCGTTGAAGCTGATAATGAGTTGCAGACACCGGCGTCTTTGGGTAAGTCCCTTTAAATTTAAGTTACTGTATGTGTTGACGATTCGCTAACTGCATAATATCACAACTACAGTCCATTGAAACATTAGCGCTAACAATTGAGGTATTCAAGCGAATGACCGCAAAATACCAATAGACGTTGGTAAATACCATCCTCGTTCAAGCGTCTTCGGTTATAGTTGGTCATCTAGTTGTGACGTCATTGCATAGCCCTTAGACGTCACCACTTGACGTTTCACTGACCGTGGTATTTACACAGGTCGAAAGTCTGAGTGACATTTGTTTGTTTTGGTTTTTGGTTATGTTGATCAGTAACTTCATTCAACAATGGATCGAACAGAATTCAAATTTTCTATAAATTATGAAGGCAGAGACGTAGAAGTTATTGCCGACGACATGGAAACAGCTTCTCTGTTATTAAACGGTGGGTACAAATCTGTTTTTAATACCTAATTTTTAAGAAAGAAAAATGTATTGTACCTACATTTTTTGCGAAACGTTTTTATTTTGTAGACCAAGAGAAGAAGAATCCTTTATAGTCTGGACATGTGATAGGCTAAGAGATTATTTTTTCATACATTGTACTGTGACTTCGTACACTTGTTGAAATAAAAGCATGTTTAATAAAAAAAAGATGCTGCTGAACAGTTAATACAAAGCTTTAATTTTGATGAAGTGCAGGGACCTTTGTATCTACCAACAGTAACATATATAGGAAATAAAACACCTTCAGCATTGGAAACAGGGCCTTCTTGCTCGAACTCAAGTGCCCAGTGTGACACAAGCTTGAAGGCAAATTTCAAGTTCGCAGAATCAATTTCACATGAAATAATTTGGTGCAGGAAAAAACCTACTGAAAATGATGTAGAGGCAACTTCAAAATTATTGGAACTGAGACAAGAGATTAGTCATCAGTTCGATGACAAAAGGAGCATTAAATCGTCGCTATGGCAAAGAATAGCCAGTATTTTATCAAGCAGTTTCAATTTGGGTGAAAATAGTGCTGAAAAGTGCAGACAGAAATTTTCTAATTTACAAAAGGCATACCTGGCCTATGTTACGCACCAAAAGACCACAGGATCTGAAAAAAATGATAATTTACCACAATTATTTGAAGAATTACATTCCATTTTGGGTGAGATATATTGTAATAAATAATTTGTTTTGTCCACGATCAAAGATATGTCATCAAATAATATAAAAAAATCTTCAGTCAATACAATACATTTTTGATTCATCCTTGGAAGATAAAAACAACTAATTACTGTGATGAAACACAGGAAAGGGCAAAGTTATAGGTTAGGAAGTGTTTAGGAATTAGAAATCAACAACAAACGAATGACCATAGAGAAAGTAATATTTGTTTGATTTATCTATGAGAATGACGGACTCCATTCACGCACGTCCCAATGGTATTAACCAACAAACATCAAACAGGGATATGACCGTGGTATTTACCAATGTCTTGCTTGAATACATCTATGGTTGTTAATATAAACATAGACACAGATAATTTTATATTGGTATATCCAATAGACAGAACTATTCAAACGAATCAACCATATGAACTGTCAAAAATCAACTCAGTGAAATTAGGAATTTAAAATTACAGGTCCGTTCTTGGTTAACAGAAGCTGTTATCTGTCAGATAGTAATCTACCAGATATTATGACATGAAAAGACGCGTTGGACTTATTCGATGGATAACTATCTGTCAGATAAGGCTTATTTATTCGTAGATGAAAAGTCCGGGCTTTAATGTTTTTGCATTATATTTTCTTTTATAAATAATTATAAGCATTTTCTTAGATAATATTCTTAGTAAATTCAACACTTTTTTCTTAGTATTGTTAAACGTACAGTTAAGATGTTATTTTTTTAAATTTATACTAAATATTTCAATTTAGAATTTTAATTTATTTTATGTTGTTGCAAATTCAATAAATAGTTAATTATCAATAAAAATATGGAGTTGAATGACATACTTCTTGGAACGTAATCTTCTTTAAAATGAAGTGAACACACAAACATATATTTCGATACAATTTTTCCAATTCTTAATTTATTTTGCCAAACTTTTCGTGCATCTACTATTTCGAATTCTCCATTTTTATTTTTTATTTGTACTAACTTTCCACTTGCAAGAAATCGATGGAAAACCAATTGTACATTTTATTTCTTATCGATATGTACTGCAGTACTGAACAATATTGAAGACTTTGGTCGCAAATTTTATTAACAAATATCAAAACCGTTTCTTAAATTAAACCTAACACTTAAAAATTCAATATACAGGGTGTCCCGGGACTAATGGGAAAAAAGTCAGGAGAGTATAATATGAGCCAAAATAATGTTAGTACTTCATATAAACTTTTACTATGCAGGCCCTCGTTTTCGAGTTATAGGCCTCCAAAGTTTTAATTTTGAATTTGGTTTTTATTTTTATTTTTTGTACTAGTTATTTGATCTTCATAAAATTTACGGCAAAGCTATAATGTAAGTGTAAGTTTATTTTGGTAAGGTAAACAGATTTACAGTAGTGCATTGAAGCCAGGGACGGACTACTCGCAATGGTTAGTGATCCAAAAATTTTGCAGGTATGGCACACCCTGTATGAAATTATCGAAATTCACTTCCCCATGCATTAAGCTAACGAAAAGGTCCTCTTGTTGGAATTCGATAAAATAAGCCGTTTGGCTAATATTTACAGTTTTATTAATGCACTACGTACAAATCTACCTAACTAACTTATTAATACGATGTCCAGAATTTACTTGCTTTTAATCAAAATTACGAACATAACATTATTAAACCATTCAGAAAACCTCAAAAAACACAAGTTATAAAACATTAGACTAAAACTAATTCCTAAACAACAACAAAAACTAACGTTATTCTAATAAATGTTCAATATGAGCTCCTCCCACTTCCACGCACATTCTAAGTCTACGAAGGTTGTTTCTTTGCACTTGAAAGAGCAATTTCACACTATTTCTAATAACATTGCAGTGTAACACAATTCTGTCTATTAAATCTTGCCTTGTTTGCACAGGTGTTGCGTATACCTTACTTTTGAGATAACCCTAGAGAAAGAAATCCATAGGATTAACGTCTCCTGATCGCGGTGGCCATTGAAAAGGGCCTCCACGACCAATCCATCTATTAGGAAGCCTTGTGTGTAAATGCTGTCGTACATCTAAACTGAAATGAGGAGGGGCCCCATCATGCATGAACCATAAATTCCTACGAGTTTGTAGTAGCACATCATCAAACAGGTTCCATAACTCATTTTGCAAAAAACTCCAAATATCTCTGACCGGTCAAAGTACCGTCAATAAAGTATGGCTGTATCAAATTATTGCCAACTATTTCTGCCAAACATTAACCATGAATCTATGCTGGATCCTAGTTTGGATAATACCATGTAGATTCACATCATCCCATAAATGCATATTATGAGAATTTATGATTCCATCTCTGGTGAAACCCGGTTCGTTCGTAAAGAGAACGTTACTAATAAATGTGTTGTCTGCTTGTTGTTGTCGCAGAAACCACTGGCTATACTCAAGTCGAGCAGGATAATCAGCCACTGTCATACGGTGTACTTTTTTCATGTGAAAAGGATATAACAGCTGTTCTTTTAGGACGCGATGAACAACTGATTTCGAGACGTTATGTTCTCTTGATATTTTTCTAAAACTCGATGGTTCATTATCAACTGCATTTAACAAGTCTTGTTCAACTGCCACAGTACGTATGCTTCGTACTGGACCTTCTCCAGCTTTTTCTGGCGAAAATCTTCCTAAAATTTAAAATTTTGTTTTGTATACATGGAAAATTACATTTACTTATTCATACCTGTTTCTCGTAACCTGAGATCAATACGCCCAAACATTCGTCTGTCTGGCAATGCTCTGTTTGCAAAATGTTCTTCATAAAGCCTTTTGGCCTCTAAACAGTTTCGAGAAGCCAGTCCATACATTAGATGTTTATCTGTTAAACTGTTAAATTAAGGACTTATGAATTATTGACAAGTACTGACTACGAACTATTCTACACAACATTTGACAACTAATCCTATGGTAACTTGATTAACGGTAAAAACACTTATAAAAAGTTTTTACCAACTTTCCAATTAATAAGTCGTTAATGTTTTTCATCTTCTGCTATCGTTAAATTATTTTTTTGTAGTACTCTAGGTAAATTTTGCACATCTATTAAAAGTTAGTTTTACCTCGTTGTGTACTTATAAAAATGGTGAATGCGGCAACTGGTACGTAGTGCATTAATAAAACTGTAAATATTAGCCAAACGGCTTATTTTATCGAATTCCAACAAGAGTACCTTTTCGTTAGCTTAATGTGTGGGGAAGTGAATTTCGATAATTTCATACAGGGTGTACCATCCCTGCAAAATTTTTGGATCACTAACCATTGCGAGTAGTCCGTCCCTGGCTTCAATGCACTACTGTAAATCTGTTTACCTTACCAAAATAAACATACACATACATTATAGCTTTGCCGTAAATTTTATAAAGATCAAATAACTAGTACAAAAAATACAAATAAAAATCAAATTCAAAATTAAAACTTTGGAGGCCTATAACTCGAAAACGAGGGCCTGCATAGTAAAAGTTTATATGAAGTACTAACATTATTTTAGCTCAGATTATACGCTCCTGACTTTTTTCCCATTAGTCCCGGGACACCCTGTATAATACAAAATCCAATCTAATCACACATCTATAATAGTTCACTTTAACGCTGTGTGTTGGTGTATCACTTAACTACAGATTTCAATTTGGCAATATTCAATAAGTGGTTGTCTGTTTGTCTTACAAAATTGTATACATTAGTCGGAATGGACTTCATTTAGTAATGCACTAACTTAATTTTATAGGGACAGAATTTGTTTATATTTACCGGATGTCCCGGCCATATATCAGAAACGGTTTGTAGTACAACTACTCAAAAAAATTTATAACGAAAGTCGAGAAAAACCTGCAAATTATTTTCAAGTTTGTTTGTCTACTACTAGAGGGCATAATTGAATGAAAATATTTTAAAAAGTCAAATTTTACAGAATTAACCAAATTAAGGGGTATAACAAATAACAAGTTTTAGTCTTTCTAATTAAATAAGGGGTGAGGTAGAGTGGGAAAAAACGCACATAACTCCGGTTCCACTTAACTGATTTTTGCATTATTAGTCTTCTCGAAAACAGCTCTTTTCTAGCAACATACGAGTTATAATTTCAACATAACCTAATGAGTAACATGCACGCTAGAGAGCTCTTTTCAATTTGTGTTTTAAATATTGTTTTCTATGGAAAATATGAAATAGGAGTAAACAGTTTTAATCAGGATTATAAAAGTATACCTAATTAGCAATAGAACAGCGAAAACCGCATGTCCCGAGATATCATAAAAATGAATAAAGTTTAAACCTTCTCCTTTGATAGAATACCTACATGTGGGTAGGAATGGAACTTACAACTATTTTTGAAAACTTAAGTCTTATTGCAAATTGCATCCCTTGTTGTAAATTTCTGATGTTCATGAAATAGTAAGAATTACCGATTCACAGAAGGTTCAGTTCAGAAAACTTATTGTTTTTTTAAGTTTGGTTCGTCCTTTGTGCAATAGTTTGTTTTAAGGAAGTGTTTGTATAATAACACCTGGTTTTCCAAATTTTTTGCGATATTTTATTTAAAACAATATAAGTTGTTTTAAATAAAATGTCGCAAAAAATTTGGAAAACCAGGTGTTATTATACACAGCCAAGGACGAGAAATTGTGCATAATGTAACTAATTTTACAAAAAAAGAGGCAGAGGATTACTATTCCTTTGAAAAACTACAGGTATGTGCATTTAATAAATGATCCGCTTTCCCTGTACAATCAATAATATTGTTTATATACTTTTATTTTATATATTTATAATAATAAAAATGCTTTCATTATGATATAATAAAATATATTCACGTTACAGTTCGTAAATATGCAAATATAGATATTTTCCATTTTAAATCTAATCTTCCATAAATTTAATAGTAAAAATATGGGTAAGAAGACTTTATTACTTTTAAAACATATATTTTGGAGATATTAGTCTTACTTTTGTGCAATTTTTATGGTATTTAAAAGTTTTACAGATAACATTCACCTATTTATTATTACTATTGTTAGTACTTTTTTGTACTTCTGCACACGAAATTCCATTTGCAATACAAAATTTAAAACTGATTCTTTGATCAATATTTTTATCGATTGTAAAAATCACAAATAAATCTGATTGACAGATGACTCTCAAACTCTACTTGAGTATAGATGACAGTTGTGCTAACTTGGAGTATAATAATTTTTACAATTACTTTAAGCAAGGTTTTTAAATGATCAATTCCAGTAACTAACACATTCTGTCAAGGGCGTCGCCAAGGGGGGGCAGGGAGGGACAGCTGCCCCCCCTAGAGATTCTAAAAAAGTTGCCAAATATAATGCAACCAAAGTCCTAAGTATTTGAGTTGATTTGCTTGAAGTTCAAGCCTTGAACAATCATTCCCGTGCGTCGAAACTCGAATGAATTCACTAATTCCACTCTTAATATTCCGTACCACGCTGCGCTCTGCTCTACTCTATCGTTGAAGCGGGAGAGAGGGAGTGGGGAAGCAAAGCAACATGTAACCGCGTGGCGCCCGCGCCCCCCGCACAGCCGCCTTTGTTTTATCGTCTGTCTGTCATTTATTCGTGCGTTAGCGTTGCCACTGCCCGCTTTTACGTTTGTTTTGTGCGCTATTATCACATCTAAATAGTTGCTGTGACCACATAATCAATATGGACATCAGAAAATTTTTTGGTGAGTATCTCTTGCGTTTAGCTTTCGTATTTTCCGTTCGTAAAATAACGTCAATTGATTTGATTATAAATGCTGATTTTGTATCGGTTTTTAAAATCCCAAAGATCCGTTTCTAGGCACGATATCCGATTCTTAAGGGTCGTCAGTTTAAACCAAAAGGAAAATTGCTCAATTTAATGGTTCAATCGAAAATAGGACCGTATTAACATAGCTTAAAGTAGAAAATTGTATGAGTGAATATCGGCAATGCCGATTCGGCACAGTTGGCTCGCGTATGCTGGAGACTCCGGTGCGTGCGTGTCGTCGCACCCGCTCTAGAGTGCTCGAGCGAGGATGCCCGAGACCGCGCGAGCATAGCCGCGGCGGTTAAGCCGCTCGAAATAGCTAGGACTGTTGATATAAAAAATATCGTTGACGCTAGTCCTTGCGCGAACTCGAGCCTGCCGCCGTCTTGAAGGGCATTTATGCTTTCAATGTGAATTGCGGACCAGAAGAAGTTGTTGCTATTTCAAATATTTTATTTTGCAGTTTTAAAAAGAAAGAAACCAGAAGGAACAAGCAGTGACAGCGATGATTCCGTGGGTGACCTGGCGAGACCTAGCACATCCAAAGAACCGAACTTAGTTCCCGACTCTTCGATAAATGACTGCAACGAAAATGACATCGGTAAATTTATTGGACAAGCATCAATGTTATCGACTGAAATGAAGAAAGAATTGCTTGAAAACACTTGGTCTCCGTCTGCGACGTATGACTTTGCGGAAGACGCTAAACATTTGAAGAGGAAATTCAAATATTCATGGTTGGAAACGTACTCTCCATGGTTGGCCTATTCCAGGCACCAAAAAGGAGCCTTTTGTAAATATTGTACATTGTTCCCGCCAAATCCAAATTCTTTTAGAGGCGTATTAGGGTCATTTATCATAAGGCCGTTGTGTAAGTTCAAAGATATTCACGAGCATTGCAAAAAGCATATGGAAACCCACTTCCATAAGATGGCACTGGAAGCCGCTAAATCATTTCTTGGAAGTGTGCCTGTAGGTTTACAACTCAACAAATACTCCCGGGGCATTATTGAAGAAAACCGAAAAATTATAACATCTATTATTTCCTGCATTACGTTTTGCGGGTCGCACGACTTAGCTCTGAGAGGAAAACATTATGGCGAAGGTATTCTCGAGGACTTATACAAGCTACGAATTGACGCGGGAGATTTAGTTTTGAAGAAACACATTGAGCATGGGAATAAGAATGCAAGCTATCGATCGATTGCTATTCAAAATGAAATTATCGCAATTTGTGGAGATGTTATTAAGGCAGACATTGTGAAAAAAGTAAAAGAAGCAGAAGCTTATAGTGTGTTAGCAGACGAAACAGCTATTTCCGGTACTGAACAATTATCGATTGGGCTGCGATATTTTGACGAGGAAGCCAATGAGGTCCAAGAAATGTTCGTCGGATTTGTTGAGCTGAAAGGTCTGGATGCGAAATCTATTGCATATTGCATCGATGAGTTTCTGACAAAAGAAGACCTTAATCCTGCTGATAAATGCGTTGGTTTTGGATTTGACGGTTGTTCGACGATGTCCGGAAAAGACGGTGGAGTACAAGCGATCCTTCGCAAAAAATATACCAAAGCACTGTTCTTTCATTGCTCGTCCCATAAACTGAATCTGGTAATAAATGATCTCAATATTCTTCCTGAAATTCGAAACACCATGGGAACCACTAAAGATATTATTAATTTTTTTCGGGAATCTGTTTTGAGAAGAAAATTGGTACCTAATATTGCCAGGCTCTGCGAAACAAGATGGAGTGAGAAACATAAAACTATCAGAGTATTTAAGGAGAATTTTCCTGTTATATTGGAAGCCTTAGAAAACTTATCGCGTGAATAAAACAGTGCTACTCGAAAAAATGCCTTTCAACTCCATGCGGCTGCTTTCAAAATTTCGTTTATACTTTGTATTACTTTGATAGCTAAATACTTTGCTTTGTTAGAACCTGTTGTCAACGCACTCCAATCCATAGCTTTGGATGTGGTTAAGGCCTCGCAACACGTCAAACGCATTTTGCAATTGCTTAAGAGCCACCGTGATAATCCCGAAAGAGTCACAGATGAAATTATAAAGGATGCTACGGTTGTTGCGGAGAAAGTCGGCCTGGAGGAGGATATCACTTCAATGCCGCGCATTGTTGGGAAACAACGCCATCGAAGCAATCACCCAGCAGAAAGCCCTTCAGAATTCTGGAAAAGATCATTAATAATACCATACTTGGACTCCGTTATTACATCGCTTGAAACACGCTTTGCTGAAGAAAATACTCCATCATTTGCTTTATCTAAATTACACCCCGCACAAATGCAAACGATGTCAGTCGAAAATCTCACAGAAACTTGTGAAACTATCGCTCAGTTTTATAATTTACCAAACATAAAAATTGAAGTCGAGCTTTGGCAGCAATTCTGGCATAATAAACCAAACTCAACAGATCAAACCGTTGTTGATATCCTAAAAGAAGCAAAAGCCTTCTTTCCCGACACGGAAAAAGCGTTGAAAATTTTGATCGCTCTTCCATGCACGACGTGTACGGTAGAGCGATCGTTTAGCAGCCTCAGGAGACTAAAAACCTGGCTAAGAATCACTATGAGTGAAAATCGCCTCAATGGTTTGGCCATGATGAGTGTGCACCGAAAACTTATACATGGAAACTTACAAGATTTTAATAATAAAGTGGTCGAGAAGTTTACAATGAATCCCCGAAAATTATATTTTAATTAACCTAATATAAACAAACAACGACCATTATAATATTAAAATCTGATAATTAAAAAAAATACGCTGTACGCTGTACACTTATTCAAATTCAAACTCCCTTTTATTCTATTTTTCTAATAAATGTTATTATAACTTATTTACAAGTTTTTTATTGCATAGTCAAGAGCTCGTGCTCGTGTAGCTTTACACATTGGACTCTGTACTGTCACAGAATACCTACAATTCATACCTACTTTTCTCATTCATAGAGAATGAGAAAAGTATGAATTGTAGTATGTAAAGTCAACTTGCCCCCCCCCCCCCTGCGCCATCGGCTGGCGACGCCCTTGCATTCTGTTTAATTGATTTTAGTTCACAGGTAAATATGAATGATACATACAAGAAGAAAGGTACCACACCAATTCACCCAAATATTTTGTATATGGTAGGAATATTCCTACTTACCATTATCTTTTGTGATCAAATAATAATTATTTAATAGATCTGGTGTGCTTTGTTTAGCTTTGGCAGACACACTGACTAAAACTGGATTACGCAAACCAGCTCTAATTAAGTCTTCAACTTCTTTGGTTTGTGTGGCTGAAAATAACCCTGTTCTTCTTTGCCTTGGCAAATAACTTAATATTGTATCAATAGATTTTTGGAAACCTAAATCTAATAATCGGTCAGCTTCATCTAGGATTAAAATTTCCTACAAAAATTGAACAGTTTAATAAATACTCAAATATAAAGCATGAATAATTAACACTATTAATTTAGCTGTCAAATAATATTAGGTATAGGTTACAAACCTCATCTTTCAGCAAAAATATGAGTTTCATTTTTTTGAAAATAAATATTTTAATAGACCTATTACAATTTCAGTGATAATTATATGAGAACTTGTTTCAACTATTTCGAACAATTTGATGTAATATCAATGCAAGAAAACCCTCATAAGCCTTATAATATTCAGTGAAGTTAAAATCAGTTTTCAAATATGCAAAAAAGAATAAGTAGCATGGGACCCATATGATAAAGATGATTTTGATCATAAATGGGAATTTTCTTAGTTAATCATAATTTTTTGTACATGTTTCTCAGATAATGCACAGGTAACGCAGATACTAAATCATTAAAATCCTCAAAGTGAGATTGATATTCTTGTAGTTATAAAACAATTATTTATCTTATATAAGCTGCTATTAATATAATGCTAGTACTTTTGTAACTATTGTAATTTTCGATACTTACCAAACTTTTCAGCGATTTAGCTAAGTTTAAATCATATTTTCTAACAAGTAAATCTTCTAGTCTCCCTGGTGTACAAATTATAATGTTTCCACCTAGTGTTCTAAATTTTTTTACATCCTCTTCTACACTATTTCCACCAACAAATAAAATCTGAGATATATTCTGTAACACACCATAATATAATTATTAAAATATTAAACGTTATTAATAAAAAATCAATCTTTTATTTCCAATGAGCATATTTTTGGGAACAAATTTTCTTTTATAAAAAATAAGCTTTTGCTATAGCTATATATATATATATATATATATATATATATATATATATATATATATATATATATATATATATATATATATATATATTAATACATATACTCTATCTAAATTCTAAAGAAAACATTGAAATAAAGAAAAATGTACATATTTGGATGTAATGCTAGTGATATACAATGTATTATAAATAATTTAAAAGATTCAATATGCAAATAAAATTTGACATTACAATTTCGAATGACAATAATGCAGAAGATACTTAATGATACATAGATTTTATAAAGATTTAAAAAAAAAGAATACAGATGTCGCTGGTAGCAAAATTACAATTAGAATTAAAGAATGAAAATCTCTCTTTGTTATATGAAAACATAAATTTGTATTTTTTTTAAAAAAGGAATTCTTTGGTAACCAAAGGAGAAGAGAATTATTTTATGGAAAAAGTTTAGTTAGTTGATTTTGAACCCCTCTCGAGAGAACATCTAATATGAGTTCTCTCAAATTTGCTGAATAATATAATAGTAATTGATATATTAAAATAGCATCAGATTATAATAACTAGCATGATAAGATCAGTGCGTGAATAATTCCTTAAATAATTATATTGAAATAGTGTTAGTGATTTTTCCGGGTTCTAAATTATAAATTTAGAAAAGTGGTTCCGGCGATTCTAAAAGACGTGCTTAGAATCAGAACGAGTGATCCTGATACCTAGTTGGTGATCCAGTCCAAATTTTGTAAATTATTTTTCAAGAATTAACAGGCCTTTAAATAAAATTAAGATAGATGCATCTATATCACATTTTTGAATACTGACAAAATTAACGTTAAAGATATATAAAATTTCACCTGAAGAGAAGAGAAAATTTTTTGAATAGACAATTTTATCGCATATAGTTATTTGACATTTATACACGTCAAGTGTAATTTTCGACGATTTGAACGTTTAGAATAAGTAGTTAATTAGGTTGTTCTTCTAGTATATAGGTTGTTTTTTTAATTTTAAGGTTCGTAGAAAGTACGATTATTGTTCTTTATTATATTTTGAGAATAATAATTCATTTTCACTTGTTATCTGATGGTATATAATATATAATTTTTGATTCCAACTCACTTTGGTATTAATTCAACTCCTATTTCATTGAATTTGAAAAATTTTGGATCCTATAAAACTTTTGATATAATCAGTGACATTTAGTTAATTTTCAGTGACAGAAAAATTGTAGATGTCATTAGATAATTTAATGGTCTTAGAATATATTGAACAAGCAGTCACTATAGATTTGCAATAGTATAATTGACAATTTTGGAATATTCTTTGGAAATTTATAAATTTAAAATTTAAATTATTAATTTTTTTTAATCTTTGAACCCTACCTGAGGTAAGAGCGAGTAAGTCGATTTTGTAGTAATTTATCTTTCAGAATATAAAATTTCATATTCATCTGAGCCGGGCATAATAATTTGACAATTCCTGTCAAAATTTCAAATCGGTTATATTCAGTGATAAAGGTGTTTTCACATTAGTGTAGTTACTACCACGATTGTAACAACAGCATCTAATAATCAAATTTCAAATAAAATCATATAATACATAATTATAAAAACAGTAGAACATTAAAAATATTATAATATATATATATATATATATATATATATATATATATATATATTGATATGTTTTATAATAATTACAAATTAATATTGTTATTGTTATAATTGAAATTATTATTATGTATTAGGTAATGTCTTGAAGCATAATTGCATAATGAAGAATGTTTTAAAATAATTCTCAAAACGGAGAATATTGATTGGACATATAACCTCTATGAAATTAATAATCTATTAATGATAAACCTCTAAATATATAATCGCAAGATATTGAAAATGAAATATAGAATTAATTTGAAAAAATAGTAATAATATGAATAAAAATGCTATATATTTGAAAGTATAAAATAAGACAGAAAGCTGTGAATAAATTATAAAATCTAATTGGTTCAACAAACTTTTTCCTTAGAAACAGTAAATATTATATCTTAAGTAGTGTTAGTGACAAAGAATAATAGAAATAAAAAATTAAAACAAACTTAAAAGTGAAATAAGAAGAAAAATCGACATGAAAGAATTAAGGATAAGTGATGATGGAGGTAGCTTGAAGGGACTGGAGTTGTGAATTGTTAGTAGACTTCTAAATTGTAAACTGATGGAGTATTTTACAGACTATGGAGATGAACTATTCCTGAAAGAGCGGACTATTTCAAATGTAGTATGAACAATAGAATATTTTTTTTAGTTAAAATAGTATAGTAGATATTACAGTTTTAATAATTGTAAATTTGTAAAGTTTTTTAATGGAATAACAATTTAATTAAATTAAAAAATTTTAATTTCAACTATTTCTATATAAAAAAGAACCCCACAGAACCACCCAAGAGAAAGGGTCAGATAAGTTAAAAAAATATAAAATTATTATTATATTGTAATTTAATCTAGTTCATGATATTGAAAATTGATATTTCTTCCTTACTTGCACATGTATTAATAATGTGTCTAATACATCTTTGGTCTGTAGAGCTAATTCCCTTGTGGGAGACAAAACAACAGCTCCAACTTGATGTTTACTCCATTTTTCCTCTGATTCTCTCTGTTTCATGATTTGTAAAATTGGTATTAGAAAAGCTAATGTTTTACCAGAACCTAAAAAATCAAAACATGTTTGATACTTATATGCCAAAATGTCAAATATAAAAAACGTGATATATATATATATATATATATATATATATATATATTACAATAATTTGTTGATTTTCGGGTTATTGCGGTCACTAGACTAATAAAACTCTTTTTATCTATTTATTCAACATTTCGCTATATTTCATAGCTTCATCAGGAATGAAATAAAATAACATAACAAATTTAAAATTACCTCACAAAACAACACAATTAAATAAAAATAACTTACAGATATTAGAGTACGTCCTCAAGTAACACAAACATTTAAATGGTTAAAACAGTACTGATTAAAAACGTTAATGTATAAAATATAAAATAATTATTGCTAATTGATACTAGTTTTTTGCTGAAAAGGGTAAAATATCGTAAATAGAGTACTTGAAAGAATATATGTCTGCAAAACATTTCACTTGAAATGTACTCAATGGAAGATACACAATGTTATAACAGATTTAAAATGTTACAGTAAATGTTACTTAATTGATTAGTGTCTGTTTTGTAATTAATGTTGTTTTTTTGTTGTCTTTTTATGTGATACATTTCCAGAAACAAGCGGCTCTTGTAGTTATTTGAGTGACCAAGAATCTTTACCCCAGAAAAGTCGAAAATATGTCCGGTTTTCTTATGGTGTTCCACAGTAGCACATCTGTTTTTGTGATGTTTGACCAATATATGTGCATTGACATTGACCACACGGTATCTCGTAAATAACGTTAGTGCTGTAAATAATAGGTGTTTTATCAAGTTTCGTAAATATATTAGAAATCTTTAATGGGGTATATTTTGCAATCCTGATATTTGGAATTTCTTTGAAAACGGACACAATTCTGTTTGTTAAAGAACTTACATAAGGAATCCTTCTATATATAGTGTCCTGTTTTTCATTCAAGTCCCTTGGTCCGTCATAATAGTCTGAGTTAAATATAAGCTTTTTCAACATATGTTTTGGATACCCATTATTTATAAATACGGAATACAATTGTTTTAAGTTTTTCTGTAGAAACTGGTCATCAGAAATATGCAATATTCTGTTTTTTAAAGCCATTACAGTATTATACTTCTGATTTTTTGGGTGATCCGAAAAATAATTAAGGTATCTACCTGATGCCGTGGGTTTTTGATACCAATCCAGAGCAACTCTGTTATCAGCCAATCTAATCACACTCGTGTCCAAAAAAGGTATTCGTTGGTTCGTTTCAGTTTCAACAGTAAATGTAATGCTACTATTGCAAGCGTTAAAAGTATCCACACAGGTTTGGATGTGACTATTTGGTACAGCACAAATCAAATCATCGACATATTTATAAAGAAAAGGAAGATCAAACGGTAAAGTTGGAATCACTTCATCCAACAGATAATCCAACACTATAGTAGCTAGAATGGGACTTAAAGGCGAACCCATAGGAGTTCCGGATATTTGAGAATAAAACTCACTGTTGAAACTGAAATAAGTATTATTGAATATAAAACGAATGAGAGTGAAAAAGCTGTCCCTAGATAAAGTGGTGCAGACCTCAATCAAACTCCACTGAGACTGCAGAATATCTATTACCAGACCCAACGGCAGGTTGGTGAACAAAGACACAACATCCAAGGATATCAAGACGTAACCACTTGGAATGACTCTGCCCCTCATAGCAACAGCAAACGAAAAAGTATCTTTGATATTATAATTAGTAGAATTTTCAAACACCTCTTTGAGGATATCAGCTACAAATTTAGATATGTTGTACGTAACTGAGTTAATTGAACTAACAATTGGTCGAAGAGGAGCATTTTGTTTATGTATGTTTGGTAAACAATATAGTTTTGGGAACGCTGAATTATATATAAAAAGGTTTTTAGCAAATTCCTCAGTAATATCGTTATTAGATTTCAAAAATTTTATAAGATCGTTGTACTTTAATTGTATGTTAGCAGTAGGGTCTTTATTTAATTTAGTATAAGTAGATGTATCCTTTAATAATTCTTCCGTTTTACTAATATAGTCGGTTTTGTTCATTGCTACAGTACAACTACCCTTGTCTGATTCTAGGATGCAAAGTTCTGGATGTGCTTTCAAAAATGATCGGGTTTTTTTGAACATAACATTTAAATTCGATGGTTGTTCAAAGTGGGAGTTATGTAAGTAATTAGTGACTATGTTAGTAACCTTGGCTCTGAAAATATCCTGCACATCATTAGCAACATTGAATACAATAAATTTTGTTCTTATTGCAACTATGTTCCTCTGTTTTTATTTCGCCGCATTGTATACATCGTTCTTGGGTGTTTTTACACTGTTTAGAAACATGTCCATACTTCAAACAACGATAACATTGAACCACTCTACCTATAAATTCTTCTACCTGACAATATACTTTATTAAATGCAACATATTTTGGTATAATATTACCTTCAAAAGTAATAATAATGGTTTTTTTTGGTACATAATCAATTGTGTGATCCTCTCTTTGGATTTTACGTTTAGTACGATAAATGTTTATTACCGGAGAGGTAGACTCTACATTCTCTAACAAATATTTTTCGTCATATTTAGTGTCAACGTCCCTAATGATACCCTTTGATTCGAGTAGATGATTTGGAATATAAGCTACCAAATTATGATTTTCCAATAAAGGATTTTTAACTAATTGATTAGCCTCAAGAAACAATTTTAATAAAACTTTTATTCGATTTTTACCTATACTTTTAATTTCTAATATATTAGTTAGCTTTAATTGTTTAAAAAGTATGTGACCAACAGTCATCGGTTGTAGCCTTCCCAAATTACTACTTTTAATATTTTCAGTGTATACCCAAATAGTAGATAAATTGTACTTATCTGACAATAAGTTGAACTTTTTTGGAACTGGTTTTACTGCAGAAACCTCGTTGGTGCTTGGAGAGTTATTAATCGGTAACATTTGATCATCATCACATAACATAATCGACTCCACTTGCATCGAGAATGACGTTCCTTTTTTATCCCCCATGGTGGGGGAAAAATTATTTAGTTAAAAACTCTAATCGGAATATTTTAAATAAACACGTGTAAGAAAACAAAGTTGGCACTGATAAAAACTATCGACCGGTTTTGTTAATTGCTTCGCACAACCTATTTGTACAAAGGTAAAATCAACACTGTTCTTATAAACTTATTTCTCATATTTCTTTTGGTCTCTTCTGCTTTGATTATTTTAGTTTATTTCCATTATACCCATCAATATTCACCATTTTAATATTTTTTAATCGATCTTCAATTAGAAATGACTATTAAAATAGTTATCAAAACTAATGTATTGTTTCTCGAATAAAATTGTTATCTATACTTTCAGACTTTTTAATTCAGTTCAAATATATTTGTCTGTATGAAGAAATTAATGCGAGAAACCTAAATACGTCGAACTTATTATTTTTCTCTATTACCTAAGAAACACCTCATTTATCAGAAAATTATAACCGTACGAACAATATATGAAACTTGTATTGGAAGCATCTTACGCTGCTGGAATACATAAAACATATCTTTAAAAATGTACCTGTAACAGCTTCAGCAGCCACGTCCTTTTTCTTCAACAATTGCGGGATAGTATATGCTTGCACTGGAGTCATAGTTGGAAAGTTAAAAGAATTGATACCATTTTTTACTTCTTCGTGTAAAATTACGTCCAACTGATCCCATTTTTTCAACATTTTTTTTAAAATAAAGGTTATTTATTTTCTTTTGTATTTTATTTCAGTTTTACAATAACCTTACTTTTTACATCTAAACAAGGGAGATCATAGAGAATATTTGTCTATGGGGGAGAAGAAAAGGCATTTACGGAAACTTGATCGGGTTATGATCACAGTCACAGACGTTATGGTTATGATCTACAACCGCAAGACCTTCCGCTGTATCCTTTCCACTAATCACTAATGCCACAAATCACCAATCACCTACTATATAGACACAGCTTAATAAACACTAAGCTGTGATATAGATGTTTCACGCAGATGGATCAAGGTCAAGCTATTTTATTAGTTTATTAGTATATACACGTTTTTTTATTCACCGGTAGATCCACCAATCCACCACTACGTTTTTATATTCATTGGTGGATTTCAGATTGAAGAAATGACGCGTTCATTTATTACTGTTGCATCAACCAAAATTGCAAACCATTCCACCGCTGTTTCGAGGTGGTGGATAAATTTGGTGGTTTAGAAAATGACAGCTAACCTCAAAAAAACATACATATTATTTCATCCTCAGAATTATCAGCTGAACCGCTACTCCGTGATCCGGAGGCTAAAATAACTACAACACTTTTCAAGTATTTTCATTTGTTTCGTTAATTTATGCTAATAACAACAATCAATTTAAAAATCGATTGTCAGTTGTCAGATATAATGATGTAAATAACAACAACTGCGTTTTTTTATGTGTTATTGGTGACTCTAACATGTCGGTGCATCGGAGACTGACGTCAGTCAACCAATAGTGAATATATGGTGTAAAAAAAGACGTGCCTTATGTGTTTGTGTTTCAGACAAGCAGATGGAAGCACCATTGAATTTTAGTCATATACATACGTATATGATTTTAGTAAATATTGTAAAATTTCCTGTTTTATCCACTCACCGCTGTCTAATATTAGACATATATTTCCAAATCCAAATACTCACAAAAATTCAAGGCAATGCAATAAACTGTGATGAATTGAAGACAATGGAGCCGTTAGCTGTATATCAAGCAAAGAGAATATGCCATAAACATTTTGAAGTGAAGTACACTACAGCTTGGTCCAATAGATTGTATTCAACTGCTAGTCCATCCTTATTTTTACCTGGTAAGAGAAAAATGTAGTGAACAAATATTAATAAACATGTGATTTCTTGAAAAATTTCAGACCTACATTATATATCACTGGTAAATTATTTTTTTAAGCTGCAGTTAGGTCACTTGAAAATACACACACTCCTGAGCCTTTGTTATTGCCTTGCAGTGGTATGTATTTCTATTATATAATTAAAACAAAAAGGAGTAAGTTTATATTATAAACTTTATAACTTTGTAACATGGCTACAGAATCATAAATTTATTTTATGTTTTATATCTACAGTTTACAATATTCTTGTTGATATGTCTCTGATTTATTTTAATGCAATTGTAGCTTGTTGCAGTAACAATAGTAGCTAAACTTTCATCATTTTACTGTTGATAATATTTTGTTTTATCTACATGTACATTGTCCCTATTTTGTGAATATACTTTTTTCAATAAATGTTTTAATAACATATGTTTCTTATTTTGGCCCTTCTGTAAACAGACAATTGCCAAAAACTGTTAATTTCTTTAAATATTGCTCAGTAAATGACTTGATTTTTTAAAAAGTCTAATATATTTATCTACAATGATAAATTGTTTGGCAATAATATTAGAATTTACAAGATATTAGCGACGTTAATGATTGGCAAACAATTGAGTGTGCACAATATAGTAGACTTTTTAGTAAAACTTACAATAAACAAGGAGTGTTTTTAAATGAAACTCAAGGTCTCTAGTTAATTCCACAATATAATACAAGTTATTGAAAATTCTAAAAAATTGACAATTGTTTCGATAAATCAATATCATCGTCAGAATGACAGAAGTTACATTTCATTTTATGCCTACCTGATGTTTAGTAGTTATTTTTGGCTAGACCAAGAAGTAACCTAACTTGTGATTGGCTTAATATATGTTTATAGAAAAAAGAAGAAGATGTGATATTACAAATATTGAAGCTTAGATATTATTAGCCCTATGGTGATATCCTGGATATCATTTTTCCAATTAAGATCAGTATAACTGTGCAATGATATAGAAAACCAGGAAAACTATATCTGCTGATCTTTACAATTATCACTTAAGAAGACACTCAATAAACAAGGATCTTCAAACCAACAGTAAAGATAATCGCGATTTAAATTTAGCGCCCATTCTTCTTTCCCTAGTAGCGACTTGAGGAACAATTTACCCACTATTTAGTTGTGTTTCAGTTCTATAGGTGGCGCTAGTTTTTGTCATTTCAAGAAAGCTCCGTGAACTATCTATAGAGTAGGTGATTTGTGACTAATGCTGCTGTATCCTTTCCACTAATCTTGCTACAACCGACTTTTATAATTTTTCGTTCGTTTACTTGATCCGATGGAACTCACCCCTTTCGAAAAGTTCGTTCATTTAACCCTACTAGAGCGGCAATTCCCATAATACGCTTGTGAACGCTGTTTTGTAGAGTTTGAGGTATATATTACATGCTTTATAAGCGCTCACTTTGTATCCAAGTATATGTAACTAAACACTTAAGGCGTTGTTTTGTGAACGCACTCAGGCTTTTATTTTTCCATCTTATTTGTCTTTTCGTAGGCTGCTTATAATTATAGCATTACATTTGAAATTTCTCAGAAAAAAATTGTAAATAGAGCTAGGTGTCACATAACGCCCTGCATTTGCCAATTGAAAGGATAAATGTTATATTGTTTTTTGTTTCTGAAATATGTCTTTAATGCTCTTTGCAACGGATCTACGTTTGTGAAAATCCTTTTAGGCATATGAATGTTACAGTCTTTTTTGATGTAATCAAAAGTACACTTCCCCGAGATTTAACAATAGGCGACAGAAAAATGACAGACAAAAGTTGTAGAATAAATCATTTATTTTTCATCAACCTTAATTGAGGACTATTTTGTAAAAAATCCAATTATATTTTCAAGTGATGGAACGCGCCACCTAGCGGAAATTTACGAACTTAAAAATGTTTTTAAACAGTTTTTTAAGCCCAATTTTGTTAAGAATTTTTTCCCCAAATTCTAGGACAAACCTCAGATTATCAAATAAAATAGATATGTTCGTTTTGATTTTTTCTAGCCCGAAACATCGAGTCACATTCTAAGCTCACTTGCGGGCATTTCCACTACTTGGCCATATTTACAAAGTCTCTTTAGCTGCAGGAAAAATTAAATTCGAAGTTTAATTGAAAATGTGTTGAAAAGTTATACAAATAAAAAAAAGTCATACTAATTTATGCATTTAGTCGCTGCTTTTAAAACGAATAACGAGAAAAATAAAGGCATATTCTTATATAAATTTTAAACAAGTATTTGTTGTATCCTTAGATACCTTTATGGTTATAACTAAATACAGGTTTGTACAATATTTATAGGTTATGTTCTAAGTAATTTCAAAGCAACCTTGGCCACCTACTTATTCCGCACTTACACAGCAACGAAAGAAGAGCACAGGTTCTTTTTGTCGAAATAACGTTTATCGGATGGCGACTCGGACGGCGAATACGCAAATTAGCAAGTCTGACAATTCAATGGGCTACAGCTATCTACTATAAGAATAGGCACGCACTACAAGTAACTGTAAAAATGTGGTAGAACTCAATTTGAGTTACTAAAAAGATCCGCTAGACGTCAGTAATTTTCACACTTTTCAAACATAGCGCACTCTTGATACTTTATGCTCGCTTTATAACCGAGTTTGCTCGAGAAATATGTTTTAAAAAGTAGGTAGCGCTTTCATATAGCCAAAATACTTTTTGAAAGCATTATCACTGCTTTTATGGACACCTTCTTCGAATTTATTCAGGAAACCATGTTGAAAGCTATGAAAAGATGTGTGACAGCGCGGCCATTGTTACCAGCTCAAGTATTTGAAGTGAATTTAAATATAAAATGATATATTTCTGTGAAATATCACCCATGAGGCATTGTAATAACATGAATGTATTATTTCAAGACCGTTTCATGAAAAAAATATTTTTATATTTTTTTAAATTAATATTTTTCAAATGAGAATTTGTAGATATTTTGGAGGTGCGTTGAATGATTTCGACGTAGAAGGGTATGTTTCAAAAGAAACATTTTCTTCGCTTGACAAATTTGGTTTCCCATTGACGGCAGCAAGTACTTATATGTAAGTTAGTAAAAAACTTTCAGTTGGTTTTATATGTACGCCATTACAATATAATTTGGATGTTTTGATAATTCAAGCTCTTCCCAAAATATCTTTAACAAAACCATAATAGTGTAAAAAGGATTTATAAATATAATATTTAGAAACTATTTCCCAGTAATTCTCATATGTCACAAAATTGCCTTACTTTTTAATTTCTAATATAGCTTTTCAAACTCATATATAGCTCTGTTTTCAAACAAGTAAAAAGTAACTACTTTGAATCAGTTGCGAACACTTCAATACGGTTGCTTCATAATTACAACTCCTAACCCTTATACAAAGCAAATCGAGTTTATACAAGCTAATTAACAGACGGTAGACGGTAGCTCCTCAGAAGCTTCATAACATGGTTTATAAGAACTGATAAAATACAGCGGAGAGGTTGTTATATTACTATATAAGCATTAATGTGCCCGTTACAGATCTTGTCGAGGCTGTATTATTTGTGCCTATTTTGGACATATAGATACTTTGTTGATGCTGAAATATTGTTGTCAACTCGAATTTATATAGCATCAAGTTATATAAGAATGCGGTAATACTATCGTTTTTAAAAAGTAATTTGTGCTACTTGGGTACATTTATGGTTATAACTAAAAGTGGCAACATTGCTAAAAATTTTAGTACCTGTTTAATGTGTCAATAGTAATCTATTTAGTAGTTTTGTCCTTGTTTAATTACCATATAAAGAGAGCTGCAAATATCGTCAGAGTGTGATCGACGATCGTTTTAAATACTCCGTAGTATTGTAGTAAATAATATAGGCGAATTTCCTCGAGACTAACTAGCTTAACCAGGTTAACCAAACTATGACGTCAGTGGTTAACGTAGTTTGGATTTGTAGTATGTCATCATCATTTTGATAGGGGGATGTCAAATGTCCATATCGTCATTCTATATTATTTTTATTATTTATATTACTAATATAATATAAAATGTTCATCAGTTATAGGCAGAGAAAATAATATCTATTCACAATTTGGAATTCTTTACCTTTTTGTAGAAGATTAATAATTTCTACTGTATCATTGATACTGTATAACTCTTCGTTTACAAATATTTTGTATACATTCATTATTCTGGCTTACTTTTTCAACGAAAGTCCCGTTGTTATTAACATTTAACCTCAATAACAACGACAAACCACACACAAACTGACAGATCATTGCTTCAAACCACATGTTAACTACCTCGGCCAGGTGGTTTGAGATGTTGGTTAAATGTGACGTTATTGTTTGGAATATGTATCGAGGAAATTAGAGTAGTTAACTTTTTTCTAACCAGGTTAGCGTGGTTCGTCTCGAGGAAATATCCCTATAGTCAAACGTGGTTTGTTTATACGACCGCCATTACGACTAGAGACTAAAGATTTAGTTCTTTCGTTTTGATGTTGTTCTAAAACTATATGCATAATTTTATAACTGATATAAGTCTAATTAATTACTTCAACTACGCCTATGTCATCACCTTTGGAAAAACCCATCTCCACGCTCATGCCACAGACGTACCCGAAGCAAGTGAAATTCTCTCTTCTTTTCCTAGCGAAATTCGTTACATTAGGTGCGTTCTTTTTGACTGAGATCTCAGTTAATCTCAGCTCACATCAGTAATGTGAGCGCTCTTTTTGTTTTACTCACTTTAAGTGAGCTGAGATTTTTCCTCCCCCTTCACCGATGCTGAATGTATTGTAAGGGGGTATCAGCTGGAATTGAGTCGGAAATAAAGTGGAGGGGATGAAGAAATATTTGTAGTTTGGGTTATTTGTAGTTTTAACCAAGGTTATCTATAGTTTTAACCATTGACATATAAACACACATAATCTATTTTTCTTTTGTTACAAATTATGGATATAATAGCATTATTATTATTATTATATGTTTTGTTTCTCATTCAAGCATGCGGACAGATCGCGCACTTGAATTGAGATGTCGTTCTTTTTGGTGCTTACTCACATCACTTTATCTCAGATCACCTTAACTGAAGTGATCTGAGATCTCAGTCAAAAAGAACGCACCTGTTGTTCCACCAATCAGTGTGAAACGCGGGAACGTGCATTACTCCTTCTTGAAAAATAATGGTCGCGTTCATCCGCACACACGATACCTGATCGATCAGGTAGCGATCCCGAGATACGTGCATGAGCGGTTCATTTTACTATGATCGCTCACTGATCGGACGCCATTAAAAAGATTACTTTTATTTTACGATCCGCTCCTGATCATAGCGCTCACCCCCCGTGACCCACGTGTTTTGTTTGAAAGTTTTGAGTATAGTAGTTGATTTTTGATTTATTTAATGTTATTGTGTAGTTTGAAGTAGAATTTAATACTAAATATATTTAGTATTGTATATTATAATCTTAGTTTAGTAAAAGTAGTGTAGAAATAGTTGTATTGAAATTACTGCCTTGTGTTATATTTTAATTTATTGTATTGTTTTCCTGTACTTTTTGAAATATTTTGTATTAATAAATCTAGTTGAGTACATATCATCTTTTGTAGTATATTAGAGAACCCATATTAAAATTACTGTAAGTAGAGTAGTGTAATTTCTTTGTTAGGTTATAATTATAGTAGGTAAATAGTTTAATTTTGAGTCATGAGTATAAAATTAGTTGTGGGGTGCATCAGTTATGTGTTGATGAAGCGGGATTAATGGAAAGGGATGAATACTTATGACTTAGTGTTTTAAATGAAACTCGCGGTTTCTAGTTAATTCCACAATATAATAAAAGTTATTGAAAATTCTAAAAAATTGACAATTGTTTCGATAAATCAATATCATCGACAATTAAAATAATATTTCTGAAAAACAATGTAAACAGTAGAGCAAAATCAAAAGATAGAAAAAACTACTGAACCAAATTTCTTGAATACATAAACATAAACAAAACGAATGACAAAGACATATATCGATGTAACTTTAAATTGCCGGTTCATACGTGCGAGATGAGCGCTCTCTCAGAGTTGCTTTCGGAGCGATCTTTAACTGGTGTGGATGAACGCGACCAATGTTCACCGGCAACGACCAGTGAGAGACCCATAATAATATCTATGGAGAGACCACTTATCTCTGACCCTGTCAGAGTTAGCTCCCGAGGAACGCACTCCTATTTCTATCGAAACTGACATTTGACAATGTGAAATTGTCGTTTATTTGTATAAAGTGTCACCATCGTTATGGCGTCAAGTGCAAAAAATTATAAATCAAAACAATAATATTTTGATATAAAATAGGAAACATAAATGATGTAATTGATTAGGATTTACATAAATAAAGAAAATAATGGCCGCAGCATTAGAATCGCCAGTCACAGACAATGCGTGGGTCAATTTTTGTGAAAGACACGCACAAGCAGCGGCCCAAGATTTTTCCAAAAGTTGTATTCAGTATATTACTATGAATCTATCAGAAAATGCTCGGTCAACGATTACACACAAGGAGTTTTTACGAAAGTATATCGAAGCCTTCAAAGAGCAATTTGAAATGGATTTTAATAAAAGGAGATTACACAACACAAAAATATCCAATGGTGTCAGTACAAAAACTAATGAAGTTACACTTGAAAATGAAGATGACTCTCCCAAGATGCAACATAAACCGTTTTTTAGAAGGTAAGTGGTTTCATGTAACTAATTCACTTTTCATTAATATGATATAAATAATACAAATTTGTTTACTATTGACAAAATAGTATTTCTATCAAAATGGCTCCATATTAATCTGTTGTTTATATAGTCTATTTAATTTTCAACTACTTAATTTTTTAATTCTTTCAACTATTTATATACTTATTCTTCAATAAATTTTGATTTTTGGTCTATTTAAAAAATAACGTGTTTTTATAAAAATATCATTTTCACATTTCTGCTCAATTTAGGCCTTTTTAAAAAATACGTTTTTGAAGTAGACCAAAAAAGAAGAAAAAATAGACAAAATATATATGAACTTATATATTAAAAAAAATTATTCATTTAAAAAAAAATTAAGGTATTTAGACACAGATATGTCATCAATAATTGAAATTTACTCAACTCCCACCTTACCCAAGTTATACTCAAACGCAATTCTTCCCTGTACATTTCTTATGGGACACGTTCACTCAGGCAATTCAAATTCTCATAGCTCCTCTTCTAATGAATGGATATTGATCGGTTCACTCTCAGAACACTCAGTGGATCAAGCTCTTTCTTTCGAGCTATTAACTGCTTAAATTCGTTGAGATTGAGGAAAGTTATGCATGCACAATCAACTTTACCTTCAATTTTTTCAAGATTTTCCTTCACTCAAATCTCTATAACTAGAGTTTTAATTAACGTAGTCTGTTGACACAAGTCTAAGAACACTCACTAGATCAAGCCCTTTCTTTTGAGCTATTAACTGTTTAAATTTGTTGAATTTGAGGAAAGTTATGTGTGCACAATCAACTTTACTTTCAATTTTTTCCAAATACTGCGGCCGACGCACAGGATAATAGGATAATATTTTTAAGGATAATAGAACGTGTCCGTGTAAGTAAGAGATTTACCGCGGTTTGTAGAATTTTGGAGCTAGTGGTTGCTGAACGACCATGACAGTATAGTATTAAATCGTCAGCGTAAGCTACATATTTGGTGGGAGAAGGTAAGTTATGGCACAGATCACTTATTGCTAAGTTGAATAGAGTTGGGCTTAAGACTGATCCTTGAGGAGCACCGTCGGTCTGGGTGTACAAAGATGAAAAATGGCCGAATACAGAAACCCTAAAGGACCTTTGAGTTAGAAAGTTTTGTATAAAATAAAATATATTTCCATTGATATGGTATTGATTTAGTTTAGAGATTATGGCTTGACGACTAATTCTGTCAAAAGCTCCTTCGATATCAAAGATGGCGGCGATAACTTCATATTTGTTATTTATTGAGTTGGCAATGTCATTTTGTAGCAGAACTAGATTATCGAGGGTAGATCTATGACGTCGAAAGCCTGATTGTTCTTTTGGTATAATGTTGTATTTGTTAAGGAACCAAACGAGGCATTTGTTAATTATTTTCTCTAGTATTTTACACAAGGTACATGTGAGCGATATAGGTCTGTAAGAATTAGGAGAAGTAGCAGGTTGATCAGGTTTTTTTAATGGTATTATTAAGGAGGACCGCCATTCGTTTGGGAATTTTTGGGATAGCCAGATAATATTATACATTTCTAGGAGTTTTTGAAGACTTGGAAAAGAAAGTTTTTTGAAAAATATATAGGGGAGATCATCTGGGCCAGAAGCATTGTTTTTACAGGATTTTAGAGCAAATTTTAATTCTGGAAACGTGAGTGGAGAGTTGAGCGTATCAATATCTGGAATGGAAGAGGATGGGCAAGGCAAAGGTGGTTGGGGAGGCGACTTCGATAAAATAGGACTAGGTTTACTGCAAAACTTCGCTGCATAGTTTTCAGCTAGGACCTTGGCAATATCTTGACTATCAGTGACATTGGTTTGCTTGTGAAATAGACTGGTTATTTTTATATTACTTTTCTTACCCTGGATTTGTCCGATTTTTTTCCACACTAGATTGGGGTTAGTGTTTTCATTTACGGAAGAGACGAAATCTCGCCAGGAAGATTTTTACTTAGTTTTATAGTGTATCTGGCTTTTGCTCTTGCTCTTTTGAGATTGATGAGGTTTTCTTGAGTTTTGTTACTGCGGAATAACTTAAGTGCAGTTTTTTGCTGCTGAACCACATGTTTGCATGATGAGTTCCACCATGGAACAGTTTTTTGTGAAGGGGAGATGACTGATTTCCCAATGTGAGCCTCCGCAGCAAGTCGAATAGTATTTGCGAACAAGGTAACAGACTCATCAATATTGTTAGTAAAAGAGAGATTGGGTATGGATTGTTCAGTTTTAGTAATATATTCAGGCCAATTAGCATATTTTAGACGCCAGTAACTTTTTGTTAGAGCTCGGTCATTTGAATTATCGGTGTTAGTTATAAAGATGGGAAAATGATTACTGTCGTGAAGGTCATCTTCAGTAAACCATGTTAATGAGGGAGCTAGCTTGGGGTCACTAAAACTAAGATCGATTTTAGAAAAGGAGCCAGATGAAATGTTAAAGTGGGTGTTGGAACCGGTGTTCAAGATACAAATACCTGTGCAATTTATAACGTTTTCAACAATCTTTCCTTTACCAAATGTATGACTGGAACCCCATATTGTATTGTGAGCATTGAAATCTCCTACGAGAATGTAGGGTTGCGGAAGTTCGAATATGAGATTAACAAGCTCTTCCTCTTTAAGAGGGTGATCAGGTGAGACATAGAGACTACAAATAGTGAGTTTATCGGGACACCAACAGGTTATGGCTATGGCTTCTAATTCAGAGGAAAGCGGGAGGTGGACAGAAAAAAAGTCAGAGGAGACAAATATTGAGGTACCACCACTAGCTCTTAGACAATTGGTTCTGATATTATGATATCCCTCAAAATTTTTCAATAGGGGTAGTTTGGAGTTTTTCGCATTGGTTTCCTGAAGGCATACAATGTCTGGTGTAGATTCTGATATTAAATGTTGGATTCTCTCTAATCGTGGAAAGAATCCATCACAGTTCCATTGTAATAATTTGAAAATGGAAGGGTTATAAAAGGTGTAGGGATTAAAGAGTTAGTATTCGTTCTGTGAACTGTGGTTAGATTCTGTATCTGTAAGGTTATCCGAAGAGATGCTTAGGTTGTCGGGGAAATCAATTGGGTTATGCTGGTGTTTTAATTTGTTTAAAAGTCTTGTGAGACGATTTTTTAGTGCTCTTTCCTTTGTAGCAGCGTAAAGCTGTGCTAAGTCCTTTTGTATACCATCTATATCAGAGGAGAATTTTTGTGCTTCCTGTAGCGGGTAAGGACATCCAAAAGAATTTTCGAGAAAAGCGATTAGTTGGGTTGAGGTAAGAGTGAAGTTAGATGGGCTGTCTTTGTAGAGATTTTGGATAACAGCAACACAGTTAAGTCCTAATGAATGATCTGAGGGATTATTAGCATTGGTTTTGGACTTTTTCTTTATTGGTTTGGGTGGTACAGTGAAAGAAGGAGGTAATGTGGAACTTGAGGCTGATAAAGTAATGGAGGGAGACAGTATTGGAGGAGTGTCAAGAGGGCTGTCGGTAGAAGAGTGGCCTCTTTTTTGGCCTGTGGTTATTGGAGGGGAGGTAGCAGAAGAGGTAGTTGGAGGTTCAGGATTCTTTGTAAGAGGTAGAGAGAAATCATCTAGAGAGGGCTCAGGTTCTATCGGTGTAGGGCTAATCAGTGTAGTTAAAGAGTCAACAGGGGGGGATGAAGAGGGGGGAGGATTGGTTGAAAGTAAATTGGTATCAGGACCAGTAGGGACTTTAGGGCAGGAGTCTGCGGTATGTCCGGTGAGTTTACAAAGAAAGCATTCAAGTCTGTCGGTGGATATGAATATTCTAAAGGATGTATTTTCGTGATTAATTAGTAAGGATGTTTGTAACTCAAAGTCATCCCTATCGGGGATGACGAAGGTTACCCTGCGAAAACTCATGATATGAGCATATTGATCGTCTATTGTTCCACATTTCACAAAAGTGATAGGAGCTGCAAGCTGCAAACCAAGATCTTTTAGAGATTTCTCAATTAAAGTATGTGGAATGGAAGGGCATACGTTTGAGATTAGAATTCTCTTAGAAGGTGAGATTAGTCTCCGAATGGGAACGACAGTGGAGTTAACCGTGATATATGATGAACTGTTCAGAAGTTGATCAACGATTTGAGTGGAAGAGAGGAAAATGCAAATTCTGTTATTGGAAATACGAGAAGCAAATGTGATATTTTTTGGAGTAACTATTTAACCAATGGATTTAATATATTCACTTAGTACAGTGTTTGGTATTGAGTGCATAACAATAGCTTGGTCTCTTTTGGGAAAAGTAGGAGGAGGTGGTTTGGTGAGTGCGGCAGCGACATATGATTTTGATTTGGTGATAGTATTGTTGTTTCTTGAATGTAAGTTATTGTGGGTAGTCATTGTTTGTGTGTGTGATATTGGTTACCAAAAACACAACACAGAAGAGAAAAGAAAGGTAGTACAGACTCTCTTCCAGAGCGGAAGAGGTTAAAAAGGAACTCACCTAAGTCTAGTAGAGTTTTCTAACGGTACACCACTGGAATTCACTAATAATTACTAGGATAATAAATATCCAATTGTAGTTGTAAAAATATTGCAACAGAAATAAAAACTCGTTTACTTATCACATATTGGTGATAAAACTCGTAGTCTAATTAGCAAAAAATTTGTTGTTGGCTTTGACGATGTTTACTCGATGAAGCTCAACACGATGAAAATATTTAAAGACACATAAAATAGAGTATTTGTAAAAAAGTATTTATAAACGTGAATAAAATGTCAATAAAAACGTCAATAAGAATAGAATACCTACCTTAGACATTCCGATAATTATACAAATCAATTATCCGAAATAATAAAATATTTTTCATCAATAATAAAATATGCCATAAATCCAATAACATGTTATTGCTGCTATTTACTAAAGTCAAAAAGAAAACTAACAATACTAAGAGATCCCATGCTACATACTCCATTGTGACTACACATTTGGAAAACAGAAAAATGGTCATAAATACATTAAAAATGCATTTGCAGCTTCAAACATACATGAAAAAAATTAAAATCATATATGATTTCAAAAACACAAAAGTTTTAACCTTATTTATATAGTTCTATCGTTAAATCATCTAGACAAAATAGGTAAGTACTTTTTAATATAGATAAAGGATGGTAAAATAAATGAAAGAGAAAATTTGGCATGGAAAACGTCTCTCATAATCAGCATTTCGTAAATATGATACAATTGTATAAATAGGTTGTGCGAAGCAATTAACAAAACCCGTTCGTTTTTATCAGTGCCAACTTTGTTTTCTTTCACGTGTTTATTTAAAATATTCCGATTAGAGTTTTTAACTAAATAATTTTTCCCCCAGCATGGGGGATAAAAAAGGGACATCATTTTCGATGCAAGTGGAGTCAGTTATATTATGTGATGATGATCATATGTTACCGATTAGTAACCCTCAAAACAGCAACGAGGTTTCTGCAGTAAAACCAGTTCCAAAAAATTTCAACTTATTGTCAGATAAGTACAATTTAACTACTATTTGGGTATACATTGAAAATATTAAAAGTAGTAATTTAGAAAGGCTACATCCGATGACTGTTGGTCACATACTTTTTAAACAATTAAAGCTAACTAATATATTAGAAATTAAAAGTATAGGTAAAAATCGAATTAAAGTTTTATTCAAATCGTTTCTTGAGGCTAATCAATTAGTTAAAAACCCTTTGTTGGAAAATTATAACTTGGTAGCTTATATTCCAAATCGTCTACTTGAATCAAAGGGTATCATTAGGGACGTTGACACTAAATATGATGAAAAATATTTATTAGAGATTGTAAAGTCTACTCCGGTAATAAATATTTATCGTACTAAGCGTAAAATCCAAAGAGAGGATAACACAATTGATTATGTACCAAAAAAAAACATTATTATTACTTTTGAAGGTAATATTCGAGGGGGTAACCACCGAGGAGATTTTGTGCTTCTAGTAGGAGGAGATCCAGGGAAATCCGAGGAGATCCAGGGAGATACGAGGAGATTCAAGGAGATCCGAGGAGATTTAAGTCAATTTGAGTATTATTTTTGCATACGCAAACTGTCTAATGGTAATTTATACCTAAGCGAAGCGAGATTTCATAGATCTCTTAAACACATGTACAGGGTTATTGGTTATAATTTGACCACCCCTTTATTACTCTTATGCGTACAGATACAAAAAAAAGTTTTATATAAAAGTTGTAGAAATATAAATGAATTGTAATATAATGTACTTTGCACACCAATAGCGTTTTTGAATTACGGGGTATAATATAAAAATATATTTTTTTTAAATTAAAATCCCTGTATATTATGACATATTCGGATAGGGCCATTTTTCTCATAACAAAAATATATACTTTTATAGGTCTAGCTTTTATACTTTCCAAAATAATGGACACTAAACTCCTAAAGTATTTAAGTTAGTATTTCTAAAAAAAGTAGTTGGCTATGCATGGCTTACTGCACTTGTTGATATTATCTGTCAAAACTAAGTAGCTTTCAAAGTAGACAGTAAATGTTTAAAAAATAGGCGACTGGGTGTGACATTAACAAAGAACATAAAAACAATACAGTGTTTATTACGAAATAGAAACCGATTTGATAGTTTCATAAATTTTAAGCAACCTAAAGTAAGTGCTCAAAATGACCGCCGTTAGTTTCAATACAAAGTTCATACCTTCTCCTTAAATTTTCTATACACTTTAAAATTTTATTACTATTTCGATGGTTAAGAAATTCAATTTCAGCTTCAATTTTCTCCCTAATTATTGCATACAGTTACTGGTATCGGAATAAACTTTTTCTTTTAAATAGCCCCATAAAAAGCCATCTAAAGGCGTTAAATCAGGACTATTTGGCCCGTTAAAGTGAAACTATAGAATATTGGCCCAACTACTTTACCCCGAAAAATTCCACACCAGACCTGAATAAATTTTCGACCTGATTTTTTAATTTGTTCAATTTTGTGTTTCCTAAAACTTTTTCGTTGCCACGAACATCTATTTTTTCTGTTAAACAGACCTGATGTAGAGAAACTTGATTCATCCGTCCAAATAATTTGTTTAAAGTAATTTTCCTTGTCGTCTAAATTTCTTATCATTTGTTGACAGAATTCCAATCATTTTCGTTTATTTTCTTCATATACCTTTTTTTATACTAAACTCTGCATTCTCTAAAATAAAAATAATTGATATTTTGATGTGTCATATTCTAAGGATATATTTTTAGGTAACTTAATATTAATTGAATAAAAGTATTATTTTAACTTCAACGTGTAACAGTATATTCAACTGTTCTTGTTCATTTACTATGGCAATACGTTTCTTTCTCAAAAAGTTATGATAGATATTGAGGTGATGGTAAATATTTACAAATGTGTTTAGACTAGGACATCGTCGATTTGGATACAACTGTAGATATTCTCATGCACGTTTATTATTATTATTTTTGACATATACAGAAAATATTTCCACTTTTTCAGAAGCCGTATAATCCATTTTTGAAAAATATAGCTATAACAATTAGTTGTATTTGTTACGTTAGTAATTTTGACAGCTAACATCAACAATATTGCAGTAAGACATGCATAGCCAACTACGTTTTTTAGATAGATACCAACTTAAATACTTTAGGAATTTACTGTCCATTATTTTGGAAAGTATAAGAGCTAGACCTATAAAAGTATATATTGTTGTTATGTTGTTATGAGAGCAAAAGCCCTCTCCGAATATGTCATAATATACAGGGTGTTCTATTTAAAAATATATATTCTTATTTTATACCCCCTAATGCAAAACGCTACTGGTGTACAAAGTATATTTTATTAAAATTCATTTATACTACTACAACTTTTATTTGAAACTTTTTTTTGTATCTGTATGCATAAAAGAAATAAAGGGGTTGTCAAATTATAACCAATAACCCTGTACACATCCCTAGAAGGATATAGCTAATAGCTACATCGTCGTTACCGATTTTTCGTTATTTCTCCCGTATTAACATTCAATCATCTTGTTCGATTCTGATACTCGGTAAGGAGGATTCATCGGACAAATCTCAACTTCGCCAATGCTACTTTTATACTTATTGTTTATCGAAGGATTTTCGTTTTTACTTAGTGAATTTGTTCATTTGTTCTGTATTTTTCGTTTGTTCCTGAGATCGAATGTATTATTTTATTACAGGTTAGTTTCATATTTCTGAATTTCTTGAAATTATTGTTACCTATCGATATTTTTTTTCTTAAAAACTGATTTTATTTTTATCTTGAAAATGAAAGAAGATAACGAAGCTTCTGAATCTTGATGAATTGTCTGACGTTTGCATCCTTTCACTAGAAAAATCTCTGCCGAATTTTAAAAAAAACACAATTTTCAAATATCAAAAAAAAATTATTTTGAAAAAAAAACGTTAATACCCTGTAGTTTTTTTCGTCTGAATTGCCATACGAGAACACAAGCTGTTCATTATTCAGGTGTTTGTATGATTTTCGTACTTAATTTTGAGGGTATAAAATAAACCATGATAATTTTCTCGTATGTATGAGCGAAATCGTCAAATCAATATAATATACATTATCATCGAGAAATAAACACGAAAATTTTGGGAATAATGTTAAATTATATTGTATATGTTCATATATAAAAATTCCGGTATCTGAATCTGAAAAAAAAGAGTCAGTAATTTCATTTAAAGATTCTTGTGATGAATGTGAAAGTACAGAAAATTTAAAGGATGAAAATGAAACAAAAATTGTAATGGAAAAATATTATGCTGTTATGTACGATACAGGGTGGTACATAGGTAAGACCATCAATGAAAAAAAAGAAAATAAACGTAAAATATAACTTAAATTTCTGAAAGAAGGGTTGGATGATTTTGTATGGCCTAAGCAGGACGATATGCAAGAAGGTGAAAAGACCAAATTTTTTATGGTCCAATTCAAACTCTTGGATGTCAACCATTAAAACTGTCAAGATAGGACCGACTAAAGATAGTGAGTCTATACAAATCTTCAAGAAAAGAGTTCAACATGAGATCTTAAGACCGTTTTGTTTTTATACGTTTTTATTTAAACAACTGTCAATAAGTTTTAGTATTTTTTGTATTTCTATTATGGATGGGTTTCGTTGAGATTTTTCGAGAATAAATATTTTTTGTTTATTATTTTTATGTTTTTTTCCTTGAACTACTTGGGAAACACCTCTGTTGGATTGTTTCACCATTAAAAATTAGCATCATCCACAATATTGGTCAACACTGTATCTGCTACATTACACATATCACGTATCATTGAATAATAATACTCCAAATATGCTACCCTGCTATACATCAAACTATTTCATACGTCAACTTGAAGAGAGATGAAAGTTTTTAGGGCATCCTGTAGCAATATCTGAAAGAAACTTAAATACTTGAATTAAAAAATGTTCTTTAATGAAAATGATTCTACGTAAATTTGTACATCAATTTGTTAGGAGCAATTTGGGTAAAAAATGTTGCCAACAATAAATAAACAAAACGTGAAATTAAGGAGTTGTTGAACGTTTCGGATTCTACATCAGACTCCTTCATCGGACAAACTTTGATTATCCTCAGAATCGCTGTTTTTCTTTCAAAATCTGTCAAATTTTCATTGGTAAACACACTGAGAGGTTAATTCACTGTACCTTGAAATTTCCCAATGCCAATTCGGTTTTCAATAGAGATATCCAAATGTCTACTCCTTTCTAACAAAATACAGGTACATTTTATCTGAAAGACCATGAACATATTCTGTTCTAATTCCATTGTAGGTTATTTAGTATTTATATAGCATGATCGAAAATTAATTTAATCAAACATCCATCGTTTCCACATAATATCAACATACAACTCTGAATTTTCATAAATTGCTCCTGAACAAATTTTGCAAATATTTATGCAGGAGAATTTTCATTATTAAAAATTTCTAATTCAATTATTGGAGATTGTTTCAGGTATTGAAAGAGAAAGCCCTAAAAAGTTATCAATATGTAAAATCCTCCCACAATATAGTTCAATGGATATCTTAAAAAGGAACATTTGCCATCTATAGTTATCTTAACACACTGCCAACGATCATATAAATAAGGGACTAGTAATTTAAATACATATTTCATACAATTCCACAAGTTTCAATATTTTTCAATCAAATGATATCAATTATAACTAAATAATGCTTTAAGAAGACCCCGTAACTATATTAAAAGGAGTTCCGAGGAAATCCGAGGAGATCCGAGGAGATCCAAGGAAATCCGGGGAGATCCGAGGAGATCCAAGGAAATCCGAGGAGATCCAAGGAAATCCTGAGGAGATCCGGGTAGATCCAAGGAAATCCGAGGAGATCCTGAGGGGAGGCAATCTTTTACCATAAAAAATCTCCAGTGGTTACCCCCTCGGTAATATTATACCAAAATATGTTGCATTTAATAAAGTATATTGTCAGGTAGAACAATTTATAGGTAGAGTAATTCAATGTTATCGTTGTTTGAAGTATGGACATATTTCTAAACAGTGTAAAAACACCCAAGAATTGTGTATACAATGCGGTGAAAATAAAAACAGGAACACAGTTGCAATAAGGACAAAATTTATTGTATTCATTGTAAATGTAATGATCACCTATCAATCTCTTAAAAATGCCCTCAATATAAGAAACAGAAAAAAATTGAAACTATTATAATTGAACAAAAAAACGTCATTTCTGGAAGCCAGAAAATACTGTGAAAACTCTATTTCTTCTTTTGTAAGTCATGATTATTCTTCAGGCTTATCTAATTGTAATAAAGATTTCCCCAGTCTTACTAATCAAGTTAATAAAAATTCAACACAAACTATGATAAAAAATACTAGGGAAAGCAATAGGTTAATTTCGTCACTAAGTACAGGTGGCACAAAAAACTACTCAGTTCCAATGAAAAAGAAAAGAAAATCAGACTCTCTGTCCAATCAGTCACCTTCTTGCTCGCCTACGTTTCCTTTTACTTTTGGTCCTAGTAAACCATTACCTGCTAACCCCTATAAATCCAATTTTAATAGTATTGAAAGTAAAAAACAGAATATTGCTGACATTGCCTCCAATTTTGTATTCAATCTATTGGATAATATTAGCTCAGTAGAAGACTTGCAATCAATTAATAAAAGTTCAATAATCAGTAGCATAAAACAAATTCTGGAGGATACTCTCACAGTTAATAAATATGAATGGCTCAGAAAGTATCACTTAACGTTATGCAGTGGAATGCTAGATCAGCTGTGGCAAATAAAAACAGTTTGCAACACTTTTTAAATTCTAGAAAAATAGATGTGGCACTTATTAGTGAAACTTGGTTTAAAAAAATATACAATATTATTATAACAGTTATAATATGATCCGTAAAGACCGACATGATGGCTATGGTGGTGTTGTCATATTAGTTCATCATTCAGTAAATTTTTGTGAATTAAAAATTAATATGAATGGTAATATGGTAAATCTGAACTAAGCCTTTCTTCTGTTTATAAACCACCTAAAATTAAATGATCTGTTAACGATTGGCTTACACTTTTTTCACAAGCAAAAAATCCTATAATCGTGGGCGGTGATTTCAATGCACATCATTCATTGTGGGGTGCACATCATAATGACACAGTTGGTATACAGCTAATCCAAGTTGCAGATGATCTTCATCTAACGGTAATTAATAATGGACAACCCACAGTTTTAACTCGTCCTAATCAAAATGTTTCTGCCGTAGATATCACCTTTCGTTCGCCTGAACTTGCTAATAGAATTAATTGGTCAGTATTAGATGATACATTAGGATCGAATCATTTTGTTATTCTTATGGAGCTTCCAATTGACCATGTTATTAATGAAATACCCCATAAAAATAAATGGAACAAAAAAAGCTAACTCGCCATTGTATACTGGGGCAATTTGTAAATATTCTTCAAGGAGATTTCTCTTTAAACTCCACATGAATCATGCTGCACACATTGCGATAACACAATTCAAAACTATTAAAAACATAAAACATTACCCCCCACCTTGGTGGAATTCAGATTGTGAAGAGGTTTGGAAGATAGACGTTTGGCTTTTTCGACTTATAAAAAAATCTCTTTTTCCTTTGTCCTTTGTCAAGAAATGATGGCAAGAACAAAAAAAAAATTAAAGCTATAGCTAAACAAAACTGGATTGGGTATGTTTCTTCTCTTAATAAATCTGTTTTGTCTTCTTCACTTTGGAAACGAGCTAGAAAGATTTATAGAATATCAATCTCTAACGTCAAGCCTTTAGATGATATCTAGATGGAAGAATTTTTTGACAAAATTTCTCCTCCCTTCGCTGCAATGTCATTTCCTGTTGTAACTTCATCTAGTGATGAGAACCATTTTCTTTCAAAACCCATAACTTTAACAGAGTTAAACTATGTGCTTAAAAATCGCATCAGTACTAGTCCAGGACTTGATGAAATTAAATATCCTATGATTGATAACGTTCCTGTTATTGCTAAATGCATGTTTTTTTTTTTTTTTTTTTTTTTTTTTTTTTTTTTTTTTTTTTTTCTTTTTTTTTTTTTTTCATGGCGTTTGGAGGTATCCATGCGGCCAAATACGTTGTGTTAGGTTATATATACAGTATATATGGTGATGTATTTGAAGTTTATATTTGAATCCAATTTCAATTAAGTGCCAATCAGAATCGATACTGAATTTGTTATTGATTTTCGTGTTGTGGATATGTATCTTATTACTTTAGCGAGCCCTAATTCAACCTATCAAACTATCGTCGTCTGCGATTCAAGTTAATACCGCTTTTCGATCAAAGGATTGGCACAGGGTTACAAGTTTTCTCGCCCAGGGGTCGTTCAGGGCTTTATTTGAACACATACAAAGGTAGACCACGGATGGAAGGTATAAACATTTGGGTTAGGGTAACAAAGGTCACAAGCTCTATATAACTTAACTATATCGATATGTTAGTCATCCTTAGAAATTTTACTAGACAGTCTAATATTTTATGTTATTCAGCGCCAGTAAGTGTAACATGTTGATGGGAGGGAATATTTTTTCATGTATTATGTTATTATAAAGTTCTTTCGTGGCATTACGATATTCCGAGCATTCAAAAAATATATGATCCAGGTCTCCTATGACATTGCAGGCTGTGCATAAGTTTGATTCGATTACGCCTATTTTGCTCAAGTGCTCTGGGTAAGACGCGTGTCCAAATTTCATTCGAATTATACTGCTAATTTCCCTACGTGAATAATTGATTCCTTTATACCACTGTTGTTTTGGTATTTCCCTATGCAGTAGTGTGTATCTAGTAGGCTTTGTTTTTACATAGTGGTCCCATTTCTCTTTCCATGCTGCTTGAAATTTTCTTTTGTATTTATTTAAGCAATCTTGCAGTGCCACTTTGTTCGGTTGACATTCATCTTTTTCAGCACTTGTTTTGGCTAACTGATCAGCTTTTTCGTTGCCTTAAATTCCATAATGTGCTTTTACCCATATTATTTGAATGTCACTCTCTTTAGTAAGTTGGTGTAGTAGGGATTGAATATTCTTAATGTGTGGGTGAGTGATGGTATCTACTGCATTATTATTCAAACATTGGATAACAGACAGCGAATCCGTTAGGATAGATACATTTTTCTTTTTTTGGTGGATTGTGTGTTCTAGCGCCTTCATTATGCCTGCAGCTTCTGCTGAAAATATAGAATAATCGTTGCTTAGCTTAAAGGTTTTTCCTTCTTTCGTTTCTTGCACATAGAACGCTGTGCCTGTACCTTTTGTTGTCTTTGATGCATCTGTATATATTGTTATTGTACTGTTGATGTCTTTTTTTGTAAGTCTGATAATTTTTTCTTTGTTTAATTCTGGTATTTCTGAGTACGCAGGAATTATTATTTTTGCAGAGTGTTCTATGTTCTCAAAGTAATTGCAGCTTTCATACGTTAAAATTTCTTCTTTATTGGTGTTACGAAATGCGGTGCATATCGGTGGCGAGTTCTTTTTTTCCCAATATTTATTCGTCAGGTCCAATGTATTTAACTCACATATTTTGGCCATCAGTGTAGAATTTTTTGCTTTATTCTTAAGTACTATTTTTTCAGCGAGAAATGTTCTTCTCAATTCCAATGGTGGTTCGAGTGCTTCCACCCTTAGCGGTTCCACAGGTGTTGTTGACATCGCTCCTAAGCATATTCTTAACGCTTTATTCTGTATTACTTCTAGCTGTTTCAGTGATTGTTTTGATGCAGATCCGTATAGGACGGAACCATAGTCTAAAATGGACCTTATATATGCTTTATAGAATAACAGGCATATTTGAGTACTTGCGCCCCACCATGTTTTGGTGATCATTTTGAGGAAATTAATGGCTTTATTACATTTTATTTTGATTGCCTCGATATATGGTTTCCAATTTAATTTATTATCTAATGTTACTCCTAAGTACTTAATTTCTTTTTTATATGGTATCATGTGGTCCCCCAACTGGATGTTCTGAGTTTCTGGGATACGGTGCCTTGAAAATATGGTGACATTTGATTTAGACGTTGATAGATCGAACCCTACATCTTCAATAGCTTTTATGATGTTTGAGGTGGCCTTGTTTAGAGTATTTATACAATTTTCATATTTTTTGTCCTTGACATATATTACAAAGTCATCAGCATATTGTATAAGTGTGTAATTCCTGCATGCTTGATGCATTTTGATGGTATATATGTTGAATAACAGTGGTGCTAAAACGGAGCCCTGTGGTAAACCTCTAGATGTATGTCTTGGTCCTAATAATGTGTCTTTTTGTCTTATAAATATTTTTCTGTCTGTCATAATATCGCACAGAATATTTCGTATTTTGGTAGGCATACCGATTTGTTTCAGCATTCCGTTCAGTATTGGAATTTCTACAGAGTCGTATGCGCCTTTTACATCCAGGAATGTAGCTGCAGTATACCCATTTTCTCCAAAATTAATTTGTATATCAGTGACAAGTTGGCTCACCGCATCCATTGTGCCATATCCTTTCCTGAATCCGTACTGATGAATTGGTAATATTTTGTGTTCTTCTAACCACCATTCTATTCTGTTTTTTAATATCCTTTCGAATGTTTTCAATAGGCATGCTAATAATGATATGACTCTGTAGGAGTCAGGGTCATTTGGATCTTTTTGATGTTTTAATATTGGAACTGCAATTAGGTTTTTCCAATCTTGTATTGTGCATTTGCCCATTTTTAGTATGTTGTTATATATTTCCAATAAAAAAGATTTGGCATTATTTGGTAGGTTGCATAACATCGGATATCTGATATTGTCTAAGCCTGGTGCGGTGTTTTTTCTTTGTTTTATTGTGTTTTCTAGTTCTTGGATATTTATCAGATTTTCGAATATTTGTGGTATTGTTTCCTCATGTTCCTGTTCATTTTCTAAATTATTTTGGTAGAAGGTAGATGGCGGTGCTATTCTCTCTAGTAGCTTTTCTTTCCAATCCTCACTGGAGAAATGAATGTTTTCTTTCTGTATGAAAGTTCTTTTCATTTTCTTGGCCTGTTTCCAAATGTCTGACATTGATGTGTTTTTATTCAGATTGGTGCAGTATGCTCTCCATGAGGATCTTGCCTTTTCTTTCAAAAATTTTTTTGTGCTTGCTGCTATTTTTTGCACTGTAATGAAGTTTTCCAACGTGCTGTTAATTTTGTAGGCAATTACCGCATTTTTTCTATCTGTTACAGCTATGTCACATTCTCTGTCCCACCAAGGTGGTAGTGTTCTTGACTTTATCTTGAATGGTTTGTTTGTTGGTATGGATACTTGGGCAGCTGTGTTTATTCCTTGTATTAGATATTCATATTTTGCATTAATATCATTAAAAATAGGTGGTGTTTGTGAGAAATACAGTTCTGCTTCGTTTTTGAATATTGACCAGTCTGCTCTATTTATATTCCATTTATTGGAAGGACATATTAATTCCTTTGTTTGTAGACACTTTTTTTCAGGCACATTGATGTTAATAAGTATTGGAAAGTGATCTGAACCCAGTGTGTCCTTTATTACGTTCCAATCTATGTTGTTTATGAGATAGGGTGTACTAAGTGTCAGGTCCACTGCGGAATTTTCCCCGTTGCGGTTTAATCTAGTAGGTGTTCCATCGTTTGCCAATATTAAGTCATGATTTTCTAAGACGTCTAGAAGTTGTATACCCCTCTGATCATTTTTGTACGAACCCCATGTTCTGTTGTGTGCGTTAAAATCTCCACATATTATGCCGTTCTCTTTAGATATGATATTAAATATGCTTTTCCAGTCGCTGTTATTGATGCTAATTTTTGGGGGGCAATACACAGATAATATTTTAAACTGTAAATATTTATTAAAATTAATTTCGGCAGCACATATGTTGATGTCAGTATTTACTTTAATGTTAATATCTACTTTTTTAAAATTTATTTTTACCTTTATTAGTATTGCTGTACCTCCATATCCGTCATCCCTATCAGTTCTAATTAGATTATAACCTGGAAAATTGATGATGTTGTTTTTTTAAAACCACGTTTCAGATATAAGGCAAATATCAATATCGTGTTCTGACAGACACTTCATCAAACTATATTTATTTGCAATCGCCGAGCGCGCGTTCCATTGTAATATTTTAATTTTATTAAGCATTGTTATTTTTTGGCAGATTATGATTCATTTTATATAACCTATCTGATACAAATTGAATGTCAACTTTTTGTAATTCTTCAAATGAGCTAATGTCTTCCAAGATGTTTTTGAAAACTTGGAAGAACGTTTGAATAAATGTTGTATCATTTTCTTCATTTGACTGCATGGATTCTATCTCCATATTTTCCTTCGTACTATTATTTTTAAATTGGAATACTGGTTTACTAGGACCAAAGGATCTGGGAAACATGGGTGCTTGTGTGATTTCATTGTTGGGTGATTGTATCCTACGTTTTTTGGTTTGTGTGATTGTGTGTTTACTGTGTGATGTTGAGGGTTCTGATGGTGTATTTTTTTTAAATGTATTACTTTCCCTATTTGTTTTGTATTGGTGGGTTGTTGTCTTAGGAAGTAATGGAAAGCTTTCCGACGTATTATCAAGTACATTGAACCTATTATTGCTAATTTTACTAATATATGAATTATCAGACCAGTTTTTTGCTTCTATATAGGTTACATTATTATCTGACATGAATTGTTTTATTTGCTTCTGTTTTTCAAATACGGGGCATTTTTTATGTATCGTTTTATGATCGTTTGATTTACAATAAAAACAAAATGTGTCTTCAGGATCTTTGCATGAATGATTTTCTTCCTTTTTTTTGCTACAATTTGTGCATAGTGTGTTAGTGCTTTTACACTGCTTGGCCACATGGCCATACCTCAAGCAGTTGTAACACTGTACTACCTTTTGAATGTATTTTTCTACAGGACATACAACGCTATTAATTATAACAAATGGGGGTAACACGTTACCCTCGAATGACACTAAAACTGTTTGCCTTGGTATATATACTGCTTCCCCATCAATATCAATTTTCCGTTTAAATCTACGAATACTGGTGACTGCGTTTGGAGACTCAATATTTTCCAACAAATACTCGTCACTGAATGTGGTATCTACTTCTTTGATTACCCCTTTCCTTTCTATTAAATTATTGGGTATGAATGCTTTTAATTGTTCCTCTTTCAAGTTTTCGTTTTCTATTAACATATTAGCGTCTTTAGTAGTTTTAACCTCTACTCTTATTCTATTTCTACCTACCTTTTGTATTTTGGTAATGTTTTGAACTTTTAGTTTTTTATGTAATAAGTGTCCAACTGACACACACTGGGATGTAAATTTCCTAAATTTTCATTATTAATTTTTTCGATAAATACATAAATTTTATCAATTGAATATAAATTAGGTTTATCAAGTTTGAACTTTTTTGCTACTTGTACTGAAATACCTGTCGCTGTCTGACCAGACAAGCATGTTTCTTTATCCTTTCCTAAGTTTTTGCTTTCCTGAAATGCTGTTTGGTATGTTGAATTGTAACGCACATTCCTTGAATTATCATTATTATTGCACAAATCTGAAGTTCCCCCTTTGTCAGGGGGATCTGCACTAGACATTTTTCACTGAACTATAAATTTGATTAACTGATTTACTAGGTGGATTGAGCGGTTCAATAGAATTGGAATTCTTAACAAAAACGATTTGTTGATAAGAGAGCTGTTTTAAACACGTCTATACTAATTGACTGTTAAAATTGCACTGCAAATGTATGTTGATTGATATATTTAATGACATACATAATAATCTATCGATGATTAATGCGTTGAAGGATGTCATCATTATTCCTATTCTCAAGCCAGGTAAAGATTCCAATCATGCTGAATCTAATCGTCCTATCTCACTTTTATGTCTTGTATGTTGAAAACTTTAGAACGTACCATAAAGCACAGAATTGAATGGTGGTTATTTCAGAAAAACCTCCTGTTACAAAGAGTATGATCTTTTGTGACATTCAGGACACAAGTTTTGTCGGTGAAAAGTTTTAACCCTAGTTGTGAGCTAATATTTTAAATGGGTAGATAAATAATTTATATCCTTGTAATTCTGAGTTACAGGAAAATATTCTTTAAATATATCTTATAAATATTTATTTTCTTGCTGGTAAATTACGTACTTATTAAATAATCATGGAAATATGTGAGCGTGCCAAGATACCTTGTCCCTGGCAAAACTTTTAGAATATATAAAAAATAAAATGTTATCCAATTTTACAGCACAGAGTATGTGGTAATATTCCTTTATAAAAAGACAATTTTCATATTCACAATATTTTTAATAAAATATTTAATAACTATGGAGTGATTGATGAGAGATATTCAACTTGTTGTATCGTTGTAACAGTGATTGACTCATAATAAACACCAATTTAAAAAGTCGTTACTCTTATGTTGTGAATGGGTAGTTCCATATATTCCAAATACTGTACAGATTCTAAGATGAGATTTGCATTGCTTTTGTATACTCCGTAAAGTAACGCATAAATTTATTATTAGGTAAAATTAAAAATTCCCCAAACAGGTCGATTTTTTATTTTAATTTCCTACAGTTTTTTAAAATAGTATTCCAGTCGGAGCTAAATATCTCGTTTATCCTTAGCACTACGGAAAAACATTATCAACACAAGTAGTAAATAGATTTCAACAAGGACCAGATTTTAAAAATATTTATAAATATACATGGTACTCCAAAATTCAGTGACAAACCAAACATATATTTTTTAATGTAATACTCTGTATTACATGACATCTTTCGGTTCTCTTTGAAGAGCTGATTTTGAAAAACTATAGTACTTGGGGTCAATTTTTGATAGTTCCTAAAATCCAGGGTGTTGAAAATCAGTTTTTTAATTTGCATATTGTTCAGGGCATCTCACAGATGAACCCTATTGATTTTCAGTCACCAGAGCCAGTACATCGGGTGCTATGGTACCTGATGTACCACATTTTTGGAGAAATTTTGATTTGTTAGCATCATACATTCTCCGGAGTGTATAAGTGTGGAAAAGTTAGGTTTAATCTTTAAAATCGTTTATTTTTAACCTGTGTGAAGTTAGCCATGGATTTAGTTTTACCATCCACGAATATTTTTTTACAAAATAAACTGTACTTTTGCAAAAAAATGTTAATATAGGATGATAAAAATGTTAATATAGGTTAATAGGTCAACTGGGGTAAGTGCATGTGTGAATTTTTAAAATTGACTTTATTTAAGGATATCTTTAGGTTAATACTATGCATTATAATGTTTTATATATCCTTAGATTCATTACGAAATACTGTGCACATGTAAAGTAACACATCACCACATAATATTAAGAAAGAAAAGATAAATAAAAAATTTAAAATGTTTGCATAAAAATGCACTTGCCCCATCTAGTAGGGTAAGTGCATATTTGTTCAGTAAATTATTATTAAGTACCATATTTCAATAGTATGGGGCAAGTGACCAAAGTTTACTTTATTACGATTTTTTTGGTTTTTACAGAACTTAATTATCTCTTAGGGTTGTTGAGAAACAAACAAATCAAATTTAACTCAAAATGTATTGCAAATTTTCTCATTAAAAATAGACAACATAAATATTATTTAAAAGGAACAATGAACAACATATAAGTATTATAAGTACATACATATAGTTTTAAAAACTTATTATTAAGTAAAAAAAATACGGAATGCTAAAAAAAATATTTATATTGAATTACTAATCTTGAACTTCATCAATTGCACTATCAAAAATGTACCTTCCCCTATTATCAACCAAATAATTTGGAATCTCAGTTTCCATAACCTCGTTAAATGGAACGTTATCTTTGTCAGTTTCATGAAACTTGAAAAGTTTTTTTTAATGTGTCAATAGAATGCATATATTTCACAAGATATTCTTGACTACTCTCATTAATTTCTTGAATAACTCCTAAGAAAACTTTGTTTTTGTTATTCTTTGTTTTGGAGTACTTATATTGCACCAAAACTAAGTCTCCAGGTTTTTTAACTAGCTGGTTATTAAATCGGGTAGTTTTGTCTTCAGTAGTGTCTTTCTCAGTTTCTTTATTTTCAATTTCATCTTGGGTATAAATTACTTCTGCTGCATTTAAGGGGAGGTTTCCAAAAACCACAGGCAAATCTACTGACACAGATTCACCTGGCTCTAAACAGCCAAGTAAGAAATCTGCATCTTGTGATGGTAAATCAGGCCAATTTTCTTTTTCTTCCTCATCTTCTTCCATTTCTGCTAAAAGTCAGACTCTTCACCGAGCTCTTCACTTTCAGATGATGAATAATCTATAATTTTTTTCTTTTTCTTTTGGTTTTTAGGGCCACTGTTTTTGATTTGTCTACTATTTTTCAGTTTTTTTTCTGTTTCTTTCTTTTCTTTTTCAGTTTTCTTTTTTCTTTCTGTTGCTTCTTTGTCTTTTAATATTTTAATGCAGTCATTTGATATCAGTGTAGATCCTAAAGAAACTCTAGTTCGTTTTCCACTCGTCTCAGATTTCTCTTTACCCGATGAAATTTTTGAGAGAAGCAACATTTCAAAGCTAGTTTCTTTAACTGACATAATATTAGGATTTTGATTGTTATTAATTGTCTCTGAAAGTTGTGGTCTGGTGTCTTCCACTGGTTCCTCCATTATCCCATTTTCATTTCCCATCTGCTCATCAGTCGTCTTTGACAATAATTGAGAATCAGTCCATCTTTTCCACGCCTGTGGATGGTATTGTTCTTTAGAAATTATGCCTCTATTTAAGGGATATATGCCTGCCTTTTTAAACCCATTTCTTATTATATTCACTTCAAACCTATTCCATAATCTACCAATTTGAGACACCATTTTTTTCTTGGAGATTTTCTCACATCCGGTGTTCCTCAAATGCCTGCACAGATACTCGTCCCACTTTGATTTTAAGGATTTAAAAACTGCTAGGTCAAGGGGTTGTAAAATGTGGCTGGAATGTGGTGAAAGCAAAAGAATTTCCACATTATTTTGAACTGCCATTTCTGCAAGCCTTAAACCAATGTGGGTGGAATGGCCATCATAAATTAGCAGAACCGGATTCTCAGGCGATGGTTTCGCTATTTTTAAGAAGGTGTTTTCAAAAAAGTTTAGAAATATTTTTGACTCCATCCACCCATTCTGCGATGCTGCAAACACTGAGCCAGGAAAACCTTCTTCATCTTTAGTAGGAATCCATTTGTCCCACAAATTCTTCCCCTTAAATATAAACAATGAGGGACACTTATCACCGACAGCACTGCATGCAAGAAGAACTGACATGTTCTCCCTCCCTGGACCACTAACTGTTCTTGTAGCAGCTACCCCTCTTGCTCCTACAATCCGAGTTTTGGAGGGATCAAAGCTGAATGAGCTTTCATCCAAATTCCATATATTGTGTGGCTTGCCACCTAAATCCATGTCTTCGGTGGATTTTTCTAATAAGTCAAAATATTTATTTATAACGAATGGGTCTTGTGCTTTCTTTCTAGATAATTCAACAGCTTGGGTTTCTTTATACTTAAATTATGTCTATGCTTAAATCCTCGCCACCAATCCTGACCTGGGCGATTTTCCTTGAAGGGATTTGAGAGTCTGTTTTCCTTCAAATAAGCGCAAACCAATTGTTGTATGTTGGTTTTTGTTAGCCCATAGCCATATTTCTCCATAATTTTTAAAAGATTGGCTAATTTATTTTCTAGTTCAGGTGAAAGAGTTGTTGATCGACCATGTGACTTGGATTTAACACCCCTCCGGCCTTTTACATGATTTACTAAGGTCGGTTTTGGTATATTGAATCTGGAAGCAGCATCAACATATGACATTCTCCCACTTTTAACAGCATCCACAGCTAGTTCTAGGTCTTCCTTTGAATATTGTAAACCCCTTTGGGTTTTCCTCACATAGTTACGAACCATTTCAATTTTTTTTCCTGGAATAAATGACAATGGTAAGTAAATAATTGCAAAATATTTCTAATTATTAAGTTATTGGGGTAAGTGCATTTTCTAAATGCACATACCCCGCCTATGGAAAATGCACTTTCCTCATGGCCATAATTAAAGGGGCAAGTGAATATTCTAATTTTTACTTAATAATACTTAAGAAAACGTAAAAACAATGTGATAATTATTAAAAACTGACATTAAATTCGACCACTTACCCTTTTGTTTTGTATTATTGGCACTATTACACTTAAAATAGAGCTTTAAACACACTCATGTTCCTCCAAAATGATAATAATGGCGACCGTTATTTTCTAGAATGTTAGGTTGTGTATGGTTGCCAACTTTAGAATTTTATGTTCCTAATATAACTAACTGATTATGAAAATTCCTACTATTTATAAAATTGCACACTTGTCCTTAAAATTAGAGGATAATGCACTAACCCCAAAAATGCACTTACCCCAGTTGACCTTAATGACATTTTAATAGGCTACATAATTTTACTACCAAAAATTAAAGATTAAGTAAATAATAGTTTTCAAATAATTGTTCCTGTACATATTTCACGATTCTGAATCAAAGACCCAAAAATAAAAAAAAAATTATTCAACAATTACAAAGAACATCTAATTAAAAACCAATTGACTAAAAATTGTGATGTAAGTATTTTTTATAACGTCAAAAAAAAATTCATAAGTAGTGCATCCAAACCACCTCTGCGTTCATCTCTTCATGGTAGTCTCTCGTTTTCTTGGACTTAAATATTAATTCACCATTTAACACAAATCCGCTATCACTTCCTATATGTGTAATTATCAACCGACTACTTTTTCCAGATGGCATTTTTAAACCGATTGACCAGCCTTCTATAGCTGCTTGCCGTGCATTTTTCACATTTTCATCTTGACATACATTTTTCTCAGATAGTCTCTTCTTCACCATAGTATTTTAGTTCTGTCGATAAGAACACTCTTTCTATTTGACCCATTCGACATAAACGACCATTTACTTATATCTCAATATGTTCAAAATATAAATCTAAATTTTTATCTAAACAGTGTTATGCAAATTACTACATTCAGTTCACTGAACATTCTGTTATTAATACGTCTTTTTGGAGATTTGTAAACAGTAAAAGGGAAAATAACAATATACCTGATAAAATGACTCATGGGGTTTGTACTGCTCGTAATGGGAATGATATTGCTAATTTATTTGAAAAACATTTCTCTCCAGTTTACACAAATCAATTCCTTGATACACATGATGTCCACATCTCTCACAGATTAATGTGTCCTCTTATGATGTTGAGATTTCAAACATCTACGAAAAGCTATCATTAAGGGTCCTGGTCCTGATGGGATTCCCCCCTCCTTTCTTAGAAAATTTAGCTTTATTCTGTAGTGTCCACTCTTTCATATATTTAATAAGTCACTCTCCACAGGTGATATTCCGAACTATTGGAAAACTTCATATGTCACTCAAATTTATAAATCAGGTCGAAAATGTGACATCAGCAATGATCATCCTATATCCATCCTCAGCATAATTCCCAAAGTTTTTGAGTCCATCATTTCGGACTATCTTACTTACGACTGCTCCTCAATTATTGAATCCCATCAATTTGGCTTCACTTTAAAAAGGTCAGCAGAATTGGGTCTGGTTTCATATGTTGATTCCTTGTCTGATGCTTTGGAGAGGGGCTTACAGGTTGACTCAGTGTACACTGATTTTTCCAAGGCTTTTGACAGAGTAAATCACGAGCTTTTGCTTCATAAACTTAATTTGTACGGTGTTGACGGTCTTGTATTGCATTGGTTGGGTAGCTATGTAACAGAAAGGTCACAAATGGTCAGAATTAAACACAACTATTCCTATAATTTTCCTGTAACTTCAGGTGTTCCACAGGATTCCCATCTGGGACCACTATTATTTAACTTGTTTATTAACAATATAATGTGCTGTTTCCAAAATAGCAAAGCTTTATTGTTTGCTGACGACCTCAAATGCTTTAAAATAATTACAAATATAGATGCTGCCTTACTTTTACAGAATGATTTGGATATAAAATTATTAATGTATCTTTAGAATCTGTTTCTCAAATTAAAGATCTAGGAGTAATCCTCGACTCCACACTCAGTTTCAAATCTCACATCTCCACTGTCATCCAGAAGTCAATGAAGATGTTTGGCTTTATAAAGAGAATCACTTGTGATTTCACATATTGTTACATATAAACTTAAACTTGAAGCTGTTCAGCACAACTTCTTGCGGTATATTTCCTTTAAGTTGCATGTTTACCATGACTATGTTTTTTTGGAGCACATATTAAATATTTCTTCTCTTGAGGTTCGCAGAAAGCTAAGAGATTTAATACTGCTATTTAAAATTATCAATGGACTGTGTAACAGCCCCGAACTGCTCTCAAATATATACTTAGTTGCACCCACTCGTCCTACAAGGCAGGTACAAACTTTTTATGTTTCTTTCCATAGATCTAACTATGCATCTAATAGTTTTATCCCTAGAGTTTTTAGATTAGCCAACTCATTAGCTGACCTTTCAATTTTTCATACTTCAGCTCACTGATTCAAAAACCATGTGTTGGGACCTTGCAATCTGGTTACTTGAAGTTTTTAGTTTTTAGCTTTCATTTATACTGTAGTGTTATCTCTCTTTTTACCATTTAATTTATTGTTATTGTGTTTAACTATTTTATCTTATATCTTAATTGATGTTGTTGTGTTGTCGTAGCATTTTTATAGCACTGTAATTTTAGCCGTCTTGGACTTGTCCGTAAATGAATAAATAAATAAAAAATCACAAAGAGACAAGTAAAAAGTTGTACGAAAAAATAAAGGAATGTAACGAGAAAACGAAACAAAAGGTAATTGAATAACGTAACATAAATAAAACATCCATTAGATTATTCAAAACAAAAATTTGCTTGTGTTAAAACAAAACTAAGAGATAAAACACTTCCCAAAAAACAAACGAAAATAATTCGAGTCAAAGGTATTTTGCTTGAAACAAACAAAGGTATATATCATAAGAGTATAGTCCGGAAACCCAAACGTAAATTACGAAAATTGTTACAGGATGCATACGAGCATGAGAACCCTGACGCTATGCCTGGTACTTCAAGCATATTACATGACCTGTAGTGGAGAAGATATACAGGCTATGAAAGTTGAACATTTCCTACTTCCCATACAATTAGGAAATTACAAATTATAAGATTTAAGTCAATTAGTTTAACAAATAGATTGTTTAGTTATACACTTTAATTTTATAAATAATGGCATTGCAATTGTAAATGGTATTGGTAAACTAAATAAATGGCTTTTTGGAAACCTTGATTCAGATGACGAAATTATATATGACAATGCCATTATTCTATTACAGCAATATCCTGAAACCTAATCCATGAAAGAAACCTTGAAATTTCTCATTATCAACAACTCATTGACCATTACAATAAATCAATTACTACTTGAATAAAAACCAAATAAATTTTTTTTTTTTTTATTATGTATATATTTTATTAGCAATCAAAACTTGAAAAGTTCTATAAGCTAACTGGTTGGCTTGAGGGCGGTTGGCTCCTGCTGGCGTGGTGAGACCTTCTCCAGTGATGGGGTCTCTTCAACCATCTTTCAGGTCAGTTGTCCAGTTCCTTTTGAGTCTTCGGTTAAGTTGAGGTTCTAGGAGTGGATGGAGTATTGGATTAACATGTAGTTCTAGTCTACTGCAGTGTTTTGTGCTTTGTTTTGCAATTTCATCTCGTATATAGGGGATTTTTAAGTCTTCATGAAGAGTTTGATTCGTCACGTACCAGGGTGCATTTGTTATTATACGTAAAATTTTAGATTGACTTCTTTGGATGATGTTTATATTTGATTTGCTCGCACATCCCCAGAGTTGAATACCATACATCCATATTGGTTTTATAATTGTTTTGTATATAAGTAATTTGTTTTCCAAAGCCAGTTTCGATTTTTTACCAATTAGCCAATATAAGTCTTTTATTCTTAAGTCGATCTGCTTACGCTTCTTACGTATGTGTTCATTCCATGTAAGTCTTGAGTCGAGATGAATTCCAAGATATTTAGTGCTGGAAGTTTGTGGTATTTGAGTGTTGTTGAGAGAAACTGGAGGACACTGGTCTCTTCTTAGGGTAAAAGTCACTTGGACGGATTTAGACTCGTTCGTTTTAATTTTCCACTTATTTACCCATGTTTGTATGTCATTTAGTTGCCTTTGTAGAATGATGGACGCTGTTACTGGATTTTCGTGAGTTGCAAGTATGACGGTATCGTCGGCAAAGGTGCCCGTGATAGTGTCATTGCTTGTTGGAAGGTCTGCTGTGAATAGTACGTACAATAACGGTCCGAGAACACTTCCTTGAGGGACTCCTGATTTTATTGGATAGTTGTTTGACGTACTTTCGTTGACTCTTGTTCTAAATTCTCTGTCACTCAGGTAGGATCTTAATAGTTTGTAGTAGGAGATTGGAATATATTTCTTGATTTTATAAATTAATCCCGTGTGCCAGACCTTGTCAAAGGCTTGGCTGACATCCAGGAAAGCCGAAGTGCAGTACTGTTTGAGTTCCATGGCTAGATTAATACAGTGAACCACTCTATGCACTTGCTGTACTGTAGAATGCTCTTTGCGGAAACCAAATTGGTGGAGTGGTATCCATTCTTCTGTTTCTGGGTCAGATTCGATCCTTTGTAGCAATAGTCTTTCGAGAATTTTAGACACCACAGGTAACAGGCTTATGGGCCTGTATGATGAGACTTCGTTTGGGTTTTTCCCTTGTTTTGGAATTAGTATAATTTCTGCGGTTTTTAGCAGTTTTGGCCAATAATTTAAGCGTATGATGGCATTAAATATGAGAGTAATGTACACAATTCCTTTTCTAGGGAGTTCCTTAATCATTGTTGGGGTTAATTTGTCTATACCCGGTGATTTTCTTGTATTTAAGTATTTGATTTCTCGTTGGACTTCATTCACAGTTAGTGGTCTTATTGGTGGTATATGCATTGGAATGTTATTTATGTCTCTTTCCAATTCGTTATCTGGTTGATCATCGTTTGGAGTAAATACCTGTGCTAGATGTTCGGCAAATAAGTGAGTTTTTTCATCGTCGTCTCTGGCCCATTGTAAATTCATGCCACGTTCGTCTCTGATAGGGGGTACATGCGTTTTGGGTTTTTTGGAATTTTTGATAGGTTTCCATATTGAATTATCATACCGATTGAGATTAGTTATATAGTGTGTGAATGAACTTTCTTGAGCCTCTTTTAGCTTGGTTTTCAGCTGATTACTTAACCTGTTTAGTGTGGTCTTGTCTGCTGGTGCGTGAGTTTGATGCCATCTTTTTCTGGCTTTTCTTTTCTGTGCTATCAGCTTTTTAATTTCAACTGGAATGTTGTGCGTTTCATTACCTGCTTTTGTCACTGGTGTGGCATTTTGTGCAGCAGTTTTAAGTTTATTGTTCAGCATTGTTAGTGTTTCATTTATATTATCAGTTGATTTGAGGCTTACGTGTAGGTTTATTTCCTCTTCTAGCTCGGTACGATATTTTTCCCAGTTTGTTTTGTTGTTGTGCAGCTTTGGTGTGACCTTTTTGTAGACTACAAAGCAACTTATGGTGGCTATGATTGGAGAATGATCAGACGAGAGATCATGGCTTGGAGTAATATCCATATAGGCAGGGGATATTCCATTGGTGATGAATAGATCCAACAGGTCGGGTATTTTATTTGGGTCAGTCGGCCAATAGGTAGGAGTCCCAGTTGACAAAGCGTGATAATTGTTTTCTTGAATAAGACTCATTAATTCCTTCCCTTTAGTTGTAGTAAGACGTGATCCGTATAATATATGCTTACTGTTGTAATCTCCTCCTGCAATGAATTTGTTGCCCAGAGTTTCAAAGAAGTCCTTGAAGTTTTCTTTCTTCAGGTTGTACCGAGGTGGGCAGTAAACTGCTGCAACTGCTAGGTCATAAGTTCTCATGTATACTTTTATAATTGTAGCTTGTAGAGAATGTTGTACATATTTTGGTAGTTCTACATGTTTTATCGTATTTTTTATTATAATAGCCGTTCCAGCGTGGGCAGTGTTGTCTGGATGGTTTGTGAAGTAAGTTGTATAACTTGGTATTTTAAAGTAAGACCGATCTGTGAAATGACTTTCACTTATTAAAAGGATATCTATATCGTTATGTTGCATAAACAGTTCAACTTCGTTTTTATGTTGCAGGAGCCCATTGGCATTCCATTCTGCAATCTTGATGGAACTATTGAATTTTACTTATTAAGGTCGTTAGCATGTTTAAAACCATGCTATTTTGTTGAATTAGCTGTTGAAACATATTTTTGAATTCTTCTAAGAATTTGTTCATTATTTGATTAATATCTGTTTGTTGTTCGCTACCATTTTTTAATGCATTTGCATAAGTCTTGTGATTTTGATGTGGGTGTTGGATGTGAGGCACCGTTGTTGGAATTTGGTTAATTGCGCTGTTTGTTTTGTTACTTGAATTTTGTTGGATATTCATTCGGTTGTTTGTGTTGTTTGATCTTGTTAGATTGTGATAAAATTCACATCCCTTATAATTGGCTGGATGAGGACCATCGCATAAGGCACATCTAGCTGGAACATCTTTACTTTTAGTGCAGGTTGTAGTATTGTGACTTCCACCGCATTTGACACATACATACGGCCTGTTACAGTATGATCTAGAATGTCCATATTGCTGGCATCTCATACATTGTGTGATACCTTTTGTTTTCTTTGGTGGTTCTACAAGTATTGCTCTGTTTTGAAGATTTTTCAGTTTATAAATGTCTTTGTTGTTATTCGCCGGTTCTAGGTCGACAAAAAAGAGATTTAATGGTTCTTTGGTTATTCGACTCTTGCAATTCATCACATTTCTAACCGTATGTCCGTTTGCTGCTAACTCAGTTTTGATTTCATCTATGTCAGTTGTGTGGTGCAAATATTTTATCACAATTCTATACGCACGTTCATCCTTGGGCTGGTAGGTGTGATGTATGACGTTGTTGTCTCTCATTAATTTTATTATCTTCCTGTAAGTATCTGGTGTGTCACTTATTATTTTAACTGTGTTGTCTGCTATCAATGTTTTTGTAATGTATTGTTTTCTTTCCACTACTGTATTAATTTTGGCTTCCATTTCTTTGCAGTTGATTACCCCATAGATAAATATTGGAGGAGGTCTTGGTGTTACGTTTTCTTCTGTGTTTTTGTCTCGACTGCCATCTGCATTATTGATTGTGTCACTGGTTTCGTCACCGGGTTCATTTGCTAACGGACTGAACTTATTATTTGTAGTAGTTTCAGGATGTCTACTGTCTTTGTTAATTTTTCTTTTTTTAACTCTTTTCTTTATCTCCTGCCAGGGATTTTCATTTGTGATATTATTTTGCTCGCTCTCCTCAAAACCAGGGAATTCTTCATCGCTAGTAGATGTCATTCTATACAGGTATTGACTACTGCTTGGTATGTGCTGTGTAGCATTTGCTTGATTACTAGGATACTGGGGTTGTAAAGCATACATACTAGTGCCATATGAATTTGGTTGAGTAAAAGTTTGAATTTGTTGTGGTATTTGTGTGTTATAAAATGGGACAGCCTGTATAGCACTGTTTGTAGGAATTATTTGTTGACTGTTAATTACTCCTGGCCCATTAAAGGCAGGTATTGAGTTCATATTATTAATTAATTAGTTGTTCAGTTTTTATCACTCACTGTTGATTTATTTTTAATGATTCACTGTTTTTGTTGGTTTTTGTGTTTATGTTTATCGTAGCGCAGTTGATAAGAGAAGTAAAAGTACGTCTTTACACTACGAAACTCAAATGAATACTAAATAAAATTTAAAAATGATTTAGTTTTCACCCCTCACATTCCAATACTTAATTCCAAATCCTTTGAATTTTATCACCTGTTTCCCATATTCCAAAACAATAAAATGTATATTCCTGATTTTCTTTATTTGGCACGAACGCAAAACGAAAAGCAATCAGAAAAAGAAGAATGCCCATCATTGTAGGGAACCTATTACTGCCAACAACATTTAGTACTTAAAGACAAGACAAAATAAAGACAAGTTTACTAGAAGGAAATGGTCTGGATGATTGCCATATCATGGACGTCAATATTAAAGAAAATATTATTCAACAAATCACAGCTAAAGAAATCCTAATAATGCCCATGCAACCAGAAAAAGTTATGTTAACCATGGAGTGCACGAGTTGGGTATGAGGTACGCCGGTGCATAAATTTCTCGTTAGATTTCGATGAGCGCTTGGCTGTTGTCATTGGCGCTTGCAGTAGTCTCCTGAATTTAGTCGATCAACACGTTTGAATGAAGAAAGTTCGTTAAATATTCTTATTAAGAGTTTGGTGTATGAGATACACGACCCGTTCCTTTGCGTAAGTTTTTTTTTGTAAGCCAAATTTATATTTTTTCTTATGATTTTGTACTTGTAGGCGTTAAAATGAACGACCCATACGAAAAAATATTCGTCGTTTGCGAGATATGTATAACGAAGTTCCTAGTGACCAAGAATTTGATTCCGGGGAAGAATCTGGCAGTGACGGCGATATGGAAATATTCAGTGCACATGAGACCGATTCAGAGCAAGAAATCGAAGATGATATGACACAAACTAGTCCAGAGAATATTCTTAGATATTTTGGAAAATATGGGTTTCAATGGAATAAACATTCGTTTACGCAATGTGGTCGAACCAGGAAATATAAGTTGATAAGAAAACTTCCGGGTGTAATTAGTCAAGAAACAAAAATTCCAAAAGTGTACTAAAGACATGGAAATTATTTTTTCCACCTGAAACGTTGCAGAAAATTGTAGACTCTACGAATATTTATATGGAAACAATTTCTGATTCATACTAAGATAAAATACTGATATTGTGGAGCTATCCGCTTTGATAGGATTGCTTTATTTAGCCGGAGTCCATAAGCAGGGTCGAACTTCTATTTACAAATTATGGGATACTGATAGCACTGGTATAGACATATTTCAAACGGTAATGGCTCTAAGACGATTTCGTTCTTTGTTACTGTGGTTACGTTTCGATAATATTGGTACACATGAAGAAAGAAAAAAATTGGATAACTTAGGGAAGTTTTCGAAGATGTAAATAATACATTTCAAAAGCATTATCGCCCCGGTGAATACACAACTGTTGACACAATGTTGCTTGCTTTTCGTGGCCGCTGTTCTTTCAGAATGTACATGTATACACCGCTTATCAAGAAACCATAAAAGGAAGCAGAAACCCAACACCATTCTGAGAATTATCATGCTAGCAATTGTTTACGTTTTAGATTGTTTTATATAAAATATTCATTCTTTGTTTAATCCTCTTACAAATAAGAAGTTGTATAATTAATAGTAAAATAAATTTGCGGATTGATACACAAGAAGAGGAGAGTGGGAAGAGAAGCCAAGTGTGGAAGATGTTTCTGTAATAAGTTAATAAACAATTTTATAAAAAAAATGTGAAATATCATAGTAATTAATATGATATAAAGTTAAAATCATATAGTGCACAATAAAAATAAAAGTGTGAATCAAATTCCCAGAACATGAATAATTGTATCCAGTTGTCTAGAAATAAATTAGCATCAGGAACCAATGCAGCGTCTAAGTGCGGACATTTTGTGAAGCGCAGTTACAAACAGGTTGGTGATATTTGAATTTATTTTGGTCCAAAATAATATAACAAACTTATTGAATTAAACAAATGATCATTATAAACTTACTTAAAATTTCAAAAGGCCGAAAATTAATAAAGAAATTGAATGTAATATTAGGAATAACTATATAAGTGGATTATTAAATGATAATGGTATAAGATTTACAACTTACCTGATATTTTGTTGATAATTGTAAATTGCATGTTCATAGTTCATAAGAAATTAATAGTTTTGATAAGTCACAAAAATTATCACTTTACACACACATATATTATATAAATATCAAACTTCAGTCTGCTTAAATATTTGTAATAATTTAAACCGATACACCACGAGAAATGATTTTAAACATACTGTTTGAAAGCTTAAAATATAAATTCTTTTCCACATAAAAGTTGTGTCAACAAAAAAAAGCCTTCTATCTGCAGGTGTCCTTTCTAAGCTTTTAAGATAAACTATATGAAAATTATGCAAATGAGTTTCATAGGCGTCACATTTTATTATTTGTAACTATTTGTAGATGAATTTACATAAATGATTTTAGTCAAAAATTTGTCTAATTGCTAACATATCTAATTTCCGTTTTTTGAGGCTAATCGCCCTGAGATAAATTCATGTTTCACAAATATTTGAAGGAGAGGAATTTAAGAAAAAAAGGTAAGAAATGAAATTAATTTTTTCATTGAGCAAAATATTTAAAAAAATTTTGAAACATTAATAATAAATAAATTAAATTGGCATCCTAACAATTAATAATAATAACACATTAATAAAGGTTTGATAGCAATTAAAATTAATTAGTTATATCATAAATAGGAAAGTTAATCTAAAATTAAATTAAACATAAAAATAACAAAAATAGATAAATAATAAATATAAAATAAAAACAAAACCAAAGGTAACATAGTAAATTGGCATTCCAACGTGGTGATACATAATAAATTGGCACCAACAACGTGTGGCATTTATATAAAGATACATAATAGTATATAGTATTTGGCTCCCAAAACGTGGGGCAATTTAAAATTTTTCAATTACTAACAACGTGAGGTGATTATAGGTATATAATCAGTGGCAATTACAAGCTATTAAATTTTTTTTTTGCATATAAATATAAATAATATTAAAAATAACCAATACATTAAAACCATATAGTAATATGTATGTATTATAACGGAATTTGTAAACACGATAGAGGGCGTATTTTTCGACGGATCAAAGCCAAACTAGCTACAAAAATCGGTTAGGCTAAAATCTTGGACGAGTTCGTTAATGAGTCAAATCGGCACAGTAAAAACAAAATGGCGGCTTGTCAAAGTTGAAAAAAAAGGTATTTCCCTTGTTTTTCATTTGACGCAAAAAAGTTACTGAGTTTTTTCATAGACCTTAATACGTTCTACAACTTTTGTATTTAACATTTTTCTCTAAATCGTACATTAAAACATTTATTTAAGCAAATTCACAAATTTACCAGAATTTTTTTTCTTTTTGATTTGATGCCAAAATGTTACTTTGGTTTTTTGTACATCTCAAAACATTCTATTACTTTTGTATCTAATTTTTTATTTTGGGTTTTCTGCAAAAATGTTACTGAAATTAGCCTGTCCAATTGGTCCTGTGCTATTGGGATTTTTTTATATATATTGTCCCCTTCATCAGTAATGGGTAGTACACAAATCTTGGACCAGGCTCTTTTGATTGTTCCGTTCGCAGTGGCAATACTTGCTACCCTTGCGACACTATCAATTCCAGGATGAAGCTCCGTTATTTTGCCCCATTTCCATTTAAGAGGAGGTAAATTGTCCTCTTTTATTAGAATTAAAGAATCCAGCACTGGTGGTTAGTTTTCCATTTGGTACGGGTCTGTAATTCGCTGATGTACTCTTGAGACCATCGTTGCCAAAAGTGTTGTTGCATTTGTTGCAGCAATTGGTATCTAGACAATCGATTAGTTGGAACTTCTCGAAGATCTGGATGTGGTATAGTTGTTAGTGGCTGCCCGATATGAAAGTGAGACGGTGTTAACACCGAAATATCACTAGGATCAGATAACAATGGAGTCAAAGTACGTGAATTCAATATCGCCTCGATTTCTGCGAGATAGGTTGTAAGCTCTTCAAAGGTTAAAGTTACATTTTTCATTATGTGTTTCAGATGACACTTTGTCGATTTTATTCGCGCTTCCCAAATACCTCCAATATGAGGTGAATAGGCAGGTATATACTTCCAAGAAACACCTAAATCATTGAAAGTTTCTTGAAGAGAGGTTGGTTATTTAAGAGAAATTTGGCTAGTTCTTGCAATTCAGATCGAGGTCCTACAAAGTTACTGCCATTATCTGAAAGCATCTGAGAAGGTTTACCGCGTCTTGCAATAAAAGCTTCTGAAGTTAAGTATCTCACCAATTCCAAGTGTACTGTCTTTGTAGAAAGGCAAATAAATAGACATATGCTTTCCATGATTTAGCTCCGCGTCCCTTACAATTTTTTATCATGATGGGTCCTGCATAGTCCACACCGGTTACTGTAAAAGGTAATGTAGGGCTCAACCTTTATTGTGGTAAGTTAACCATGATAGGATTATTTTGTGAAGGTTTGACTCTAAAATAGTCAATGCAGGAGTTCCTTGCTAAATCACGACCAGAAAGGGGCCAAAACCGATTTTGATGGAAGCTAACAACAGCCGAGGACCAACATGAAAGAGTTTAAGATGTTTGAATATAAGTTTGGTCAAATTATTGTCTGGGAGCAACATTGGATGTTTCTTATCGACCTGAAAAGATGACGCTTGTATTCGTCCACCTACACGAATAATATTTTCGCTATCCAGAAATGTATTTAAATTAAGGAGACGCGGTTTCTTTGGTATGGGTTTATTTTTTTGAAGGAAATATCGTTCCTCAAAGAAGCAGTCAATCTGAGACAATCTAACCAATGTTAAAATGGAAGAATTTAACTCTGATACTGACAGTACACCATACTTTCGTAGAGAGGGTTTATTTCGACAATTAAAAAAATGAATCTTTGGACATAAGCCATGATTCTTCTTACGATATTGAACTTGTAAAATGTGTTAAAGGGAAAATATTCGGTTGCTTTTGATACCAAGAGGCTTAATTTTTGTTTCCTAAGTTCTGGATGTTTTCTGGAGTTTTAACTTGTGAGATAGGCCAATCTGCCTCTGGTTTTGATAGCCACAGAAGACCAGTTCACCAGAGACAAGAAGTTAATAAAGTTTTTGGTAGAACTCCTCTAGATAGGAGGGCAGAGGATTTAACATGAGACCATTCTCTTGGGTTATTATAAGACTGAATTTGCGAGACTCTGTTTTGCACACAAGACTGTAGTAAACTTGGTTGTGATTTAATCCAACATAATACAACTGCAGAATAACTCCAGAAGAATTGCCTATTAATTTGGAGCCTTAGCAACTTTCGAATTAAATCTGTTAGTTGACCTAAAATGCCAGTCGAGGAATGGTTAATGATTTCAAAGATGCGACCCTTGATTTTGCACATAAAAGTTTTACAAACATTTCCCCTGCACTGGTAATGCTTCGAAAGTAAATGCGCGCCCCATAGGCTTCTAAAGATGCATCACAGAACCCATGAAGTTCAATTACGGTTGGATTAGCACAAATAGTTATTCTAGGTATATGACAGTCGTTCAAGTTTATTAGATTTTGCCTAAAATTAACCCACATTGTATAGAATTCGGAAGGAAATGATTCATCCCAATTAAGTTTTATCATCCATAATTGTTGCAAAAGAATTTTTCCTACAATGATACATGGACCTAGGGGATCTAAAGGGTCGAAAATCTGTGAAATGTCTGACCTTTTGGTTACGGTTTGATCTTGTTTACTTGTCCGTATGTTATATTTTCAGGTATCATTTTCACAATCCCAGTACAATCCTAATAGTCTAAGAGCCAGCTTAAATCTGACAACACATTCTTTACGGTATCTGAAATTTCGTCCAGTGAGACTTCTATACCCAGTAAACAAGCAATGGGTACTAGCTAAGCCCGGCCGCGGTAGGTTTGGGGTGCCTCAGGTGAGTCAGGTATGAAAATTAAGTAAATTTTTAAAGTATTTTACGGCGTCTGCCGTTTTAATATGTCATAATATACCTCTAGAAAAATAGAAAAATAAATATGGCTGCTGATTTTGAAGGTTGCAACATCCTGGCAGCCACTTTTCAAAATTCGAAAAAAAAAATTTTTTTAAAGTATTTTACGGCGTCAGCCATTTTAATATATTATTTATTGAACTATTTTAAGCCAATATTAAAAATGGCTGACATTTTTTCCGGTTGTAACTATCCGGTTTACAGCGAAACATTACCTGCAGTCTATGCTTATATTAGAAAACATGTGGTAACAGTAAGAGTAGTAGTTTATGCTCTCTCTCTCTCTCTCTCTCTCTCTCTCTCTCTATCTCTTTAGTCAAATATTTTCTCCTTTTATGTTAGGGCTGAGTGGTGGGGATTTAGTTCCTTTTACGAACACAAAGGCACACCAGGCCCAACGGTTTACGGACAAATATATTTTAGTCAGTTGCATGTTGAAAGTATAGAGATATAATACTGTGAATAGTTTTTATTGCATTTATTGATTGTTAATTTATTTTCCATTACTTTTTCAATATGGCTGATCATTTAAAGTGTGTGATTTGTGCCTCGGAAAAAGACGAAAAAGTGCTTTTATTTTCTGAAGAAACTTTAAAAAAGTGTCAGCGTATTCTAGACTTACGAAAACATCATAACCTAAAATACAAAGATGTAATTTTACCTTCAGATCTTTATGACTGTGGATATCATCGCGGTTGTTATCGGGTTTTTACAGCTTTAAAGACGAAGTTTTATGAAAAGAAAGATACAAAAATAAAAGATGTTGCGCCTTCAACATCTCAATCTAATACGTTATCAACGGAATCACTATCTGCTCAGCAGCCGTCAACGTCAACAGACAATTCTATGATTGCTGAAACTGTGACTCAAAATGTTGATTTATCTATAGATTCATCTGTACTAGACGAAGTTGTAATAGAGGGTAATGATTCTCAACTGGATACATCGTTGGAAGCAGGCTTCGTTAAAGATTCTGATTTATTAAATTCACCAACGGATATTTTAACTGCAGAAAATGAAAGTCCAATCGTAAAAGGTAATATTTGTTTTTTTGTGAGAAAAAAAATAAAAAATTTCATGGTAAAATAGAAAATTTGCGCAGTTGTAATAAACACCAGTTTGAAGAAAGTATTATGAAGAATCTTAAAATTAATTCAGACTATTACAATGAAATGTTGGATAAGCTGCAGAATATTACGAGTAATAAAATATATTACCATGAAAAGTGCCGAATAGACGCCAGAAACAAAAAAAAATTACAAAAAAGTCCTGTTAAAACATCGTGGCATATTTCCCGTGAATATCACCAAACTGTTTTTCAGGAAATATGCACTTTGATCGAAGAAAATGTAATTAAAAAAGGACGTTGTTATTTTCTTTCATTTCTGCATAGGCAATATATCGATTATTTCAGCGAGTTAAGTAATGATATGGGACATACCTTAAGTTCAGTAATTTCATCACAATATTTAGAAGAAAAAATTCGTGTTCAATTTGCTGGGAATATTCAAATACTACAATCAGGTCATAAAAAAGTAATTGCACCGAAAGGCATCACTTCTATAGATGAATCTTTATTTGCTCATTTAAAAGAAAGAGACATTTTACAAGCAGCAGCCTCGATTTTACATAAAGAAATAATGAACATTGAAAAATCGAAACTCCCAGATAATTTAAATAGTCAAAAATTTATCCAAGGTGAATGTTCAGTCCCATCAAACTTATCAGATTTTGTGGCTTCAGTTATTGGAAATTATTTTCGCAAACGACAACAAAGTGAGAGTTTCAAACGTCATGTCAATTCTGTGAGCCAAGACTTAATTTATATGACTCACAATGGAAATCTTAAAACTCCCAAACATATATGTTTAGGTATGACTTTGAAAAGTCTCACTAGCAGCCGTAAGGTAGTTGATATCATCAACCGCTACGGACATTGCATTAGCTACAATGCAATTGAAGAACTTGAGACTGAAGCTACATATACATCGACTTCTCGAGCTGGACTGTGTCCAGAAATCATCAATAGAACTGATAATTTGTCGGTGGGTATTGCATATGATAATTTTGATAGATTTGTTGATACGAAAACCGGCAAAGATACTCTTCATGATACAGTAGGGATAATATATCAAAACATCGATCCTACCCTTGAAAATGTTGAAGAAATCGAAGATGCAGATGATTTGCGAGTAATCCATTCTAAAAGACGTCGAAGACGATCTTTTGAAGCAATTGATCCGGAATTACCGTCTTTTCTTAAAAAAAGTAAAATGAGCAGTGGTTTTCAACCTGAAGTTTCCGAAAGAGAAGAAGAAAATATTGTCGTCCATGAAGATCTGTACAATCGTATCGATACTGTTTGGATGCTTAGCCATGCTGTACATTTACCAGATATCCCAATGTGGGCAGGTTATAACAGTGCTGTAACAAAAGATGACAGTCCTCAGCAATTAATTTCTTATCTCACTCCAATTTATGCATATCCAACAGCTCACCCAGTAGTTTTAGAAACAATGGAGCAATGTATGAAAATTTTAAAAGAAATCAACCAACCTTACATGTAAGTAACATACGACTTGGCTATAGCAAAAATCGGTTTTCAAATTAAAGCCACTGAGACAAGTCCAAAATTTTCCAAGTTATTTATACATTTGGTTTCTTTTCACATCATGCAATCTTATTTTAAAGTTATTGGGAAATTCATTGATGGTTGTGGACTGTCAACAATTATGGTTGAGAGTGAGTTGCTTGCGAGTGGGTCTGTAGCAAGTTTTTTAGATGGCAAACATTTTAACCGGTCTAAGAGGTTACATCCTATGATGGCCTTAGGATTGCAAATTCTTCATTTTCGATCTTTCTTGGAATAGGAAAAAATTGAAATAACTGATGATATATTTCAAGAATTGCAAAGATTAAAATCTTGCCAAACACCAATATTTTTTATTCACGACGAAAAACTCAAAGAATTGTGTGCAAATTATGCTAAATTTGAGGAACAAACTATCCATGGTGATTTTGGTAAAACTGCTCAGTTTTATATGGTGTACGTAAAGCTTGTACATTATTATTTAACTCTTAGCAGAAGTATTCGTTTGGGAGATTTTGAGTTATTCAAAAATATTTTACCTAAAATTACAAACTTATTTTTTTTATTTAATCACCAAAATTATGCAAGATGGACGGTTACGTATCATTATAACCTTATGAAAGTTGCTTCAACTCATCCAGGGCTAGAAGAAGATTTTAAAAAAGGGTTCTTTGGAATTAAACGTACGGGAAAACCATTTTCGAGGCAGCCGATTGACTTAACTCTAGAGCAAACTTAACTCTAGAGCAAACGATCAATGCGGATGCTGCTAGGCGACTAACTGGAATCACTCATTTGACAGATTCCATCGCAGCTCGTCAACGTTGGGCTCGTAGTCATGATATTCGATCAACTATTATCACCCACGTTTAGGAAGAGATAGGCATTAATAAAAAACAAGATATTTCAGCAGAGTTACAGCCATCGAACATCAAAAAAAATTGCGAGCAACTGGAAAAGTTTGTAAAATATTTTGATCAATACATCAATCCATTTAGTGCCCAGTTACCTCCGAATCAATTGTTTAACATATCATCTGGTAAAGCTGCTTCAACTCAAGTAGAAGACTTTCTTCTGAACGTTGAAAAGATTGGTGATGATCTTCGCAAAGCATTCATTTCTGAATGTTCATCAGATATTAAACGGTTTGATAAAGCAATCAAGAAAATACCAATTCACAATTTTTCAAGTCAAATAGAAAAAAAAACGTGAAAGTTGGAGGAAAAAATCGAGAAATCAAAATACGGGATTTATTTGGACGCATGTTGGGGCTATCAATGGACTATAAGATCGATGTACTCAGAATTTTATCATATCCGATAACTCCTGTGCCTCTTTCTCTATGCCATTTGGACGGAGGAATTCACAAAACAGATAAGTCAGCGCTTGCTAAATCTCTTGAGGCAAAAATCGACCATGATCCACCAAGTCACGCTGATGTATATTTGATTGACGGTTTCTTTATTCTACATGCTATGAAAGAAGTACCCAAGACTTTTGGTAATATTTCAAAGAAATTTTTGCAAATGATTACTAAATTTTCAGCATCCAGAATAGATGTTATCTTTGATCAATATTGGTACCCTTCCATCAAAGACAACGAACGGAGTCTTCGACATGAAGCACCACTAATTGATTACTCGATTTATGGACCAGACCAAATCAGACCAAGTGACTTTACAAAAGAAATGCGAAATTCCAAATTCAAGGAAGCTCTTATTGAATTTTCCACTATACATTGGGCAACGGATGATGTTGCGCCGTTTATTGGAAATAAATTGATACATTTGAATTTCAAAAATTGTTATTCATATAGATCCAATGACGGCAAAGTCGAGTCAAGTATCGTTGAAGATTTGTGTTGTAAATTTCATGAAGAAGCAGACAGTAAAATTATTTTCCATGCTTGTAGCATTATTGATCAGTCTAATATTGTTATTAGAGGTTCAGATACTGATATTTTAATAATCATGCTGGGCAACATGGTTAACTTGAAAAATCCTTCTTCTCACATTTGGATGCTAACCGGGACAGGAAACAACGAAAGGTTTATTGATGTCAGCAAAATATATACAGAACTTGGTCCACTTTTAGCTAAAAGCTTAATTGGCTTCCACGCTTTCACTGGTTGTGATTTCAATCCAGCTTTTTATAATCGGGGCAAAAAAAACCTTTCACGTTACTAAAAAAAAACGTTGAATTTCGAAAAGCATTCGCTGCTTTCGGTGACATTGGCCTGACTGAGGATACTATATGTGAACTGTTTAATGTTATCCAGAAGTACACTTGCAGTGTGTACAATGCTAAAAAATCCGTCGATGTTGATGATGGGAGATTTCAGCTGTTCGTTAATTCCTACAAGGCTGTAGATATAAACGAAAATTTTAATAAAAAAGTCCGGAGCTTCGATGCAAGTTTGATCCCTCCGTGTAAATCTGAACTGTACCAACAAGTTTTGAGGGCGCATTATATTTCCAGCATTTGGAAAAATGCTCATGCGAATGAGCCCACATCACTGAATCCCCTTGAATACGGCTGGATGGAGATGGAAAACCGTTACGTATTGGTTCGAAGGAGACCAACTTCCTTGCTTTGTCAGCGACTTGATTCTAAATCCTGAAGGTAATGACAGCATTGTAACATTTATTGTAACAGCATTTTAATTATCATAAGCTTATTTAAAAATTTGTATTTTATTTTTACAGAATCTGACTTGGAGGATGAAGATGACTTGTCACTTTCTGAAGACGATTCCGAAGATGAAAATTAATTATAAAATATTTCATGATTATTTCATTGTTATAGATTATTTCCAAAAATAAATATATTCTGATATGAATAATGAATATATCTAATTAATGTTTGATTTTTTTTTACATCTTTATAATAATTTTATATTTGTTAAAGCCTTATAATGAACCTTTTTTTCTTTATTATACACATTTAAAGTCGTAGATGTGTTCGTTTCATTGTGTATTTATAATTTTTTACATTAACTAATATAGTTTTAATGTTATATAAACTTTACGAATGTGAAAATTACAACTATGGACATACATATGCACGGACTACAGGTAATGTTTCGCTGTAAACCGGATAGTTACAACCGGAAAAAATGTCAGCCATTTTTAATATTGGCTTAAAATAGTTCAATAAATAATATATTAAAATGGCTGACGCCGTAAAATACTTTAAATTTTTTTTTTTTTCGAATTTTGAAAAGTGGCTTTCAGGATGTTGCAACCTTCAAAATCAGCAGCCATATTTATTTTTCTATTTTTCTAGAGGTATATTATGACATATTAAAACGGCAGACGCCGTAAAATACTTTAAAAATTTACTTAATTTTCATACCTGACTCACCTGAGGCACCCCAAACCTACCGCGGCCGGGCTTAGCTAGTACCCATTGCTTGTTTACTGGGTATAGAAGTGTCACTGGACGAAATTTCAGATACCGTAAAGAATGTGTTGTCAGATTTAAGCTGGCTCATAGACTATAAAGTATCTTAACTATTATAAGCCCATTTCTGAAGTAAAAAATAACCACCTGATAAGATAGTTTGAACTTCGTCATTTAATTTTTGTACACATTGACCAGAATCAGAACCTGTCAAAATGTCATCCACGTAAAAGTCCGAAGCCACGACTTTGGATGCTTTAGGAAACTTTTTAGAATTTTCTAATGATAATTATTTTAAACATCGTATCGCTAACCACGGTGCAGTGGCAGTTCCATATGTGACAGTATTTAGTTCAAATACTTTAGTTTCATCAGTGCGCACTCGACGCCAGACAATTCTTCGCATCCACCTTTGATCAGCTTGTATTAGAATCTGTCTGTACATTTTAATTATGTCCGCACATAAAACTATCTGATGTTGCCTAAATCTCAAAAGTACAGAAATAAGATCACCTTGTATTTTCAGTCCTACACATTGAATATCATTAAACGAGAAACCTGAACTAGTTGGGCAGGAACCATCAAATACCACTCTCAATTTAGTGGTTTGATTATTTTCATTCAAGACCCCATGATGTAAAACATATTTAATATTGGGCTTCTTTTCTGGGATATTCACTTCGGACATGTGATCTAATTGAGAATATTCATTTAGAAAATCAACATACAAAGATTTCAATTTTGGGTTTCTTAAAAAACGACTTTCGAGAGAATGTAAGCGCCTTAGAGCTATAGACTTGGATTCGCCTAAAGATGATGGAGAACCCTTAAGAGGAATTTGGACCATAAACCGACTCTCAGAATTACGTTTGGTAGTGCTTTGGAATATTTCTTCACAGAATTTCTATTCCTCTGACAATAAAGGATTTTTATGAAACGGTTCCTCTATTTCCCAAAAGTTTCGCAAAAAATTATGCAATTCATTATCAGCAGATATATGTTCATTGCTAGGGCCTGAATTCACCCAACCAAAAACAGTTTTTTGGAGCATTGGTAAACCTTTGCCTAATCGAATTTGACTTTCACACAAAAGATCATAAAAATGTTCAACATCTACCAAAATGTCAATGGGCGAACTGAACATTTTTTGGAATTATCCATGAAGATATGTTTTAAGGTTGATTTTGTAAACAATCATTAATTTTTGGAACTACTAAACACATTAGATTTGTTCCAAATGAGTTTATCAACTATTGGATTTTAACAGTACACTTTTCATTGATGGTGGAGTGCCTTTTTTACTAGATAATTCTAGATTGCAGCTTACACAAAAACAACTGACTCGCATTTTCTAGATAAGACTGGCCACAAAAACATTGTCTAGATAAAATAGTCACAATCGTTAACAATTCTAAGAAACCCCTAAGCATCCGCCATACTTTTAACTTTCATACGTGGCTTAGACAGATTCGGATTCAGGGACTATACCAGTGTGCAACTGGCCCCATTTCTACACTTTCCGATCTTATGGAAATAGCAGGGCACCGTCTTCATCGGATACTGATAACGGGGGTTGTAGCTGCACATTAATATCTGGACACCGGTATCTTGGAAGATAACCTCTACCATGTTTTTGATGACTCGCCAATCCAACTGGTTACTCGCTATCTTAGGCATAGCCAGTTTCTTCACGTTGGATTCCAACACATGGTCTCGGAGGTTTCGAAGTGCTTCCCACACATCGCGGTAGGTAGATCGATCTTGAAATTCGTTTTTAGTTACCACGTAGAAGACGTACCGCGAATTATGTTTCAGTTTCAGTGTCTTGCCAGGGGCTAGAATCTGGTCTTCAAGTTTTTCTAATTGCCCGAACTTCTTTCGAAAGACGGATGCCAACTCTCGTGCGTTCTTGATACGGGCGGGGATGTTGTATGCCAGTGAATAATCTTCCGGGAGAGTGAACAAATCTTGTCGTTGTTCTGAAGTGACTCCATATCTAGCTTTCCCGGTACCTCCATACGCGCCCATAAATTCATCGAAAGTAGGGTCAGACACATCTCGAATATGGTTTACTCCTTTCTCTAGGTCATGGTCTCCTTCGAATGGCGCTAGTCGGTTTTGGTGAACTACTTTTGGTTTTCCGTTGGGGATCTTGCTTATGCGATATATAACATCATTGATCCTTTTCTTGATTAAGTATGGTCCTTCCCAGGATTTTTGTAATTTTGGAGAAAATCCTTTTCCACTCGGGTTGTGTAACAATACTTTGTCCCCTTCTTTAAAACCCTTCTGTGGCCTGCGTGTCGTACCGACTTTTCATTCTGTCGCCGGCAACTTGAAGATTTGTTCCAACTAATTCATGAATATCATCCAGCCTTCTTCTCAATTGGATCACATAGTCTTCTCCTGCTAGATCTTCTCCAGGCTGGCAGCCAAATTCCAGGTCACAAGGAAGCCTCATTTCACATCCAAACAGGATTTTCGCAGGTGTTTCACCCGTGGACTCATTGACGGCAGATCGATAAGCCAATGCGAATAGGGAAATTACTGGTCCCAATCTCTCTGATGGCTGGAAACTACTTTGGACAGGTATTTTCCAATAGTCCTGTTCATTCTCTCGACCATTCCATCTGACTGTGGATGTAAAGCTGTTGTTCTGGTCTTCTTCATTCCCAGCTTGTCGCAAATCTCTTGGAATAGATACTTTCGAAATTTCTTCCCTGGTGGCTGTTGACTTCCGAGGGCACTCCATATCGGCTGATAAATTCTTTCACCAATACATCCGCGACAGTTCTGGCCTCTTGGTTCGGGATAGCGTAAATTTCCACCCATTACAACCAGTATGTATTTACCACCATTTTCTGTCGTCGGAAATGCTCCAGCGATGTCTAAAGGAATCCTTTCGAAAGGGCTTCCAACATTATATTGTTTCATAGGTGCCTTTCTCTTGAGGTGTGGTCCATTACTCGTAGCACAAGTCGTACATTTCTTATACCAGTCCTTCACATCGTCGGAGCTGTTCATCCAATAAAACCTTTCACGGACTCGCTGAAGGGTTTTCTTCACTCCCAGATGACCTCCCGATGGACTGTCGTGTAACTTCTTCAGTACCTCGGCTACTCTCGTTCTAGGGATAACTAGCTGTCTCCTCATCTCGGAACCATCATCGTTTTCAAGGACTCTTTTCAAAAGCCCTTCTTCCAGGACAAGGGAGTCCCACTGAGCCCAATACGCCTTGAGTTTCGGTGAAAATCTTGACATTTCTTGCCAGGTAGGTCGCCGATTTTCTTCCTTCCACTGCCGAATCTTCTTTAGGCAAGGATCATTCTCCTGATGTTCTCTGATCCTGGTGGGTAACCATTCTTCATTGACTACTGTAGTTCTTGAAACTGCAGCTTCCCTAGATTCCGCCTTGTTGCAGTGGGAGCAGTCTGTTGGGCACGGCCGTGTGGACAGGGAGTCGGCATTTCGGTGAATCACACCAACTCGCTGTTCGATGTTGAAATCGTACTCTTGAAGTCGTTGAATCGATCTAGGGATCTGGCCCTCGGGATTCTTGAACTGCATCAACCACTTGAGTGCTGCATGATCAGTCCGGATTAAAAACTTCCTACCGCCAAAAGTTATCTTCTTGTGACGCAGTAGTTTCGTTCTGGTTTGGAGAGAACTTTACTGAAATATCCCAGCACTCTTTCTTGCCCTCATTGGATCTGTGAAAGCACTCCACTAATTGCTACGTTGCTTGCGTCAGTGTCAAGAATAAAGTCTCCCTCTGGTAATGGATATCCTAATATCGGCGCCGAGGTTAAATGCCTCTTCAAGGTTTCAAAAGTCTTCGTCCCATTGGAAAGCTCTTGCTTCTTCTGTAAGTCGAGTTAGAGGCTTGGAAATATCTCCAAACTCCCTCTTCTATAATACGTGCAAAGTCCAAGGAAACTCCTAATTTGATGTTTGTCGGTTGGTTGCGGCCGTTGCTGAAGGAAAGCAATTTTTTGTGGATCCACCGCCACTCCTTCATTGCTCACTATATGACATAGATAGTTGACTCGGTTTTGGAACAGCTGACATTTTTCGGGTTTAACATGAGCTGGGCAGCTTGGAGTCGTTTGGATACGTCTTCCAAACTATTCAGGTGTTCGTCAAATGTCTTCCCCAGTACTACAATGTCGTCCAAATAGACCAGGCATGCCTTCCTAGACAACCCTACCCTCTCAACACATTTTCCATGAGTCTTTCAAATGTCGCAGGCGCATTACAGAGCCCGAATGGCATGACGTTGAATTGCCATAATCCAGATCCGGTAGTAAAAGCAGTCTCCTCTTTGTCTTCTCGGACCATTTCCACTTGCCAATAACCAGACTTCAGGTCCAAGGTGGAAAACAGTTTGCTGCCGGCCAAAGTATCTAGCGTATCGTCAATTCGAGGCAGAGGATAGTTGTCTTTCTTCGTCACGTTGTTAAGATGGCGATAATCCACGCAGAATCTCGTAGTTCCATCCTTTTTCTTGAGGAGCACTACTGGAGACATCCATGGACTAGTAGATGGTTCTATTACTTTTTCTTCTGCAATCTCTCGAATTATTATTTCAGCTTCCTCTCTCTTGGCTCGTGGAAGTTTTCGAGCTGATTGCTTAATTGGCTTAGCATTATCAGTATCGATTTTGTGTTTGACGGCTAATGTTCAACCAGTCTTTCCTCCTTTTTGTACGAATAGGTCTTGATACTGCAAGAGAAATTATCTCATTCTCTTTTTTTCAGCTCGATTTAAGGATTGACCAGCTACTGATAACATCTGTTCGAATCTGGCATTAAAATTGTCAGTGATCGTCGTTTGACGAACTATAGACGTCACTGGTACGCAGGATCCAATTCTGGTTTCCTTCTTGATGGTAACTGGGTAATCATTCACGTTTATCACACGTACTGGCCGACGTGACCAATTCGTTTCCAATTAGTACTCCTTTGCCAACTTCTTCGTCGTGGCTCATAGGCTCCATCATAACCGGTGTACCTTCCTCCATGATTCCCTGTAGCCGTGCTACTATCATGGTTTCGCCTCGTGCAGGTAGAACGGTATCTTCCTATACAGCTGCCAACAACGCGCTGCCTTCATATGGATGAAAAAATACCTCCTCGTAACCCACTTTGATGGTTCTGTTTCTAAAGTCTAATTGGAAACCATGTACATTCATTACGTCCATTCCCAGAATCACATCTTCTTCAATGTCAGCTACGATTACCGTATGCGTGAACTTTTCTGCGCCAATTCCCAATTGGATTTGTGTTTCCCCGTGAACGTTGGCACTCTCACCTGTGGCGGTCCGCAGTCGCAGTCTCGTTGGTACTTCTTCTTGGAATTTATTATCTCTGGTCGTATAATGGTTCTAGTTGCTCCAGTGTCAACCAGCAGAGCATATTTCTTGCCATTCACTTCGCCATCCACATATACGAGTACACTGTCGTTGCGACATCTGAGAGAAGCTATCAGTATGAGAGGGTCTTTGGAACGATGATGGGTCGGTGTTGCCCCCTCGTAGCCGACCCGTTCTAGTTTTCCTGCGTCTGGGGTTCTTGGTTTGCAGGAGTTCTGGGGCGCTTACATGAACTGCGTACATGCTCTAGCTCGCAACAATTCCAGCATCTGATCTTACTCGGCTTCTTGTCCATCATACTTTTGATCAAGCTGACGATCTGGTCGAACTTGTCCTCGTCGCCTTCTTCTCGGATGGTCCTAACTTTTTTATAACCCGAAGCCTTCGTTGCTGCTTCGTATTCAAGAGCAGCTGTTAATGCGTCAACTAATGTTTTGGGATGGGCTAAACAAAGCGTCCTCTGCATATCGGGGTCACGTAAGCCATCAATAAAGGCCTGGATGCCCAGAAATTCCATCATGTTCTCTGCTGCTGATGGATAAGCCAATCGAACTAGTCGGGCAATATCCACTTCATATTCTTGAAGGACTTCGTCACGTTTCTGCCTTCGGTTCTTCAGCTGCGATAGCTACAAATGTTCTAGATGTTCGTGACCATATCGCATGTCCAACCTCTTCTTCAGCTGCCCGAAGTCATCAGTTTATTCAACTGGTATCGTCTGAAATACATCTAAGGCATCTACCCGAAGCGCGATGGTTAAGTTTACTGCCTTCTCCCTATCGGACCAATTATTCACTCTAGCGGCTGCTTCAAATTGTTTCACATAATTGGTTCACGATGTCTTTCCGTCGAACGTTGGAGCCTTGACTCGGGCAAAATTGCTAATATCTTCTGTCTTGGATTGTGTTGCTGGCTTGCATATCTCGATCTTCTTTTGTTCTGCTGGCGTGTCTTGTATTCTTAAATCTGTTATCTTACTCTCTAACTCCTTGATTTTCTCGTCCACCGTTGTCATCTTATTCTCGATTTTCTCGTCCATCCTTTACATCTTATTCTCGATTTCAGATTTAAGAGACGAAATTTCATTTTCAACGTCAGCGGCAATGTCGTTTTTCATTAATAAGATATCGGCAGAAATATCGTTCATTATAGCAGAAATATCGCTTTTCACACTCGTTGAAATCTTCTCTTCCATCGTCATTTTCCAGTGCCACTTTAAGTCTTTCTACTAATTCACTTTTCTTACCGGACGTTTCCAACTCACGTTCTTCCAATTCTGCCTTTAACTCTGTCACTTTTAGGTCACATAGTCTCTTGGCCATTTTTACGTAGCAATTTATTTATATTACCCCACACCTGACACCAATGTAATGTTCTTCTACTTTATTTAAACAGTAAACGGGTGGGATAAAGTTTAAACACACCTTACGAATTTATTTAAACAATAAACTACTCACTAACACTTAATTTATATATACTTAGCTATTCACTAATTATATACACAGTATATTCACTTAAACTAATTTATATAAACACTTAACTAATTTATATTCACTTATTTACTGTTTGCTATTTCAGTGTATTCTTGTTTATTTGTCGAGATCACTTTATCAACTAAACTGACTCTCCATGGGTCCTTTATATAGAAAGAAAGAAAGTAATTTATTTCACATAAAAAAAATATTGTACAAAAAAATTATACAACAGTTATAGTGAAACATGTCACAAAATATAATAAAATGACTTAACTAAAGAACACAACACACACACACACACACATATTAAAATGTATTTAATTTATCTTCTAATAATATTTGTCCCACGTTTGGGTGTCAATTATAATGTTAATTTATTTTATTTATAATATTTACCATGTTGGGCGCCGTTTAATATGTTTACTTCAATTTTATTTATATATTTGTTGTGTTATATTTGTTTCTAATTGATATTATTGTTGATTAATTTTAATTCTAAGAATAACTTTCAATATAAGATACAATCAATTAAATTTAATTAGTTATCAAAACCTTAATCAAATAGTATCACTTAAATGTTATGATGCCAATTCAGTTCATTTTATTATTAAATTTCGAAATTTTCTTTTATCTAAATGTTTTGCTCAATGAAATCTTTCTTACCTTAATTTTCCTAATCCTTTCTTCTAATATGCATGAAACCTAAACCTTTCTCAGGGGATTAGTCTCAAAAACGGAATTAGATGTCTTGGAAATTAAACAAAATTTTAACTAATACCATTTATATAAATTCATATTCTAAGTTTACAAATATATAGATGTGACGCCAATGAAATCATTTGCATAATTTTAAAATCGTTTCTCAAAACTTTCAGAGAAACACCTGCATGTTACAAAAACCTTTTTTTTGTATCATAACGCAAAATTTATGTGGAAAAGAATTATATTTAAGCATTCAAAAACAGTTCGTTTTAAAACGTTTCTCGTGGTGTATCGGTTTAAATTGTTAAAATATTTAGCAAGTGAAATTTGTTACTGGTAAAATATAAGTGTGTGAATGATAACTTTTGTGAATTATGAAACTATAAATTCCTTAAACTATTACATACATCTATATCTGTTAATCAAATATCAGGTAAGTTATATAATCTTTTAACAATTTATATAGTATTACACATATTTCATTATTCTTAATATTTGTCACGGTCTAAATTGATCATTAAGTTTTGGCTAGACGCTCCTTCGAATAACTTCTCTATATCGACTACGTCGCAATCATAATATTTAAATATTTCCTCTATCAAAATTAAGTTACTACTGTGTTTATTATGGTAATTATCGTCACCTTCACCATATTAGCAAGGTTGTTTCAGTGTTGACGTTTTTTTTATCAAAAGGTTAACTCCAATTGTTATTCTATTTTATTTAATTAAAATACCTCACAATTACATTAATTTTAGAGTTCCGTTAACGCATTGTTTATATTTGAGTTTCGATTTTTATTTTTCTGTAACTACTTTTCTTTTAATATTATTTTTGTCAATAGAATATTGTTGGTAACTAAAGATTATCAATTGTTGACTTTATTAACCTCTTTCATATTATTTAGCAAACTCACCGATAAACTAATCCATATCTAATGTATATTTTGTATATTATATTGTTATTTGTCCTTGTTAGCACATCCATGGTTGTTTCCAGGTGGTAATTCGAAAAATCTCTTGTGAATAGCTGGGATGTGTTATTTGTAAACTTCTCTATGTGGTAATCGGCACTAACATTCTCTATTGATATGTATATTAGGCTATTTAGTCTGAAATTGGGAAGATACAAATGATATTGACAAAAATGATAGTTGTTTTGGTTGATAGTTTGAGTGTATCGACTTTTGATTGTCTTCACTTCTGGTTTTTAGGTTACTGACCTGATAATTCCGGTGGGTTTTGTTCTGTTTCACTTCCTTTTCCAGTACTTAAGTTGATATTTGATAATTCTAATTTCTTAATTAAATTCAGACCCATGACGAACACTTCGTTTTAATTTCTGGGACAACATTGGAATAAACACTTGGTGGAGGAAACTTTTATATCACTTTTCTCCCTGGTTAACAACTCCGGTTATTGAGCACTTGTTTTGTCCAGGAGTGCACAATATTCGAGTAAACAATCCTAAGTATGTTTATTCATAACAAAATATATTGTTTATATCGGTTCTACTTGTCGTGATGGTGTGCGCTATGAACACATGTTCTTCCTTCTGCTCACACACTGGCTTAGTACTATTAGGAACACAGTTGCCGATTGTTATTGAATTTATCGAAAATCCATGCATTTTATAGTTCATTCCTTAATCTAATTCAGTTGAATGTCCATCTGATTTATTCTGGTTGTTAGCCGAAAATTAAGTTTGGCATCGGAGTTTAGTTTTACGCATGTGGTATTTTGGCAACGATCCTAGTGCGAAATTTGGGAAACTCTCTTTCTTTTTCCGGCCATCTTTTACCACAGAAAGCAATATTGAAGAGTGGTTAGAGATTTCAATCTAAAATTTTATTATCCAGTTTGTATGGGATTTGATTGAAACTCTATATAATTAATCTCCATCTATCAATTCAGTTAGCTTATCTTTCATTTATCTTGGCTATTTTCTGAATTTTTTGAGGAGATTTTATTGATACTACTACGTAGGATTTTTTTGCCGTTCTTCAGGTAAGCTATTCAAATTTTATAACTGAAGAGTAATTTTCTCGATTCTGCTTGTTATGCTAAATTTAGCGTTTTATTTATTTTGCTTTTTTCCTATTAGAATTCTATGGTGGATAATCGAATCACGTTTTCTGGACTTGTCGATTTTATTCCAGACACTCAGTGGTTACACCCCGTCTTTGACTTGGATACCGTACTTAGTTATTTCGTTGTTGAATTGTTTGGACAAGCGCAAGCATACTATATAAAAAAAAAACCCTGCTGGCCAGAGGTGAGTTGAGTTTTTTTTTAATGATTATTGTTTACCACTTTTTCAATTTTGCTAATTGATTTGAGTTTAAATTGACGTGATATTTGATTTCTTGATTAATGTTTGTTTCTCAGTTGACAATATGAAATAGTTTTATTGTTGTTCCATATTTTTCAACGACTTCATGGGCGGGGGGTCAATGTTTTCGTAAACCTTTTATTTCCTTTTTTTTCACAAATGGGGTTCAAGTAATTTGTGTAATGTAATGATCTATGGGTTTTGGACTTCTTTTAACTTATGTGTTTATAATCACAATGCTCCAATTTTCTTATTTTCCGTGATTATTCCATTTAACTTTTTGAGTATAATTAAGTAATTCGATAATTCATTTTATACAATTATTATGTAAGTATCCTCCGTTTCCCTGTATCTTGTGTTGAGACATTAGAGATTTTCTATGTTTTCCTCTCTAGGGTTTTTTTTTATGGCGGAAAATTGCCTGGACATTGACTGCAAACCCAGTGCTACACGCCCTCAAGTTTCCCACAATTCAGCGATTCTCAGGGACAACCGGAAATCAGCGAAGTCTACCTTATTATGAGTCTTTGTTTGTTGCGTACTGTTTATGTTCCTTTTTTTTAATTTTCTAGTGGGCCAGTCGAGGCCATAGTTATTATTGCGCACTCGTCATTTTACTTTAAGCTAATTATTAAAGTTAAGTTAACTTGTTGAACACGTGATCACGTTGCGGTTTATAGCTTCAAGGATATTATTATAATAAAAACAAAAAAACTTATTGTAACTTTAACACCTATATATTTCTTTATTTCTATGTTTCTTACCATTTTTTTTTTATTATTATTAAATTGGTGACCTTTTAAGAGACTGTGTTTTACTTGGCAGACTGTCCAGGAGGCATAAGTTACTTTGATTTGGCTGGTAGAGTATCGGCCAGTTCGTGATCACCTAGAGACTTCCGGTTTAGTCGGTAAACCGGTGGCGCCGAACCTACTTACAGTATACTCCCTAGCCGGTGTTGCTCGCACCTTTTTAAACCACTGGCCAGTACTATACCATAGCCTATTGTTTCTGCTAATTTGCCTTTAGTCTAAATTCACTTTCGTTTCTAAATTTTGTTAAAAAAAATATATATATATATAAAAGAACAGTTGGTCTTCATACCACCTGTAGAAATTTCAGAAAAGAAAACCTATCAATAAATAGTGCGTGGCAATTTTGGCGCCCAACGTGGGGCCTTCTTTTCTAATATCACCCTTTTCTTCTAATATTTTACTCCTGGCAGTGCGTCAACTTTGAGGTACGTTAGGGTTGGTGTTTTGGTGTGGGGATCGCAGGTATTCTTAATTTACTTGATTATTCTCTCTCTTTCGAGAACCACGCCAGGACACTTAGTCTGTCCCGATAAAATTGAAATTTATATGTTTTATATTGATTCTTCTCGATACCCGAGTGGGACAATACTTATAATAATTTACTGTTTCGTAGTTTTAATGTAAATTGGGTGCGCTTGGATAACATTAATTTAAATTTTCATTGGCAATCTGATAATTCATATTTATTTTGAGTTTAGTTTTTTCCTACTTTATTAACCTTTGACATTTAACAAGATGGATTATAAAATGCAGGTGAATTATTTAAAGAAAGATATGCTTATTTTTGAATTGAAAGTTCGTGGACTGCCAGCCGATGACACCAAGACGGTAGACGAATTGCGCTCTTCATTGCGCCCAATTTTGCGCCTCGAAAGAAGAGGCAAAGCCTTAAATTATCCGCCTTATAATTTTCCTTTTGCGGACGAACATGATGTTATTTCTAGAACTTTGAAAGATATTCAAAACGGCTTAAGCGATTTTTCTGAGGAAAATGCTCGTAGTAAATTTTTGAGGCTTGAGTCAAGGTTAATTCATTTGCTCTGTCGTGTTGATCGTATTCCTGTGGTCAATCTCACGCCAGAGGAGCTAAGCTCAAGGTCGGAATTGTTAGCTGAAATTTTGTCTACCCTTGATACAATGGAGCGACGCTCTAAACAGGATCCAAATTTGAGTATGTTGCTGGAAAATATTCATATACACGAATCAACTGCTGATGATTCTAGCGATGATGTTGGTCCAATTAATCAAGCAGGTTTTTCTGGAGCTGTTGCACCAAGTCCAGATAATCCAGTAGCTGAGCATTCTTATTTTTCTTCTTTTAAAACTCAGAGAGTGGAGAAGTGGGGTCTCAAATTTTCTGGTGATACTAGACAACTTTCGGTGCATAACTTTTTAGAACGTGTTTCGGAGTTGCGTATTGCTCGCGGTATATCTGAAAGGGAATTGTTTGGTTCTGCTATTGACCTATTTACTGGGAAGGCTTTGAATTGGTTCCGTGCCAATCATTCCAGGTTCAAGGACTGGAAATCATTATCAGAACTTCTATGTAAGCATTTCGAGCCTCCTGATTACAGAGCTAGGTTATTTCGGGAAATTCTGGATCGCACGCAGGACCCCAGTGAAAGTATCGTGGATTATCTATCGAGTATGAATGCATTGTTTCGTCGCTATGGTGGTATGCCTGCTGATGTGCAGCTTGATGTTGTGTCTCGTAACCTTTCTCCGTTCTACACCACCCAACTTCCGGTTGTAAATACTTTATCAGAACTCGAGGAGGAGTGCCTCAAGCTGGAGGCAAAAAAATATAGAGCTGAACATTACGTCCCACCTTCCAGAAAGCGTCATGGTTTTGTTGAGCCCGATTTTGCTTTTGTAGCAGCTGACGAGCCAATCGCCAGTACCTCTCAAATCAATGAAGTTTCCAATGTCAAGCAATCCAGCCGAATTGTTACTTGTTGGAACTGTAAGAGAACCGGCCATATTAATAGACAGTGTCCAGATCCGAAAAGGATCCATTGTTTCAGATGTGGTGCTCCTGATGTCACCACTCGATCGTGTCCGAAATGTTCGGGAAACGCGCCCCGGGAGGGTCAGTAGATGGTCGTAAGGCTTCTCCCTTGAATATCACACCGACCGCTTGCCATAATCATACTAGTTATCCTAGTCAGGTCCTTGATTTTATTTTGGCGCATGCTCGTGGTGATGAACGGCCATATCTTCAAATTTCTATTTTCGGATATCCCCTTTTAGGCCTTTTAGACTCTGGAGCCTCCCGCACCATCGTAGGGAAGTCAGGATTCAAACTCTTACTACAATTAGGTCTTAAACTGTGCAAGTCAGTCACTACCTGCACTGTTGCCAACGGTCAAAGCTGCCTTAGTACCGGTTATGTTCAAGCCCCTCTTACCTTGTTAGATAAAACAAAATTGATTGACATTTTGGTTTTGCCCGAGCTGTCTCATCAACTTATTTTGGGAATTGATTTTTGGAAAGCCATGCAGATTATACCAGATTTAAAACAAGATGTTTGGCATTTTTCAGATGTTAATGATTCAAATACTGAGTTCTGTAATGTTATCGATAGTAGTTCTTTAACCAGCGAAGAAAAATTAGCATTGGATGCCTTGGTGGACGAGAAATTTTCTCTTATGGATACTGAGTTGGGTTGTTGTAAGGTCGCTGAACATGTCATTGAGCTCTTACCTGATATCAAACCAATCAAACAACGTTATTATCCCGTTTCTCCATTTAAGCAGGCTATTTTGGATAAGGAGATCGATGAGATGCTGAGGCTTGGAGTCATAACCCCTTCAAAAAGTCCATGGTCCAGTCCAGTTTGTTTGGTTCGTAAAAAGGATGATAGCTATAGATTCTGCATAGATTTTAGACGCCTTAATGCTGCAACTAAAAAGGATGCTTACCCTTTACCCTATATTTCAGCGATTTTGGATCGTCTTCGGGATACCAAATATATCAGTTCTATTGACATTAAGTCCGCCTTCTGGCAGGTCCCTCTTGAAAAGTCTTCACAAGAGTACACTGCTTTTACCGTCCCTGGTCGAAACCTTTATCATTTTCTACGCATGCCCTTTGGCTTAACCAATGCACCTGCTACGTGGCAACGTATTGTTGATCGTGTCTTGGGAGTTGATTTAGAGAATCATGTTATGGTATACCTTGACGACATTATTATTATTTCCAGAACCTTTAAGGAACATCTAAACATTTTGGGATTAGTATTCGATCGATTGCGAGAGGCAGGGCTTGTTGTTTCACCTTTGAAGTGTCAATTTTGTAAACCTGAGTTAAAATACCTAGGTTATGTTGTAGACTCTAATGGATTAAGACCCGACCCCGAGAAAGTACAGGCAATTCTGGACATTCTACCTCCCAAGAATATCACGGAGATTCGTAGATTTATTGGTACGGCATCATGGTACCGCCGTTTTGTGCCAAACTTTTCCTCTGTTTTGGCTCCTTTAACTCGTCTAACTAAAAAGGCCGTTCCTTGGATATGGACTCCTGAGTGCCAACAGTCTTTTAAAGCCATTAAGGAGGCTCTTGTTACTGCTCCGGTTCTTCAGTCTCCTGATTTTAGTCGCACCTTCACTCTCCAAACCGATGCCTCTAACTATGGCTTAGGTGCTGTCCTTACCCAGGAATTCGATGACGGTGAAAAAGTGGTTTGCTACCTATCTCGCTCTTTAACTAGACAAGAAATGAAGTTGACTGTAACGGAGAAGGAATGTCTGGCTGTGATTTGGAGTGTTGAAAAATTACGTCACTATTTGGAAGGAGTTCATTTTAAGGTTATTACTGATCATCATTCTTTACTGTGGTTACATAATCTAAAGGATCCTCAAGGTCGTCTCGCTCGTTGGGCTCTTCGATTACAACCCTTTGATTTTCAACTTATCCATCGTAAGGGGAAGGATCACGTGGTACCTGATTTTCTATCGAGGTCTGTGCCTGTTTCAATTACTACATTAACCTCTGGGAGTCATGCGACCCCCAATCCTTTTACGTTTTGCGACAGTTCCGATAAGTGGTATAAAAGAATGGTGCACAGTTTGGAGGAATTTCCGGACAAGTTTCCTTGTTGGAGAAGTGATGGGGGTATCTTATATAAATTTGTCAAAACTGCGGACCCTAACTTCCCTAATCATTCTAGTTGTTGGAAAATAGTTGTACCCAAAGATCAACGAAAGGAAGTCATGGCTCATTGTCACGATTCGCCTACCTCGGGTCATGGAGGAGTTCATAAAACATTTTGGAGAGTGGCTGCAAAATATTATTGGCCTAAGATGAGATCGGACATCATTAAGTATATTCGTTGTTGTAGAGTCTGTGCCCAAAGTAAATTTGATCAAAAGCCCCCGGCGGGATTAATGGGTAATCGTCCCGAGATAAAAGCTCCGTGGCAATCTATTAGTTTAGATTATATCGGTCCACTGCCTCGTTCCAAACATGGTAATTCGTATATTTTGGTTGCCGTGGATTATTTTAGCAAATATGTATTGTTGTTTCCTTGCCGTTCAATATCAGCTAAATCCTTAATTAAGAATGTCGAGGAAGGTATTTTCCTAGTTTATGGATCACCCCAATTTATTACGTCTGACAATGGTTCCGTTTTTAAATCCAAAGATTGGCAATCACTATGCAATAAATATAAAGTCAAATCCTTTTACACAGCTCATTATTATCCCAGAGTGAACCATACTGAACGCGTTAATAGAGACGTAAAAACTATGTTGCGAGCTTATGTGAAGCAAGGGGATCATAGGACTTGGGAGGATAATCTCGCTGCCATTGGTTGTGCCATTCGAACATCGCGGCATGAGACCACTGGTTATACCCCGTTTTTCATTAATTTTGGGAGAGAGCACAAGCTCTTTGGTCAAGATTTTGTCGCTGAAATTCCATATGTAGAGACTGAGGCTCAAGATCATATACGGCAACGCGTGGGGGATTTTCGAAAATTATTTGACAGGATCCACCAACGAATCCAGATTTCTCAGCAAAACAATCAACACCGCTATAATTTACGTCGACGTCCATTATCTTTTACCGTCGGTCAACAGGTGTGGCGTAAAAACAAAACTTTATCTAATGCGGCTAACTACGTTAGCGCTAAATTAGCACCTGAGTTTGTAGGACCTTTCTCAATAAAACGGAAAACTGGTACCTGTACGTACGAGTTACAGGACGAATTTGGTAAATCCAGAGGTGTCTGGCATGTTCAAGATCTAAAACCCGTGACTGTCGATTCTGTTTCTGAAGGTCCATCTTGTTAAGTAACCACGGTAATCCATGGACTTGGAATTATGTATCTTACGATTTGTCCGTCATGCTAAATAACTTGTTCCCTGAGAATTGATTCCATTCTCTCTTTTCTTTGCATCCCTTTTTCTGCCAAATCACAGGGAATGGTGTTGGATTTCCTTGGGATCGGTGGGAGAAGTCCATCAAGAGTCAACCTTTGGTCATACGTTTTGCCCTCAGATTAGGATACACTATCGTCGGTAACTTTTTTTGTTGAAAACTTACCTCCTGCTTTTGGAGAGGGGGAGTTGTCACGGTCTAAATTGATCATTAAGTTTTGGCTAGACGCTCCTTCGAATAACTTCTCTATATCGACTACGTCGCAATCATAATATTTAAATATTTCCTCTATCAAAATTAAGTTACTACTGTGTTTATTATGGTAATTATCGTCACCTTCACCATATTAGCAAGGTTGTTTCAGTGTTGACGTTTTTTTTATCAAAAGGTTAACTCCAATTGTTATTCTATTTTATTTAATTAAAATACCTCACAATTACATTAATTTTAGAGTTCCGTTAACGCATTGTTTATATTTGAGTTTCGATTTTTATTTTTCTGTAACTACTTTTCTTTTAATATTATTTTTGTCAATAGAATATTGTTGGTAACTAAAGATTATCAATTGTTGACTTTATTAACCTCTTTCATATTATTTAGCAAACTCACCGATAAACTAATCCATATCTAATGTATATTTTGTATATTATATTGTTATTTGTCCTTGTTAGCACATCCATGGTTGTTTCCAGGTGGTAATTCGAAAAATCTCTTGTGAATAGCTGGGATGTGTTATTTGTAAACTTCTCTATGTGGTAATCGGCACTAACATTCTCTATTGATATGTATATTAGGCTATTTAGTCTGAAATTGGGAAGATACAAATGATATTGACAAAAATGATAGTTGTTTTGGTTGATAGTTTGAGTGTATCGACTTTTGATTGTCTTCACTTCTGGTTTTTAGGTTACTGACCTGATAATTCCGGTGGGTTTTGTTCTGTTTCACTTCCTTTTCCAGTACTTAAGTTGATATTTGATAATTCTAATTTCTTAATTAAATTCAGACCCATGACGAACACTTCGTTTTAATTTCTGGGACAACATTGGAATAAACACTTGGTGGAGGAAACTTTTATATCACTTTTCTCCCTGGTTAACAACTCCGGTTATTGAGCACTTGTTTTGTCCAGGAGTGCACAATATTCGAGTAAACAATCCTAAGTATGTTTATTCATAACAAAATATATTGTTTATATCGGTTCTACTTGTCGTGATGGTGTGCGCTATGAACACATGTTCTTCCTTCTGCTCACACACTGGCTTAGTACTATTAGGAACACAGTTGCCGATTGTTATTGAATTTATCGAAAATCCATGCATTTTATAGTTCATTCCTTAATCTAATTCAGTTGAATGTCCATCTGATTTATTCTGGTTGTTAGCCGAAAATTAAGTTTGGCATCGGAGTTTAGTTTTACGCATGTGGTATTTTGGCAACGATCCTAGTGCGAAATTTGGGAAACTCTCTTTCTTTTTCCGGCCATCTTTTACCACAGAAAGCAATATTGAAGAGTGGTTAGAGATTTCAATCTAAAATTTTATTATCCAGTTTGTATGGGATTTGATTGAAACTCTATATAATTAATCTCCATCTATCAATTCAGTTAGCTTATCTTTCATTTATCTTGGCTATTTTCTGAATTTTTTGAGGAGATTTTATTGATACTACTACGTAGGATTTTTTTGCCGTTCTTCAGGTAAGCTATTCAAATTTTATAACTGAAGAGTAATTTTCTCGATTCTGCTTGTTATGCTAAATTTAGCGTTTTATTTATTTTGCTTTTTTCCTATTAGAATTCTATGGTGGATAATCGAATCACGTTTTCTGGACTTGTCGATTTTATTCCAGACACTCAGTGGTTACACCCCGTCTTTGACTTGGATACCGTACTTAGTTATTTCGTTGTTGAATTGTTTGGACAAGCGCAAGCATACTATATAAAAAAAAAACCCTGCTGGCCAGAGGTGAGTTGAGTTTTTTTTTAATGATTATTGTTTACCACTTTTTCAATTTTGCTAATTGATTTGAGTTTAAATTGACGTGATATTTGATTTCTTGATTAATGTTTGTTTCTCAGTTGACAATATGAAATAGTTTTATTGTTGTTCCATATTTTTCAACGACTTCATGGGCGGGGGGTCAATGTTTTCGTAAACCTTTTATTTCCTTTTTTTTCACAAATGGGGTTCAAGTAATTTGTGTAATGTAATGATCTATGGGTTTTGGACTTCTTTTAACTTATGTGTTTATAATCACAATGCTCCAATTTTCTTATTTTCCGTGATTATTCCATTTAACTTTTTGAGTATAATTAAGTAATTCGATAATTCATTTTATACAATTATTATGTAAGTATCCTCCGTTTCCCTGTATCTTGTGTTGAGACATTAGAGATTTTCTATGTTTTCCTCTCTAGGGTTTTTTTTTATGGCGGAAAATTGCCTGGACATTGACTGCAAACCCAGTGCTACACGCCCTCAAGTTTCCCACAATTCAGCGATTCTCAGGGACAACCGGAAATCAGCGAAGTCTACCTTATTATGAGTCTTTGTTTGTTGCGTACTGTTTATGTTCCTTTTTTTTAATTTTCTAGTGGGCCAGTCGAGGCCATAGTTATTATTGCGCACTCGTCATTTTACTTTAAGCTAATTATTAAAGTTAAGTTAACTTGTTGAACACGTGATCACGTTGCGGTTTATAGCTTCAAGGATATTATTATAATAAAAACAAAAAAACTTATTGTAACTTTAACACCTATATATTTCTTTATTTCTATGTTTCTTACCATTTTTTTTTTATTATTATTAAATTGGTGACCTTTTAAGAGACTGTGTTTTACTTGGCAGACTGTCCAGGAGGCATAAGTTACTTTGATTTGGCTGGTAGAGTATCGGCCAGTTCGTGATCACCTAGAGACTTCCGGTTTAGTCGGTAAACCGGTGGCGCCGAACCTACTTACAGTATACTCCCTAGCCGGTGTTGCTCGCACCTTTTTAAACCACTGGCCAGTACTATACCATAGCCTATTGTTTCTGCTAATTTGCCTTTAGTCTAAATTCACTTTCGTTTCTAAATTTTGTTAAAAAAAATATATATATATATAAAAGAACAGTTGGTCTTCATACCACCTGTAGAAATTTCAGAAAAGAAAACCTATCAATAAATAGTGCGTGGCATATTACGTTCAAGTTCTTATTTAATTTTGGCCTTTTAAGAAAATTTTTATTTAAGTTTGGAATGATCATTCTTTTAATTCAGTACTGTATATTATTTTGATCAAAATAAATTTAAAATCACCAACCTGTTTGTACTTTCGTTTCACAAAATGTCCGCACTATCTTGATACTGCAATTTCTTCCTCCTGATGCTAAACTATTTTACTGGAAACTGGATATAACTATTCATATTCTAGGAATATGATTAACACTTTGATTTAAATTGTGCACAAATGATTGTTTAAAATAGATATGTTACGATGATATTTCACTACTTTTCATAAAATTCATTCACTGATTCAAAAAAACATCTCATCACCTCGGCTTCTCTTACAACAACCATCCTCCTTCTTCTTCAACCCTTTGTTGACCACCGGAAGTTTTCACATTCTAGAAAGTTCTATTCATTCTATTGTCTGATTGGTCAGCGCTAATTTCGATACATTATAATTTTACAATAGATATATTCAAAAACATATGTATACAATCTATATCTTTTCGGTTTTTCATTCACCGCATATTTAAATATAATATTTCAATAGATTTCCTTTTTTTATAAAATTCCAATCTCCTCATTTGTCAATAATCATCGTAATAATCTGTTGGTATTTCTTTTACATGTTTAACTCCCTTTTTTATCGACCTAGCATACAAATTATCGACTTGCTTAAATTCATGTCACTAACAAATGAATCTTTTTAGTGTCTAATGTCTCGCTTCCGTTAAATTAATTAGTTATGCTTGGTTTATTTCAAGATTCTGTCTTATGTTACTTATAACGTAAATTATTTTGTTGATAATTTAAAAATGATATTTGGATCTAGCTTATTTATTTATCTTTAATTATTACTATATTGAAATTTAATTTGATATCTTGATAAGTATTTATGATTGATAAAGTTTAGAGAAAATTATTGACAAATGATTATTTATTTTGTATTAAGTAATCAATAGGAATTTTTACATACTTGTTTATTCTACATACGCTATAATATAGGTTTTATAATTCTTTTCCATATATAATATTTTCTATTGCTTCCAAATTTAAATTGAGTAATCTTATCAAATTTTTGTTTAAATTTTTCTTTCAGACTAAAACTATTTTATGAAAATATTTAGATGTCACGTTTCAAATTGCATAGGGTTTTGTTAAATTAAATATCTTTATCTGAAACATTTTCAATTGACGTTCTTAAATAACAATTTAGATCTTTCTTAATTATTAAGTTAATTATCTAATTTCTAGACAAATCTATCGACATGACTTATGAGTCCTGTAGGTTTGATGAATTTGAAAAAATTTTATTATCCAACTTCCATTTTCTTAAATTCATGATCTATTTAATAACTTATAATTTTGAGCTTAAAACAAACTTATTATTTCTAAGAAATTTTGCTACTAGACATTATACCTTTATATAATGCTAATCAAATTGAATTTATATCATATTTGATATGAAATTTTGACCTACTACTTGAAATTCTTATAATTTTTTATTGACTGAATGTTTTAAGAAACTGAATTGGTTGTCATATTTATTATTATGATTGTTTTATCTTATGATATTTTAATCTTTAGCATCTATGGTCTTAATATTTTATTTCTTATTAAATATATCATCTCAATATATTCATATATATACACATACACATATATAATTGTTTACATCAAAGACCACAGACAACCCTTAAAAATAATGAAAACAGTTCCACAAAAACAAAACAATTTTTGGCAGATTCATAGCAGGTAACAACAGAAAGACAATTTATCAATTAAAAAACTCCTCTATGGTGTAGTAGTTTTTTCCTAGTAAAAACTGCTTTAGTTTATTTTTAAAATTGTAGAAATTACTGTTTTTTATATCCTCTGGGAGGATATTATAAAATTTACATCCTAGATACTCTAGATTCTTTTCAAAAAGTGCAGTATGGTGTCTAGGCACCAATAATTGACTTTTATTTCTTGTTTTATAGTGATGAGAAGCACGCTCGGCCACATAAATCGATCTATTCCTCTGAATGAAAGTACATGCTTCCAATATATATACACCAGCCAGGGTCAATATTTTGTATTTTTTAAAAATGAGTGCCTTTTTTACTAGATAATTCTAGAGTGCGGCTTACACAAAAACAATTGGCTCTCGCATTTTCTAGATAAGACTGGTCACAAAAACAATGTCTAGATAAGATAGTCACAATCGTAAACAATTCTAAGAAATCCCTGCACATCCGCCATACTTTTAACTTTCATACATGGCTTAGGCAGAGTCGGATTCAGGGACTATACCAGTGTACTGTTTCGTAACAGTATGATTACTGCACAAGCAATTTAAACAGTTTAACCTTTTTCATATATTCGATTTTTTGGTCAATAGAAAGGTTTAAAAATTCTGGAATTGATTGAATAAAGTGATTAGATTTCTTACAATAGTCACACAGAACCTTTTCATAGCTAGTACTAGGTCGATTTTTAGAATTGCCCGCAACACTGTTGGCAAGGACTATTTTTTTATTTTAGCGACTCAACAAAATAACTATTGGTTTTTGTTCTCGGATTTTTCCTGTCCTTAGTTGACGTGAGTCTTTCTAAAACATCAGCCTTATTTTTTATAAATATTTTTAGATCATCAAAGCTTGGGATGTATTGTTTTTATCGCATAGTTTTACCTTTTGCTTTTCCCACTCTCGAGCTGTATTTTTGTCTAATTTATTGCTGATAATGTAAATTAAAAGAGTATCCCAATATTCTGTAGGCTTTAACAATGTGTCCAACATATTTAATAAATCAGCAGCTGATTCTTGGTTTAAGGTTGGGATATTGAACATTGATTTCACGTGGTTATGAATTAGTAAATTATTATTATTGTATCTGTTTATTAACGTCTCCCAAGCCACAGTATAATTTGCTGCGGAAAATTATAATGATCGAATGATTGAATTTCATTAATACCCTGGTTAGAATGTAAAAGCGAACCAAATGTGTCGCGGAACTCAAACCAATTTTCATATTGACCAGAGAATTTGGGTAATCGAATCTGGGGTAATTTAATATTGGTTAACTGTCCTACTGAATGAAATCTACTTACATGAGTATCACTTTTTGCTGAACTATCAGATCCATTACTTCTGTTTATTTCTTTATAATATTTAGAAACTATATTTTTCACTACAGCACATGCACTAAAATATGTTTTTTTAAAAGCTTCTCGCTCCGCTAACTGTTCTGGATCTGCTAATTCCGTAATAATTTCAATTTCACCTTGAACTTGATCAAATTATTGGATAGCAGACACCTGCTTTTTCAACCTCATTACCAGCTCTACAATTTTTTCTTCCTGTAGTTCAGAGTTTAAATTACTTGCCAAATCTGTTTTGAAATTCTCTACATATTTTGCAAAATTATTTAGTTTGAAATTCAGAGAGTCTCGTTTTATAATTAGTTTTCCTAAACCTTTCGGAGCCATTTATTTAAATTTTGATAATTTACAATACGCCTTTTAAAGAAATCAACAACTTTCGTAATCGGTTATTGGTTAAATAATCGTGAACTAGTCAAAAAACACAAAAAATCTCAAGCTTAAAAATTGATTAACTGTTAAATATACCTTAAGTAAACTTTCGATTCTCGGTTAACAATATGAAATTATCTTTCGAATTGATAATTAAATTTTCGACTTATCAACAAAATCTTTCAGAGAGAGAGCAATACTTTCGAGTTTGTTTTTCTCTTTCGAATCTCGAGAAAACGCTACAGTAAAAAATACACTTTAAATAATGGAACAGACTTACGAGATAGGTAGCCACCAACTTGCAATCCAAATCACCAATTCGGTAGCTTACGTCTGCACCAATGTTTTAACGGTAGATTCGGTTAATTTTATTAATTGCTGAGGTGTCAGCAACTAATCCTAGCTCAAAGGACCAAATGTTAGGTTGTAGTTTCCCGTCTGGGGATCAATACTTTCGAAATTGTTTTATAATATATTTTTAAACACTTTGTTGACATATATATCTGAATTGACAGCTCTCTCTAGATTTTATATAAAAACTTGATTCCATGACAACAGAATGCGAATAAAATCACGAGAAAACATTCTAATCAAAAGTCTTAACAAACTACGATCTAATAAAATGACCGACACTGCATCTAAATAACTGGAACCGATACAAGTGTTTTATTTTATTTTCAGACTCAGTTTTAAGGTCCTTCGAAAAAGTAAGGATTTATTTCACAAACAGCATTCAGAAGATGGAGATATAAATCACAGCAAAACAAAGTTAGCTAAAATAGTTGTAGAGTGCAGAAAAGAAGGTATTGTCAATTATTCAACACCAGAGAGCTTGGATCAACCAGGTGGTCCTCCCAAATGGGAAAAATGTCGATTGCAGCTAGTGAAAGCAACTGGTGGTTATATGCTGGAATTCTATTCCCCACCTAAAAATCATAAAGTAAGCAGGTATACAATATGAGCATCATTTAAATTATGACGATCGAATATTTTTTTTACAATATATAACTGACAATACTAATTTATTGATTAAATTAGTTGATTTATTAGGCTTATTTCAGAATGAAATAGGGTTATTGTAAAGAGTAGCATGACGCGACTTAGGAAAAATTTCAATGCAGTTTTTCGTTTTGGTATTCCTAGATGCCAAAATCACCCTCCGTTCCAAAGGTTATATATATATATATATATATATATATATATATATATATATATATATATATATATATATATATAACAAGATGTACGAATAGTGCGTGACATATGAACAATAAGCAACGAATAGATTAGTGGGTATTGCACGCAAATAGAAGAAGGGGCTACTGAAAAGAGTGGTAACCGCAGACATGCATGTTTCTAGCTCATTAGCCGTCATCGGTACGGTACAACCAAGAAAAGATGTGAAACATGAGAGCAAAAGTGTTGAATGAAACATGAGAAAATATAACAGATGACGGCTAATGAGCTAGAAACATGCATGTCTGCGGTTACCACTCTTTTCAGTAGCCCCTTCTTCTATTTGCGTGCAATACCCACTAATCTATTCGTTGCTTATTGTATATATATATATATATATATATATATATATAACAAAGAGATTCATGGGTAATTCACGCAAAGTAAAGGGCTACTGAAATAGAGTGGTAACCGTGGACATGCATGTTTCTGGCTCATTTTGCCTCATCAGCACGGCATAACCAAATAATGATGTGAAATTTGGGAGCAAAGATGTTAATCGAAACATGGGAAAACACAAAATAACGGATTTCAGCAGGGAAAACAAACGCTCGTTTGTGTCTTCAATTGGAACATCCCGAGTTTTCAGGACATCAACCAACATCGACACGGAGGCGCATATAGCCCCCCCGCTATGAACCTTCCGACCCATAGTAAATAACAAAGAAGATGTAGGAATATCGCGTGATATGTTAACAACAACAACAAAGAGATTCATGGGTAATTCACGCAAAGTAAAAGGCTACTGAAATAGAGTGATGTTAACAACAACAACAAAGAGATTCATGGGTAATTCACGCAAAGTAAAGGGCTACTGAAATAGAGTGGTAACCGTGGACATGCATGTTTCTGGCTCATTTTGCCTCATCAGCACGGCGATATTCCTACATCTTCTTTGTTATTTACTATGGGTCGGAAGGTTCATAGCGGGGGGGCTATATGCGCCTCCGTGTCGATGTTGGTTGATGTCCTGAAAACTCGGGATGTTCCAAATGAAGACACAAACGAGCGTTTGTTTTCCCTGCTGAAATCCGTTATTTTGTGTTTTCCCATGTTTCGATTAACATCTTTGCTCCCAAATTTCACATCATTATTTGGTTATGCCGTGCTGATGAGGCAAAATGAGCCAGAAACATGCATGTCCACGGTTACCACTCTATTTCAGTAGCCCTTTACTTTGCGTGAATTACCCATGAATCTCTTTGTTATATGTATATATATATATATATATATATATATATATATATATATATATATATATATATACATATATACATATATATGTATGTGTTATAATGGAATTTATAAGCACGATAGAGGGCGTATTTTTTGACGGATCGAAACCAAAGTCGCTACAAAAATCGGTTAGACCAAAATCTTGGACGAGTTCGTTAATGAGCCAAATCGGCCCAGTAAAAACAAAATGGCGGCCTGTCAAAGTTGAAAAAAATCGTATTTCCTTTGTTTTTCATTTGACGCAAAAAAGTTACTGAGCTTTTTCATAGACTTTAACACGTTCTACAACTTTTGTATTCAATATTTTTCTCTAAGTCGTACATTAAAACATTTATTTAAGAAAATTTACCAGAATTTTTTGTTTTTGTTTTTTTGTTTTTGATTTGATGCCTGAATGTTACTTTGGTTTTTTGTATATCTCAAAACATTCTATTACTTTTGTATTTAATTTTTTATTTTGGGTTTTATACAAACATGTTACTGAAATAAGCCTGTCCAATTGGTCCTGTGCCATTGGGATTTTTAATTTTTTAATTTATTCTAGTGATGTTGCACCTCTTTTGTCCCCCCTATTGATCGTTTCTTGTTATATGTAGCATCTCAGTCTAGGGATTTCCAACTTTTCTTTGTACCTAAGAGCGCATCAAATAATGCCAGTTGAATGGCACACGCAGCTTTTATTATTTCAGTGTAAACTTAAAGTTGGGTATTATTGTAATAAACATAATCTATAACCAAAATATCCAAAAGCTCATTTCAAATAAGTGTTAAACAGTTTTACCAATAACTCTTGCCAAAAACTCAGTTTCTACCACTTGTGCCGACTTTCTGCGGAAAATATTCAATTTAAAATATTATCTTGGTAGTGAATACATGCTCGAAGGGGTAACTATTTTTTCAAATATTTAAAATTTTCTAAAATAATATTTTTTCTATAATCTTATTTCAAAGTATGAAGTGTATATTTTTTAATTCTGAACTAATTCAATTCCATGTGCTTTTAAGATATTTTCAAGAAACAACCTTATTTAATATTTCTAGTCCGGTAGCTCGTGACACTGAATGCTCTATCATTGCGAAATTCATGAATTCATTAATGAAATAGCAATGACTATCTGGGTCCAAATAGGGTAAAGTAAGGAATATTGATGATAATTTTATGTATGGTTCATTATTATTCGTTGTTTTCAGAATTTGAATATTAAGGAATTTGAACCGAAACTTTTTCTATAAAATTCCATTCCAAACGTTCCAAAATAATTTTTGACATTTGACGGAACTTTGAAAATGTTGCCTAAAGGGAAGGTAAAATGGCGACAGGGCATTACATTTGGTGTTACTAGAGAGGTGACAATCAAATTTTATGAAAACTTTATTAAAACTGAATGGTGAACAGATTATTCAGAATCGGAATGAGAACAACTGCCACACATAAATGTCTCATTGTCTTATTCGTTGGCATCTCACGTGATAGGGGACACAAGAAAAGGAGCACTTGATCCATTTCACTCCGTTTTTCCGTTTCACATCGTTATTTCTAGTGTGCTTTTTGGACTTTGCTTGCAAACGCCTTGTATTAACAGTACGGTTTGCTTTGGAGGAATTTGGTTTTCCTGGGAATTCCGAGCTTCCTCTGTGGGAGTCAACAACTTGGCACTCTTTACATGTTCGGTTAAACGACTATTGGGCGTTTCTTGTGCTGATGGTAGCGCTAAAAGTATATTGAGAGCTATCGCATTCATTGGCATTGGTGTAGTATCTACAACCTTATTTTTAGTAAATTTTGAAGGTGGATACCTTCTTCTGGAAAGGCATGTGGATTGAGAGGGTATATTCCACTTTTTTTGAAGAGTTTTCGATATTTCGCTTTGAAAAACTTTTAATCATTGCAGGATTCAAAATTTCATTGAAATTAAATCTGTTTGGCTTTTATTCCCTATTGTCTTTCATTTCTGTCCTTTCTCTTGTAAGCTATGACTTGTGTGGGCTGGGAAAGTGATCAAAAATATTCCATTTTGTTTGGCTAACTCTATTACCTCAGCATTTATCTGCAAAGCGTGCGAATTCATCTACAAGATCATTGGTCTATCCGTGGGAATAGACTGAACAAAAAACCTGAACCACTCCAGGAATATTTCGGGAGTTTATCCACCCCTTTGGAGAAATTTTGATAAGTGCGTTGAGGAAACAGGCATATAACTCCCATTCGCACATATGCAGCCAAGAACGGTGGTTGTTTCTCCTCGGTCTGCATACGATCTCTTCTAAACATATTTTTTACCTATTGCAGTTACAATTCTTAACGGTTTCACAACCACATGATAAGCCCGTTTCGTCGCAGTTCCAGATTCTTGCAGGCATATCTTTGATTCCTAATTTAGTCATCAGGCACTTGAGCATTGTATAAAAGTCTTGAAGCATAGTATCATTAGTCATCGAATCCCGATATGCAGCACGATTTTTGGGCACACATAATGAGAGGCCATATCGTTTTTTATATTGTGCGCACCACCATTTGCTTGCAAACTCGTTCTTTTTATTGTTAGAATAGTTTCCTCGGCCTATAACTAATGCCAAGGAAAACGCAATTTTCCTTATTTGACCTACTGTTAGACCAAGTCTAATCTATTGCATTTCAATAATATACTTTTGGAGCCGACTTTCTAGTTCAGTAGGAAAGCAAAAGATCACCCTAATATTGGCAAATCCAACTGTAAATTTTCATTATTTTCAGCATGTTTAGCAATAAAGAGCTTCAGTGCGCTCCATGGAATATTCATTTGGTCAGTGTTTCGTAATTTAATGTCTTAAACAAAGATTAATTCTATAACGAATAAACTCCCACATAGATATAAATACACCACTTACCCACAAGTATTAGCCTAGTTATTTCGGAAAGCCGTTTATTAAACACGTTGCTCTTGACACACACCGACAGCCATGACGTCTCGTTCCGTTTTTGACGCATGCCTGCCGCGCAACATGCACTTAACTTCTCGTCGCTAGGACGTCCGTGTAATTGGTGGCACATGATCAAGGAGGGAGTATGTCGCGCATAATTCAAATATTAAACAACACAAAATGAGATGAATAAAATAACGACGAAACAGTCAGCAACTTTATATATTATCAGGCCTTCCTCCCGAACCATATGGTAAGCTCTTTTCAAATCTGCTGATGAAATCAAATTCTCTTTGCACCATTTTAAAAACCGTTAATTGCCATAGGAGTTGCCAAACAATCAATGACTTGCCTCTATAATGAGCTCGAAACCAAAACAAATTCTTTCAGTAGTTAGAATGTACAACTTTTCTAGTAGCTTCTGCCGTTCTATGGATATCATTTCACTACGAAGTTAACTGGACCTGCTTGATGCGTGCGCAGCAATGCACAGGTGTTGAACACACAGTGATATAAATTATACACCTCTCGGCTAGTAGACAAGTTGTCTAGAAATTATTGAAAATACTCGTATATCACCACATTACCTGTATCGCCAAAATTCCTTACTTTACCATACTCTTTCGCTTCATGCGATATGTGTGACCTCGCATTGTCGGCCCTTATTTTTGAAATTTACTCATTTTATCGTTATAAATGAAACTGTTTCTAAATAATTCCACTATATAATGAGAAAATGATGAAAATTCAAAAAAATCTGACAATTGTTTCAATCTCTTGAAATATCGTTAGATGACGATGATATTTTATAGTGGAATTATTTAGAAACAGTTAGTTTCATTTATAACGATATAATGACCCGTCTTTTTAGATTGGTTTCTTTCAATTTACCGAAAACTTCTGGCAAACAAATGGTTATATACCAAACTGAATTAACGGTATTTTGATTTTCAAAAAGTAAAGGTGACACATGATCGGTTTTCATGAAGAAATGCGCCATGATTTGCTTCTTAGTGCTTTGAGAATGAGAACTTTAGTTAGAATAGTTGGATAATGGGAGACGTGCATGTTTCTAGCTCATTTGACATTATCAGTGCCATATATCCTTATCAGGTGTTGAAGCTGGGACCTCGATAGGAAACAGCCAGGCACACATTTATTACTTCAATTTGAACATCATATCTTTACATGAAGACAGCAAATGTCGCTATGGGGGTGACTATAGTTCACTAATATTAGCATCTAAGGAGGAGGATGTATAAAACATGAAATTGTGTCTGTATACTACAAAAGAATAGAAAATTATCATAAATGTGCTCCTAGATTGCTAGTGTGGCAATTCATTTTTTTTTATTTTCCAGCCTCCAGACTCAACACTTGTTGGTTATTGCAGGAAATGAACTAGAAATATGCATGTATGCGGTAACCTCCCTTTCCATTTGTATGCTAAGGTGAAATTGACAATATTTTTATAATGTTTTAATACTTTCATAGATATATAATAGATTGAATTCAAATTAATTGAATTCGAGATTTTATATTAAATCTTTCATTTAAATATGTGAGTAACGGATGAAACATAGTTTAAGCAGATACTTATGCCTTATATTGTACTTTTTTCATTTTTTCAGAGTGATAAGTTACTAGATCTATAACAGTTTTGTCCGACTCCCAGTGATTTTGGGTGTGATAATGCATTGTATGTTTTTATGAGTTATCTAATCATATTGTTAATCAACCATCTTATGCACTAAAAAATAGTTGCAGCTTTGGAAAAAACAGCACTGTCCACATGTTTGCTAACGGATTGGCCTCTGATTTATTCTCTCCAATCACTAGGAGTTGGAGACTAATTTAAATACTAATAGTAAAAATTTAAGCGACAGAATTTCAAATAGAAAGATATAGATTTAATTAGAAAGTATTCTAAGAACAAACACATTGAGTTGAGTATCGTAATTGTTATAATTAATTGTATTTATTGATGTAATATCACACCACTAATGAAATTACTGTATAGCCACGGTGCGGAGTATTCTGTGCTCTTATTACTGAAGCAAGGGAGACAACAGCTTTGGAAATGCCAGATCATGAAAACACCTTTGTATTGAAAGCTAGCAACAATATGGAGTTTGTAATAGAAGCTTTGGACACTGACGATATGCGATCTTGGTTGGCCACAATTCGGTATGTAATAAACGTTAAATTTTGTGACATTGAACACATCATTAAGTATAAAATAACCAAAGTCAGTTGAAGATCTATTGATCTTTTAATATTAGCCCTAACACATAGGCAGTTATATTTTTAATGTAATGGATTTCAAAATATCTGTAATTTCTGTGAAAATGTTTTATATGTGTGTAAAACTATTTTACTAAATAATTTATTCACTAGTCTAATAGCCTGATACTTTTTGAACTGCCTAATTTAATGCTCTGTTTAAAAAACTCAATACTTTTATTTTCTCAATTTCACATAAAAGGTATATGATTTTTTTCTTATTTTATTACTCAAATGGGTTTTTCTTCTGTACAAACAAAGTTCTCAACTTTAGACCTCACCTTAGGAGACTTATAGAAACAAACAAATAATTGAAGTTTGAAATATAGTACTAACAGTTGACTTGTCCCTTCAAAAATATAAGCTTCAATGATATATCTGGTTTCTGTTCCAGAATATACTTAAAATGCACAAAGGTAAACAGTGGAAGCCTGATTCAGAGGAACTCTTATTCATGTCAATGATTACAGGTTTCATGCATGGTAAAACTACAATATCAACTTTCATAACATCAGGTGTAGGGATTTCTGTATCTAATGCTCCTATCTAATCTGTTTTATGCTCTTAAAAGGTTCACTATTTAAATTTCAAATTTGGTTTTCTTAACTGACTTTTTATCAACTCCCCAACTATGATTGCGTTGAATATTATAATTCTCTTCCCTATAGAAGACGATCTTTTCACTCCACAATGTTTTGTGTCATGATCCCATCTATAACGAATGATTTACTACTTGGTTCCATTATTGACATTCTCTTGTTAATTTTTCACTTTTAAATCCACAACTTAACAATAATTTGCCAAGTTTGGGCCCTAACATCAAAAATTATTTCTATAAAAAAGACTGACGTCGTATAAACTTTTATTAGTGTCGTCAAATTTTTCAGTTCTTACTTTACTTTTCACATTACCTTTGATGACCCTGTATATTGAAGCTTTGTCAATCGTTCAATTTTTTGAATAATTCCATTTTCAGTTTTATCAGACGTATTTTTTGGCATTGACAAATATTTAAAATCATTTTTGGAGTCTGAACGTGGAGGTCCTAATTTTGAAGTTTTCAAAAGTTATCAACACTTTTGACCTTTTGAGAATGGTTTCCAAAATGCCTTGAATGCGTATATATATATATATATATATATATATATATATATATTAAGCCAGTCCTCTAGTATAGATAAATATTCATATAATAGATTGAATTAAAAAGGAATTTTTTTTTTGTATATACGTATGGTGTATCATTAGACACTACCTAATTAAGAACAAAATTTAACATAAAACGAATGAATGACTTAAGCAAATGTATTATAAAATATTGAGTACATCAATTTAAGAAATGGATTAAGGATAAGGAATAGAATGGTAATGATAATATAGAAATTAATTCTTAAGAAAATGTTACCTTCACAAATAAATCCTAAGGTCAAGTCAATGTCAACAATTTTCATTAAAATCAATCTGAACGCTGCTATGTCCACACTTGAATCGGGAAAAGGATGTTAATTTGTTCAAAACCTAAAATAATAAGAATTAATAATCAAATCACTAATTTATTAACGATATGCAAATACAATAAAAAGTTGCAATTTGAAAAAAGTAATTTATAAAAATAAAACTGTATGAAATATGACATTCGGAATAAGAGCCATATTGTATGTCATAGAAATCTAGTAATCAAATCGAAATCAATGAAGGAAGTGATTGAATCTAGTTATAATATTGCCAACCTAAATTCAATGAGTTGGAAGTTAATATAAAACAGAGAATGTAAATTTGAAAATAAGTTAGAATTTATATAAAGCGAAATTAGTGCTAATTAAAGAATTAAAAAATAAACAGTTCCATATATATAAATCATAAATTTAGATTGTAGAAATTGTATATTAATTGTAAACAAATTTACTAAAAAAAAGGAATTACAAGGATTGAAACCATTGTAATACATGTAAAAGATTATTTATATATTCTATAAGATATTGTTAAACCATTTATACAAGTGATTTCACTCTCCAAGACTATTTTAATTGAAGAATTCAGTATTTCCATAAAAAAAACATTATCATTGACAATTGTTGAATAAAATAACAAATTAGGAGGCTGTGTTTTAGAGATTGTAAAAATGTTGTTGATTTTGAAAAGAAAAGGAGTCGAGAGTTAGTTGGGGAATGATGAACTGGGATGTAATTCTCTGAGAAGATTTTTGTAAAAACTTTAAAGTAAAAGTAATAATTTTAAATCTAAATCAATAAAAAATTCATAATATTAATGTCGATTAACCCCTGTGAAAAAGTGAAACGTGCCGAACGAGTATTTCTTGGGTAAGGAATACCTAAGAAAAGAGACGAGATGTTGCAGGTCCACCACGCCGAGAATGGAATATAAGGTCTGTGTTATTTGAGTTTTTTTAATTTGGAATTCCAAACAAATAAAGAAAAAGTGAACTTTTGAAATTAATTTGAACATTTAAATTTGAATAATCTAAAATTGGCCAAAGAAACTTTAAAATAATTAATACCAAATTTTATCCATGGATAATTAAAGAACTCTAATTTTCTGCAACAATAATTTTAGATATTAAATATGTACTTACTTGTAAAAAGTTTTTCGTTTGTAAAATAATCAAAGTTCACACCACTCATAAATGCTTTTCCAATCTTAATTTCCGCTTTGCATGCTGACCTATTCTTATAACTATCAAACACACACTTAATTCACAACTTGAATTATATATGTAACTGTTTAATATAAGTTTTCAACCATATTATTCTAAATGCACTAAATTGATGCACATTGAACTGTTAAACGTTTGCATCCTCCATGATAACTGTGTACTATAATTTTGTGACGACGAGAAACGTTGAACCGGAAGAGTTGCTCCGTTGCGCCGAAGTAGCTACTATAAGCGTTCAGTGCGCATGACCATCAAAGAATACAGAGGAGGTTCAGGAATATTTGTGTGTGTAAAATTTTGAAGATTTCATCAACAATTTATTAAAATATTTTTATTTAAGTGTTGGTATTTTTCTTATTCCAGTCAATGTCCATAACACTTTTCACGAACATTGTTTAAATCATTCATTCGATTATCATATGGTGAGATGATTGAAATAAAGATATATAATTTATTCAGGAATAGACCTATCACGAAATCATAATAAGTAAATGTTCATATATGTAAAAAAATTTTCTAATAGGTGTCCAGGACTCAAAGAGAGAAGTCTCATGCTTCCGACTGCAATATAAAATATAAACAATACATACAATTAAAAAAATTTTCATATAATCATATAGGGCTAGCCGAAGGTAAAAACGGGTAAATAAAGGTAAATCATATAAGTATAAATATTAAAATATAAATTATCCACTATAATATATATATATATATATATATATTGAACTAATCCTCTAGTTTTGTAAATATAATGAAATAAACAAACATAATAAACAAGTCTTATTGTAACGTAAGAAGTGTCAGTAGACACAACCATTAGAATAAACTCAATAAAAAGTCAAAGATTAAAATATAAAAAGATTGAAATATGTATAGATTGGATAATATATTGATGTGAAATTTTGAAAAGGATGAAGAATAGAAATTACAACACTATATTAGCTAATTAAAGAGTAAATATTACCTGTACCAGTAATTCTGATTGGTTGTCAAAGTCATGGAATTCGGAATTGCACTGAACACAGCCATAACAATTTCGGCAGGATGAAATGACACACAATAGCTTGAAACCTAAAGTAAGAGAAAAGAATAATTAGTCTAACGATAATTTAACATTATTTACATATTATTTTTGTAGTAGCATAAATTTAGAATACCATGTATTCATTCATTCATTGAAAAGGGTTGAAACTAGATGGGAAAGATAGTTGGAACACAGCCCCAAACATATTGAGGAAATGAATATTTATAGGAAGTAAAGTCATGCTAGGGAATTTTTCAATACCAACCTAAATCATTGTTTATAGATTATAGATATAAAATTTAATTACAAAAACAAAAATAATAAGGAGTATATGTATAATAAGTATCAAACAAGACGCAAAATTAAATTAGAATCAATTACATATAGGTTAATTAATAATATAGGTTGTAATATTTGTAAAAATAAACATTTTGTAAATTAGCTAAACAAGGTAAATATAAGAAAATGGACTATTGTAAGAGGAAAGAAGGACTTAATTAAAATTCCTTAATACGATAGAGATTTAAATGAATCAGTGTCAATACCCTCCAGGACAATAAATTTATGTTTTTTCAAAATAGTCACTAAAAGACTGGAGAATAACAATTTCTGTGATAAAAAAAACAAATAAGAGTGCTATGGACTAGTGAAGCTGGGATAGTTGTTGATTTTGAAAAACAAATGAGTGGATTTAGAATGGTGATGAGGGATGCGTCTCTGTAAGATTGCTCTCTGCAAAAATTTTCTTTAAAAAACAGTTAAAAGTTAAAATTATATAAACATTTTATGACAAACTAATCATAAGTGTATCAGATCCTGTGTAAGTACTAAAGAGTGCCGTAGGAGCATATCTCTAAGGAGATATCGGCAAGTTTGGAAGATGTAAGTGCAGCCGGCAGTAATAGCAAGAAAGATAAGGTCTGTGTATTTTGATTAAATCTATTTGGAATTCCAATAAACATTTTAAAGTGTACACTCAAAATTCAATAGAACATTCAATTGATATATATCATATAAAAAGGCCAAAGAACAGTAACATATAATGCATTATAAAATTCATCTATAGAGAATTATAATTTTAAGATAATATTGAAACTCACCTGTTGTAAATTTATCCTCGTAAAATATCACGTACATCATGCGTGCTCAATTCTATTTCATTACTTATTTTCAGCTTTTGCATGCATAACTTTCATCTATCACTTTCTTGTTTTTTTTTTAAATACACGTACACATATAGTTTATAAAGTATTACTTATATGTAATTGATTATAAAAACATTTAATAATTATAACCAACAATTTTCATCACAGACACGCTAACAGTGTGTTGAATATAAACGTTGTGTATGGAAGGAAACTTCTTTCTTACATGTATACTGTAGCAGCGCATGCGTTTGGAGATATAGCGCCGACGCAGAAATTATATCATTTTGTTTCCAAGAATGTATGTATGATATAGGGTGGCACAATTCCTTAAGAATAAATGTGCAAAATAAATTAACAGTTACAAAATATTTTATTATGTTCTAATCAGATTAAAAATTGAAATTCATTTATTAAACATATTTACATTAATGTGTTGGTTTTCTTTTATTCTTACATCTATGGTTAAAGTATCAATATCACTATTATCATATTTCAATCGTTTTATTTAATAGATATTATTTCTTTCAGAGGTTGTAATTAAAAGGTAAGATTATGTATATGTATTTCTTCAATCTTTGATTATCATATCCAGAACCCAACGAGAGAAGTTTCTCATGTTCTCCGATAAAATATAAAACTATAATAAAATAAACAAATTATATAATCTGAGCTAGCCATAAAATTATCATAAATTATAATTATCATCATTCAATTATAAATTGTCGGCCCAACGTGAGGCTATGAAAATATCCAATTTATAAATTATCAATTATAAATTGGCGTCCCAAAACGTGGGGCTATTAAACAAATAATTATAAAATTGTCAGTCCAACGTTGAGAAAATTTAAAGAATTAAATTGCTTTAATTAATAATAAATAAATAAATCATGGAAAGCAAGAAAATGACATTGAGGGACGGAAAGCAGGGTCAGCAACAAGCAGAAAAATATTTAACAAGAAATGAATTGGATCAGATAGCTGAAATAGCAAAATTGATTAGTAGTCGTATAACACCGAGTGAAGAAAAGGCATGGATGGAAATGTTACAACAATTAATTGACGAACAGACTAAGTTACGTGAAAAACTTGGAAGAGATAGGAATAGAATAGAAGGGAATATGAATAGTATGAATATAGAGTTAAATAAAGAATTGGACGAACAAAATGAGATTATAAACAGAATTGTGGAAAATAGGAGTAAGCGGGATGATGAAAGAAAAAAGGATAGGAAAACTATGGTAAAAGATTTTAACAAAGTAGAGGGGAACATAGATAATAAAATGGAGGAGAATAGGAAAACAGATATGAATAAAATGAAGGGAGATATGAACCAGAAATTTGAAGAAAATAGGATAAATATGGACACGATGAGGGGAGACATGAATAGTATGAAGGAAGAAATTAGGGGAGACATTCACAACATTCATACAAACATGCACCGATTGGAAAAGAAAATAGATGAAGTCAAATTAGAAAGTTTGAAGGAAATTAAGGAACTCAAGGAGAACCAGGAAGGATTTAAGAAGAATATTAACGAGGTAAGAGAAGAAATGGAGAATAAAAATAAAAATTTGAGACAAGAAATCCAAGAAAACGGTATGAAAATTCGAGAAAACATAGAAAAGATCATAGTAGAAGAAGTATCAGAATTTAGAAGAGATATAGAAGAGAATTTACCAGAAAATATTAAAATAGAGGTATCAAAACAAGCTAATAAGTTAACAAAGAACATAGATAAAGTAAAAATAGAAAGTTTCATGGAAATTAAGAATATTGAGAAGAATAATCAGGAATTAACAAATATCACAGAGGGGACAGAAGAAATTAAGAAGGAAACTAAAGAAGTAGATTGCATAAAATTACAAGGACAAGCAAGTGAAGAGGTCAGGAAACATTCTCAAGAAAAAATGAATAAAGAAATTATAAATTTAAATGACAGAATTAAAAAATCAACAGACGAATGCGTTAGAAGAAGTGGAATCATGGGAAGACAATTTAATAAGGAAATCGAAGAGATGCACCGAAAATTAAGAAACACAGTAGACGAAATAGAAGATAATATAAGAAGTCATGAAATAGGTATAGGATGCTCCAGAAAATTTTATAATGTAGTAACAAGAATAAAATGTGACAACAAAATGAATATAATTCACACAAATGTTTTGATGAAATTAATAAGGATTGAAATGAATAATATGGAAGAATTTGAGACGCAGATTTTATGGGATTTATTGGAAGGAATGAATGAGATATGGGACTACAAAACTAGAAAAGATATAATGGAGAACGGAAAGAAGCTACAGAAAAACATTGAGACTCAAACAACGAGAGTAGAACATAAGAAAAAAGTGAGAAAAAGAATAGCATATTAAATAGTATCACATGAGAATTAGAATGAACTTTGGAAACGAAAAAGCAATGGAATGGACAGGAAAAGGATACAAAAATAGACTTACATAGAAAATTTATTATAAACAGATAATACAAGTATAATGAAATTAATATAATATGTAGATCTAATATTTTTTTTGAAATTTTCATATGCAGTAGACTTGTAGACGTTTTTCATTATTCATAGTGAGCAGTATTCTGAAACAGAAAAGAATATGTAAATAAATTATTATAGATAATATTATGTTACTTACATGTATATAAATAGTAATATTATAGGTAGATGTAATGATTCCAATGTTCTGCATAAGTAGCACTTCCATGTAACATAAAATATTAGATACTAGGTAGATATAAGGCTTTCAATTTTTTTATATGTAGGATACATCTAGATTGTTTCCATTATCGCAGTTAAGAATCTATAAAATATAAAAAAAAATATATTATTAAAAACTTATAAATGATTTTAAGTAAAAGTAAAGTAACTTCACATTTAACTTATAAGGAAAGTTAGAGTAGCTATATAGATTAAAAAAACCAAACAAATAGAGACACATTTTGTTATAAAGAAATATATAATATCAAAGACAGACAGAAATAAAAGCGATAATATAATATTAAGAAATTTTGTAAGAATTTATTAGGTAGAGGGGATAAGAAACAGAATTCACACTTATTAATAAGAACAGGTAGGATTTAGGAAGGACAGGCTCGTTATCATTTGAATAACACAGTAAAAGAGGTGGAAAGGAAAGAAAGTTTTTTTTAAATCAAGATATAGAATTTGAGATATTCATGTCAAATAAAATTTTATAGGAATTATGGAGATAAGTAACAATGAAATATGGAAGCAAAGATTTATATAGTAAATGATATGATTAATTATTATGAGATAGGGAGAAATGAAATATATATAAAGTATAATGTAATTAATATATTGAAGAAATGAAGTTGATGAGTTATAATTAAGAATTATGCAAATAAATATAAATAGGGATAGTAAGCAAAGAAAAAGGTTAGACTATAGGAGTAATTATATTGACATGAATAAGGGTTGACAATAAGATATGAAAATATATGAAATATTGGAAATAATAATTTTTTTTTGAATTCGAAGATAAGATAAGGATAGGAGAGCATTAAAAGAATTGTTAAGTGAAGGAAAAAGGTATAAGTAAAAATATAAGCAAGAAATAGTTCAAAGAATAAAGATTCTACGGTGTGAATAAATGAATAATAATTGGTATAGGAATTGAAATAAAACAATAATATAGAATAATATACTAAGAGTAAGCAAAGATGTCTAAGATATTTCAAACCAGAATGATTGGTCTCATATTTGTAAAAATAATTAGAATAGGATAGGATAGAATTAGATAATGGAAACTAAGTCTAAGATAGAAATAGTAATAAACTTAAATATAGGATTCTTCAAATTCAATTTCTGTATATAAAGAAAAGAGTAATGAATTAAGTAGAATATAATTATTAGCCGGAACGTTGAAATTGAAATTTTAAAAAGGCTACTTAAAAGCTTCCTTTTTGAAAATTTAAATTTGAGGGGAGTTGAACTAATCCTCTAGTTTTGTAAATATAATGAAATAAACAAACATAATAAACAAGTCTTATTGTAACGTAAGAAGTGTCAGTAGACACAACCATTAGAATAAACTCAATAAAAAGTCAAAGATTAAAATATAAAAAGATTGAAATATGTATAGATTGGATAATATATTGATGTGAAATTTTGAAAAGGATGAAGAATAGAAATTACAACACTATATTAGCTAATTAAAGAGTAAATATTACCTGTACCAGTAATTCTGATTGGTTGTCAAAGTCATGGAATTCGGAATTGCACTGAACACAGCCATAACAATTTCGGCAGGATGAAATGACACACAATAGCTTGAAACCTAAAGTAAGAGAAAAGAATAATTAGTCTAACGATAATTTAACATTATTTACATATTATTTTTGTAGTAGCATAAATTTAGAATACCATGTATTCATTCATTCATTGAAAAGGGTTGAAACTAGATGGGAAAGATAGTTGGAACACAGCCCCAAACATATTGAGGAAATGAATATTTATAGGAAGTAAAGTCATGCTAGGGAATTTTTCAATACCAACCTAAATCATTGTTTATAGATTATAGATATAAAATTTAATTACAAAAACAAAAATAATAAGGAGTATATGTATAATAAGTATCAAACAAGACGCAAAATTAAATTAGAATCAATTACATATAGGTTAATTAATAATATAGGTTGTAATATTTGTAAAAATAAACATTTTGTAAATTAGCTAAACAAGGTAAATATAAGAAAATGGACTATTGTAAGAGGAAAGAAGGACTTAATTAAAATTCCTTAATACGATAGAGATTTAAATGAATCAGTGTCAATACCCTCCAGGACAATAAATTTATGTTTTTTCAAAATAGTCACTAAAAGACTGGAGAATAACAATTTCTGTGATAAAAAAAACAAATAAGAGTGCTATGGACTAGTGAAGCTGGGATAGTTGTTGATTTTGAAAAACAAATGAGTGGATTTAGAATGGTGATGAGGGATGCGTCTCTGTAAGATTGCTCTCTGCAAAAATTTTCTTTAAAAAACAGTTAAAAGTTAAAATTATATAAACATTTTATGACAAACTAATCATAAGTGTATCAGATCCTGTGTAAGTACTAAAGAGTGCCGTAGGAGCATATCTCTAAGGAGATATCGGCAAGTTTGGAAGATGTAAGTGCAGCCGGCAGTAATAGCAAGAAAGATAAGGTCTGTGTATTTTGATTAAATCTATTTGGAATTCCAATAAACATTTTAAAGTGTACACTCAAAATTCAATAGAACATTCAATTGATATATATCATATAAAAAGGCCAAAGAACAGTAACATATAATGCATTATAAAATTCATCTATAGAGAATTATAATTTTAAGATAATATTGAAACTCACCTGTTGTAAATTTATCCTCGTAAAATATCACGTACATCATGCGTGCTCAATTCTATTTCATTACTTATTTTCAGCTTTTGCATGCATAACTTTCATCTATCACTTTCTTGTTTTTTTTTTTAAATACACGTACACATATAGTTTATAAAGTATTACTTATATGTAATTGATTATAAAAACATTTAATAATTATAACCAACAATTTTCATCACAGACACGCTAACAGTGTGTTGAATATAAACGTTGTGTATGGAAGGAAACTTCTTTCTTACATGTATACTGTAGCAGCGCATGCGTTTGGAGATATAGCGCCGACGCAGAAATTATATCATTTTGTTTCCAAGAATGTATGTATGATATAGGGTGGCACAATTCCTTAAGAATAAATGTGCAAAATAAATTAACAGTTACAAAATATTTTATTATGTTCTAATCAGATTAAAAATTGAAATTCATTTATTAAACATATTTACATTAATGTGTTGGTTTTCTTTTATTCTTACATCTATGGTTAAAGTATCAATATCACTATTATCATATTTCAATCGTTTTATTTAATAGATATTATTTCTTTCAGAGGTTGTAATTAAAAGGTAAGATTATGTATATGTATTTCTTCAATCTTTGATAACATATCCAGAACCCAACGAGAGAAGTTTCTCATGTTCTCCGATAAAATATAAAACTATAATAAAATAAACAAATTATATAATCTGAGCTAGCCATAAAATTATCATAAATTATAATTATCATCATTCAATTATAAATTGTCGGCCCAACGTGAGGCTATGAAAATATCCAATTTATAAATTTTCAATTATAATATATATATATATATATATATATATATATAAATCAACATGAACCTGAACCTGAACATGTGATTGAATTATTTCTATATTTTCCTTTTAATATTAATTTTAACCATTGTACTTGTTGAATTCTGAACGATTAGCGTAAACCGCCTGTAATTCCTACACTCCTGATAAAGCGATTTCGTCTACAGCCGTAATTCTATTTTTATCTATCCCTTCTCTTCATTTTCAATCTACACGTTGGAAGTGTGAGTGCCCATCTTAGAGTAATACTAGACATAGAGAGGGCTATTCATTCATAAACACGTTTATTTTTGCGGCCAGTAGTGAAATAATGAATGAATTACAAAAAGTGGGGATGGTATTGTAGATACATGGCCTTGGTAATTTCGGCTGGTTTTCTGACAAACCTAGCACCGACGAACCATGATAATCCAAAAACATTAAATTAATTGACTTAAAAGCTTATTTTGTCACTTGAAAAGCACATCAAAACGAAAGAACTAAATGTTTATTCTCTGGTCATAATGGCGCTCGTATAAACAAACCACGTTTGACATTATTTACTACAATACTACGGCGTATTTAAAATGATCGTCGATCACACTCTGACGATATTAGCATCTCTCTTTATGTGGTAATTAAACAAGGACAAAACTACTAAATAGATTACTATTGACACATTAAGCAGGTACTGAAATTTTGATCAATGTTGCCACTTTTAGTTATAACCATAAAGGATACAACAAATTTTGTGGAATAGTTATGGAAAACATAGAATTGGATGCAATTTTTTATTGACGGAAATTTTACCGGACAAAAATATTTGAATATGCTGCAAAATCAAATTACTCCTGCCCTTAGATAATTAGGTGTCAACTTCATTAATATTTGATACCAACATGACGGTTGTGCATCACATAATTATCGCATAGCAATAAATTTTTTAAATACATAATTTCCCAATCGTATAATCTCCACGAATGGTAACATTAGATGGCCTGCTAGATCTCCAGATTTGGCACCCAATGATTTTTTTCTGGGGTTATGTTAAATCGAGAATTTATGGATTCCAGGAGAGCAGGGCCAGTTCACTAAATGAACTTAGGGAACATATTCTACAAGCCTGTATAGAAATAACACTTTAAATGCTCACACATCTCCGTCAAGAATTTTATAACCGGCTCGGTTACTGTTTAGCTCAAAACGGGGGTTTATTCGAACATTTGATTTAAATTAATTGAAGAATTAAGAAGTTTTTTAATGAATCACCTATTAGAATATTACTTTTATAACACCCGTTAAAGACAAACGCAAAGTACTGTCAAAACGTACTCTTTCAAATAATGTTCTCCTAATCGGGTGCCTCTTATTAAAAAAGATAACTCTCGCGTAGTCAAAGAAATTTGGAAATATATATTTTAAACTGCAGTGATGATGCTTCCAAAATAGAAAATATAATGTAAAATGTATGTATAATGAAAATTACATGTTCTCCATGTAGGTTGCGTGGTTTTGAAAACATGTGATGTAACACACATACACAAATTGCGTTACCCCAGAATTCCGAACTCGATTTAGTACCGGATCGCTTATTCTTCTTCTGTTTAGGGGAGTTCGATTGTACTGAGACAACATGTCCACACCCACTTGAGGAAGATTTGTCGAATTAGCTTCGGTGAAATCTGGATCCATTTTAAAGATGTCTTTTAAAAGGCAATCAAACAGAAGCACACTTTCTACTATAAAATAATATAACCCAAACAACTAAAAAGTCGGCGAGAATGATATCTGTTTGAGGTTGGTTGTGGATATTGATATCAATTGTCAAATTCTTCTAGTCGACTTTCACTGTCTTAATCAACTTGGATAGTCAAGTAGGATTTGTCAACAGAACGTACTTTCAATCTGACAACAATGGTTTCTGCCATTGGTCGACTTACAGAGGTTTATTTAAATCTAATAAAAATTTTAAATCTAGTTTTCGAAGATATTTATAACTTTTTGAGATAAATATAGTTATCATAGAAAAATATATGTTATTCTTAATCCTTCTGATATGATTTCACTTGTTAATTCATACCTATGAAACTAGCCCATTCTCTATTTTTATGTTTATTATCGAAAGAGTTTTTTAATTTGTACTGTATACACAAAGACTTCGTTTCTCATTTGGAAACAAACGTAAAAAATGTAAAACCTTTTTTTATTTATACATCCAAAAACCAAACCAAGCGTTCAGCGACATCTTTCACGTTGCCAAAACTGAAAAAAGTAAAGGTTTAATCGCTTTCAAACTGAAAACTAGAACAATTTCCAGCATTACAATAAAATGTTCACCAAATAGATCGGATTAATTATCTTGATCTGTTACAACCTCTCGAATTATCATAATTAAAAGCTTCTTATAACTTGTTCTCGTGCGACCAATGCATTTTACAATTAATATAAATATACAAAGAAAGTTGGCAACACTGTTTCTGTTATCCTGTTACCTACAAAGAATTTATACTTGTAACACATTGTCGTTATGGACATGTAATGCACGTTTTCCACTTTATGATATCCTGTTTGTGAAAAAGACTAATACACTCAATTTATATGTATTTGTTTCTTTCTAACGCATTGACGCTTAAACATATGTGCCCATTTTGTTAAAAATCGTAGTTTGACTTTAGTGCAGTACACTACTATATAAATCGGTTTAAAAATTGAGTAGACTGACTAGTATTTTACCTAAGACTTTTGCGGGTTCGTTGAAAAAAATTGACATGTATTAAGTTGGAATTACTGGAACCGTTGGTGATATTCATACTGAACACACTATTTACTACCACTACACCAACACTCACAATTACACTGTCTGACGCTCGTTTCGATAATCAAGTTCAATCATCTTCAGAGACCGAAGGTAAACAAAAACTTATCTATTAGTAGATATGCAGGACAATAGTAAATACGTTTTACATTACCTTCGGTCTCTGAAGACAATAACTTGGTTATCGAAACGCGCATCAGATAGGGTAATTGTGAGTGTTGGTGTAGTGGTACTAAATAGCGTGTTCAGTGTGAGTTACAAACTTGTAGTTGTTACCAAGAATAATTTCATTAATATGGGCAGCTTGAAACAAATCACATAACTATTTAAATGAAACTAACTGTTTCTAAATAATTCCACAGTATAATGAAAAAAATTATAAAAAATCCAAAAATTGATAATTGTTTCGATATTATTAAATATCATCGTCAGAATGACAGAAGTTTAATTTCATGTGATGCCTACCTGATGTTTAATAATTATTTTTGGCTAGACCAAGAAGTGACCTTACCTTGTGATTGACTTAATATATATGAATAGAAAAAGGAAGATATGATATTACAATATTAAAGCTTAGATATTATTAATAATATAATAATAATAACACGCTTTTATTGACCACACAAGTTTTACAGCAACTAAAAATTACATTACAAAACGTGGTCAAAAGGCAGAGTTCAGAGCTTACCTAATCTGTAACAATTAGCCAATTTCTGCTCTTCCACTCAACCTTTCAAATGTACACAACTATGTGAATTACAAATACAAATATAAAAAAGTACACAACTATGTAAATTAACGTATAAGTTCAAGCACATCAAGACAAGATCCACTGAAATAGTTAAAAAATAAACAACAAAAATATTAGTCTAGTTTAAACCTGCCATTAATTAAATCCGTAACCGTATACTTAAATTAATTGAATGAAAATGTTAAGTAGTAATTGGATATCCTATTTAGTAGCCTGGTTATATAAAACGAAAAAGAGCCCTGAAACAAATTGGTTTTGTGGATAGGTGGAGTCAGTTTATACTTATGTCTAATGTTAATATTATCTGGGGACCGTAATCACAGCGGACAACGATGTTACCGAAGAAATAAAAGACAGAATCCAATCTGCAAACCGCTGTCTATTTGCACTGAATAAGCTCATAAAATCAAAAAATCTCACAAGAAGTTCAAAGATCAAAATCTATAAATCCATCGTCAGACCTGTAATAACATACGGATGCGAAACGTGGACCATGACCAAAGCAAACGAAGAAAAGCTCAGACGCTTTGAACGAAAAATACTTAGAAAAATTTTCGGGCCTCACCATGACATCACCACAAACCAGTATAAGATCAGAACCAATATCGAATTAAAAGCACTCTACAACGACGCCGATATTGTCCAAGAAATTAAATCACAGCGACTAAGATGGGCAGGCCACGTGCACAGACTGAATAACGAAAGACTTGTAAAACTGGTATGGGAGGAGATTCCCACTGGCAAAAGACCACTCGGACGTCCCAGAATGCGATGGAGATATAACATCCAAGCAGATCTCCGGAAAATGAACATTCCATTTGACCCTAGGTTGATGGAAGACCGAACAAATTGGAAAAAAGTTGTACAGTCAGCCAAGACCCACCCAGGGTTGTAGCGCTACGTGATTTTTTTTTTAATGTTAATATTATGAACGTCAGTTCTAAAAGTTATTTTGTTATATAAATATGCGGGTGTATAAGTTTTAATAATTTTCATAAATAAAGTGCAAGCATGTAAGGCACGTCTCTGATTCATATTTAGCCATCCAAGTGTTTTTAAATGTGAAGAAATGTGATCCCTTCTGCGCAATCCACAAATAAATCGAATGCAAGAATTCTGAATTCTTTGTAATCTTGTCTCATCATATTTAAATAAACATGGCCCATAAACTGTGTCTCCATAATTACTATGTGATAAAACAATTGACTCACAAAGCATTTTTTCAGTTTTTTTTGTTTAACAGATCTTTATTTGCATATAATAATTTTAAGCTACTATAAGCTTTTCTAGCAATATCGGACACATGAGAGCTAAATTTGAACGATTCGTCAATGAGAATGCCTAAATTTTTGACACAAATTTCTAGCCGGAGTTCTTCACTGCTAATTTTTATTTTAATGTGATTACGAGATCGGTTTTTTGTAGCGGTGCGTCCAAATAGAAGCATTTTGGATTTAGTGGGATTAACAGTTAAGCAATACATTCTGGATATATTTATTAACGATTCAATATCTTTGTTAATGCTATTGCAGGAAACCTCAATGTCTTGTTCTGGTAAAGAAAGATAGAGTTGAGTGTCATCTGCGTAGGTATGTACTGTGCAAAACTTTAGAGATAAGGAGAATAGCGAAGTATATATTGCAAATAGGAGTGGGCCCGAGATTGACCCTTGAGGTACTCCAGTTTGAATATAACGAAATCCTGAGACAGTATTATTTAGCACAACAGCTTGGCATCTGTTGTGTAAGTAGTTTTGAAGCAACGACACAGCTTTAGGTGAGAACCCAATGTACTTTAAAAGAGCTAAAAGGAGATTATGATTAATTAGGTCAAAGGCCTTGGAATAATCTAAAGGAATTAAAACAGTTAACAAATTGTTATCAGTTGCTCTATGGGTATTATCTGTGACTTTTAATAGGGCAGTAGTACAACTAAAACCTGGCCTAAACCCGGACTAAATAGTCACGTATTTGCTTGTCAAGGAGTTTTTCAAAAACTTTTGATAGACAACAGAGAATACTAATTGGACGTAAATCGGAGAAGTCCATAGGTGAAGAGATCTTAGGTAACGGAACCACAAAGGCCTTTTTCCAAACTGTTGGGTAAGTATTTGTAGAAATAATAAAATTGAAAATGTGCTTCAAATAAATTAACAAGAAAGGACAACCGTATTGTACCTTAACATTTTACAGCTGATATGATCAGCACCAACAGCTTTAGACTTAATAGACAATAATTTGTGATATACATCATCTTCAGTTACTTCACAAAATGCGAAGTTAACTGCATTAGTTTTAATATTACTATTAAAATAGTTTAATAGATTATTATCGGGTATTTGAACGGTATTAGTAATTTCAACAAAATAATAATTAATTTTATTAATGTCAGACAAGTGGGGAGGGATTACACAATTAGCTTTTTTATCATAAATGTCAAGGGATTTTAACTCTTTCCAGATGTTTGATTTCGTTTGTGTAGTTAGTTTGAACTCTAAGTAAGCTTTTTTTTCTAGTTTGACTGTCCTATTTGTTAAATTTCTGAGATCTTTATAATAATTAAAATGGGCCAGGTTTTTAGTCTTTTTAAATATTTGTAATGCTTTATTTCTTAACGACATCATTAGCTTAAGATTTGAAGTGAGCCACGGTGATTTAGATTGTGTTATTTTAACTGCTTTTATAATAGCATGACGGTTAAAGACGTCTAAAAATAATTTAGAAAAACACTCAATCTTGTTATCCACTGTACTGCTTCGAAAGATATCATTAAAGTTGGTAGCAATCAGATCAGCACAAAAATCATTGAGCACAAAATTTGAAATATCTCTATTAGTGTAAAACTTAGGGCCGTCTTGAGTTTTTTTTGGAGCCAAAGGAACAGGTAACAGCAAGAATATTATCACATTTTAAGTTACTAGAACAAACTATTACATCCAAGAGTGTACTTGAATTAGCTGTTATATGCGTGGGTTGATCAATAACTTGGTACAAATTAAAGACTTCCAAGACGTTGCTAATTAAGTTGTAAGAATTAGAGACAACGTTTAAAAAATCAATATTTAAGTCACCAGCAAAAATCAGGTAATTAAATGTAGGTGTAAGATTTCCCAGTACCTCTTCCAAGCCTGTAACAAAGTTCACAGCTGCATATTTAGGTGGTTTGTACACGGAACCGATGGCATATGTTAGATGATTTAGACTAAATGAAATCCATACTTGTTCAATACTACTTGCTGGTAAATTATTTATTATTTTTGCTCTAAATTTTATCTTGATATAAATGGCAACACCTCCACCTCTCTGATCTTTTCTATCTTTCCTAAAAAGCTGATAACCAGAAAGGGAGATCGAGTCGCTCAATATATTTACATTTAGCCATGTTTCTGATACGGTAATAATATCATATTTTTCATGTACTGCTCTCTTAAACTCGGGAAAATTACTCAATTTGGATCTTGCATTAATGTGACAAATCTTAAATAACAACATATGCAAAATTTTTAGACAGATCGCAATTAAACTATAATTACAAATTTAATAAAGGTAAACGTTAAATTACTTAAAATAATAATAATAGTAATATTGAAGAGACAATAAATTGGTTAACATAGTAATTTTACTGATGTGCACCTGAATTTGTATAAGTTCATGATAATGATAAAACCTAAAAAAATATAATATATAGAAAACTACAATTTAAAAGATTAAAAATAAGATAAAAGCAAAAGTGAACTGTGAATTAAAAGTTATATTTTAGAAGTAGGATTATATCTCTGTTTTTGCTGAGAACGTGTATAGGCAACTTTTGTGCTTATTGGTTGTTGATTCCTTTGTAGAACGTCTAGTGAAGAATGGGTAGCAGTAGTAATATTATCCCCATTAGATGGGAAGGCCGGTAATGATATTTAAGCGTTGTGTATTAGCCCTATGGGATATCTTTTTCCCATTTAAGATCAGTATAACGGTGCAATGATACAGGAAACCAGGAAAATTATTATTTAAGAAGGTAGTTTAAATGTGGGGAACTCCCTAGATTTATCTGTTCATTGACGACTTCATATTATGGGTCTCGTAAGTGTCTTCAAATTTCTAATTCTTCAAGGAGATCTAGTTCTTGTCTCTTATCACAAATATGTAGTACATCCAGTTCTGTGTTAGGTGTTAATAAATGTTTGTTGTGAAGTATATGTTTTGCGTCATGGAATTTCTCTGGTTGTTTTAATCTGTATGCTCGTAAGTGTTCACTGTGTCTAATTTCAAAATTTCTAACATTCTAACATTTAACAATTTGGTACTCACATTATTTTCTGTTTTGAAAGAAATTGTTGTATTTGTTGCTAAAGATACTATCTTTGAAATATTATTAGAAATATTGCCAGCATATGTGATGGAGGAGAATTAGAAATTGTAAGACACTTAAGAGACCCACAATATGAAGTGGTCAATGAACAGATCACTTTTAATCTGTCTTCTTAAGTAATAATTCTGAAGATCAATAGATATAGCTTTCCTAGTTTCCTATATCATTGCACAGTTATACTGATCTTAAATGGGAAAAGGATATCCCCATAGGGCTAACAATATCTAAGGTTTAATATTTGTAATATCATATCTTCTTCTTTTCCTATTCATATATATTATGTCAATAACAAGGTCACTTCTTGGTCTAGCCAAAAATAATTATTAAACATCAGGTAGGCATCACATGAAATGTAATTTCTGTTTATAACTTTAAAATTATATTGTGGAATTATTTAGAAACAGTTTGTTACATTTAATAAAGCAATATGAGTAGATTCCACACAGTAAGGGTCGAAACAGTAAATTTCTTTAAAACAAATCAGTTGTTGTAAAAACGAATATTTGACCAACAATTGAAACCAATGTAATAACTTCTATAGTTTTATGCTTAACTAAAAGAAAGTTTTGTTTGTAACTCCCATTTGATGAAAAAACTTCAAATCTTTATAATCACAGGTATTGTATGCGATCTGGACCAGGAGGAAACGAGGGAGGTCACGGTGATCACAGCAAAGAATACAATCGCCCGGAAGCACCTGATTTACCTCCCAGACATATTGGGGGTAGAGGCGGTGATCGTTTGTCTTCCAGTTCCAATTTTGAGATTTGTCCTAATACCGGAGAACCTCTATGTAAGTAATATATATTTCTATGTAGGTGAGAATTTAATCTATTTTTATATGTACATGTTCTGGTAGAGGATAATCATGGGTGAAGATAGAAATCTACATAATTGTCATACTTTTCAAAATAATAATATTTCAATAAATTTCTGTAGCTGATTTCCAGTATTGTACTCTTCTCTATTCCTCGATATGTCTTCCGTACTTTGTTTGGAGAATGCTTTCCATATCTTTTTATCTATTCAATCTTCTGTCATTCTAATTTTATTTATTATTTATTTCCCCACCTATTACTTTTGATTCTAATAACTTTCATCTCTATTGCCCGTGTTCGTTACTACCGTCATTTGGTTGTTCTCCTCATTCAGCTATACATACATTGTGGAAATGCCAAATGGAATAAATTCATTAGTTCTGTTACTGTACATAATTATAAAAAATGTTGAAACACGTCAAATTTAAAGTATAAATTGCCCAACCTATCTAATATGCGAGAAAAGTAATGGTTTACCCCAAAAAAAGTTGGATTTTTGGAATTTTTGTCAGTTATTTTTACGTTTTTCAGCAAGAACAACACGAACAAACAGTTTTTAGAAAAAAAATCCTGTGTGTATGTCGTCGTCGTTGTCATCGGTCACTTTTCGTAAAATGTCTTGTTAACATGATTCAGTTTACGGAGTACAAGTCACCAATTTTATAATTGAATATTGTTCAAGACACACAGATTATGAATCCTATTGATTTTCAGCTCACCAGAGCCAGTACAATGGGTGCTATGATACATGAAGTACGACATTTTTGTAATTTTTTGAGAAATTTCAGTTTGTTAGCACCATACAGCCTCCGGAGTTCCTCAATTTCTTCTGTGTGTATCTACGTCAGGTACTATTGTGTTAGCTTTGGTAGAGCTTTTGTTACTTTCGTTCAAAATGCCACATCAGTATTCGACCACAGCATATGCCGACATAATTTTACTTTTTCGCCCAACCTATCTAATATGCGAGAAAAGTATTGGTTTACCCCAAAAAAAGTTGGAATTTTGAAATTTTTTTTGAGTTATTTTTACGTTTTCCATCAACAACAACACGAAAAAACGTTTTTAGAAAAAAAATCCTGTGTGTATGTCGCCACTTTTCCTTACATGTCTTGTTAGCACGATACAGCCTCTGGAGTGCAATAAGTCACCAATTTTATGATGGAATATTGTTAAGGACATGTCACAGATGAACCCTATTGATTTTCAGCCCACCAGAGCCAATACAACAGGTGCTACAGTATTTTAAGTACGATATTTTTGTAATTTTTGGAAAAATTTCAGTTTGTTAGCATGATACAGCCTCCAGAGTGTATACAAGTGACCAATTTTATGGGTATTGTTCAAGGCGTCTCACAGATGAACCCTACTGATATTCAGCTCACTAGAACCAGGGGCGCTATTCTCGACACTTCCTATAAATCAAGGTCACTCGCATTTGTGAAATATTCGGATTAATGTATTCTTGACTCTTCGGATGCATTTCGAATACGCATATTATCACTCGCATTTACAATGAGCGGTCTTTAGTGGTCTTTAGGGTCCGAATCACAGATAAGTCTACTCCGAATATCAAAAATGGCTGAGTTTATGTTTATTAATTACGTTGATAATTTGTTAAATCCGGATAATGAGATTAATATTATTGGTTATGATCCGTTAAATGTTTTAAGCGATAGACAGTTTATTCAAATGTTCAGAATTTCTAAGGATTTATTTAGAATTTTAAAAAATATTCTGCAAACCTATATTAAAGACAAAGTTCGTCCAACAGATTTGAGTGTTGCTGATAAGGTAAGTAAAAAAACTTCTGAATGTATTTTATAGATATTATTGTACCTATTTTTGTTTATCTTTTCCAGATATTGGTAGCATTAAAATTTTTTGCAAGTGGTAGCTATCAGCTTGATGTTGGAAAAAATTTACATTTAAATGTTAGCCAATCTTCCGTGAGCAGATGTATTAAAGAAGTCATAGAGGCAATAAATCAGCCTGACATTTTTAATGAATACATTAAGTTTCCTCAAATTTTCAGGAGTTAAATTCTGCAAGATTACTGTATAAAAATTGTTGTCACTGTCAATCTAATAAAAATTATCTATATATTGTTTTAGGTTTTTTAAAAAATATAACTTTCCAGGAGTAATTGGCTGTATTGATTGTACACACATCACTATCTATCCACCTAAAATAGGAGATCCAGATTACCCTGAACATATTTATGTGAATAGGAAAGGATATCATTCAATTAATGTACAATTGGTAATGTTGTATTTTTAAATCACAATGTGACATAATTTATTAGTTACAGAATAGGTATACCTATACAATATATTAGATATGTGATGCTAATATGAAAATCATTAATATCAATGCAAGATATCCTGGTAGTACTAACGATGCATTTATTTGGAACAATTCAAATGTACAAACAGTTTTACAACAGTTGCATGCTAGAGGTCATACTGATTATTTTCTTTTGGGTAAGTGGTATTTTGTTTAATATAATATTAAAATAAAATGAATACATATTATAGGTGATTCTGGTTATCCACTGCGATCATGGTGTTTAACTCGATTGGAAAATGAGCCAGCTGTAAATACACCTGAATATGTATACAATCATATTCACAAATCTACAAGAAACATAATTGAAATATGCAATGGTCTTTTGAAAATGAGATTTCGTTGTTGTCTTAAGCATAGAGTGCTGCATTATGATCCTGAAACTGCCTGTAGAATTATAAATTCTTGTGCATTCTTACACAATTTATGTATTGAATATAATGTACCAGAACCAGAAAATAATGATGACGAAGAAGACATTGATTTTGGGATTTTTGGTAATACCAACTTATCTGACATATTTAATATTAAAATATTTGCTTTTAGCTGTATTGCAACAAGGTATTCTTGAAAATTTGGAGGAAAATGGTATTGCAAGAATCAATGAGTTATGGGTCGTGCAGCAAGGCAAAATTTAATTCATAACATATTTAGACATAGGATGTAATTATAGTTTATATTTTAAGGCATTTAATAACATTTTGATAGTATAGTCTGCTAGGAATGGGATTTAGTGGAGTACATGTTCAAGAAATGATTTTAGCACTTTTTGGAAATTTTATTGAAATGTGTGTATTGGTTGAGAAAAATTCCGACAATAAATCATAAGAAAATCTAGATAAAAACTTGTAATACTAACCTTATTGGAAATTTTTATTTTTAACAAATGATTTTGGCTAAATCATTGATTTTACTCACTCTTTTTGCACTGTTGTTAAAATTATTATTGGATATTAAAAATGATTTATATTCTATATTTTTAATTCTTGTTTTAACCCTTAATTCGACACCTGAGTCCCAGGGACTCATGTGCAAGTTTTGTTCTCGCATAACTCCCACCTTTTTGCCTCGAGCGTGCTCTGCGTTTCAGTAGCATTCTCCAGTCGTATCGTTAATCGATAGTCGTGCGGGTGTGTCTAAGCAGCGTTGTTTGGGGTAAGTATCACGTGCCAATGAGTCCCTGGGACTCATGGTGTAGGTTTACGTTATAACTTTTATTCATGGTACAGTTTAGTAACACTGTATTTATTTAATTCTAGATCACAATATGGATAGAAATTTACCAGGACCTAGTTCTGTTAAAATTTATGACGATAATTACGAGTCTGTAGTTAACGGATGGCTTCAAGAGTTGGAAAAATTAGATGATTCGAACTCAAATACAAGTATTGAGCAAAAACAGCCAGATGATGATATTGTGTCTGACACTGATGACGCTCCGTATATACCAAGTGACCATGAATCAACATCAGAGTTATCAGGTGATTCAGATACAGACGATTTTGAGAATATAGCGCCATCAGAAACAAATTACTTTTATGGAAAAAATAGGTTCAAGTGGTCGAAAATTGCACCGGCACGTAACGTGCGCACTCCATCGCACAATATCATTCGTCTTCCTTGTGCCAAAGGACAGTTTCGCCAAGAAGATTTACTAAGTCCATGCGAATCATTTCAGCAAATTTTTGATCAGCAAATGCTAGATAATATCCTTACGTGGACTAATAAAAAACTTCAAAATATCAGATTGAAGTATCCTAATGATGTTAGTTTTCGAGAATGCACAATCATTGAGCTAAAAGGATTGCTTGCTCTTTTGATCTATAGTGCAGCTTTTAAATCCAATCATGAGAGTATTCTTGCGATTTTCGCTACAGATGGTTCGGGCCGAGAGATATTTAGAGCTTCAATGAATATTAGAAGATTTTGTAGTTTGCTTATAGCCCTAAGATTTGACGACTTTGAAGATCGAGAAGCACGTAAGGAAATAGATCCGGGTTGTGCTGTAACAGAAATTTTGGAATTGTTTAACAAAAATTCATAAAAATCTTACACTATTGGGGCTAATGCAACGGTGGATGAAATGCTTATTGCTTTCCGAGGCAGATGCAAATTTAAAATGTATATGCCTAACAAGCCAGCAAAGTATGGTTTAAAAGTTCAATGCTTGGCCGATGCAAGAACCACCTATGTCTATAACACCTATTTGTATACTGGAAAAGACTCTGACGGAAAAACTCTTTCCCAAGAAGATAGAAAAAAACCAATTCCAACACAGGCAGTGATTCGGCTGTGCACACCCATCTTCAATACGAATCGAAACGTAACTACGGATAATTGGTATTCGTCAATGGAGTTATTATCAACATTGAAAGAAAAAGGCCTAACGACGATTGGAACTCTAAGAAAAAACAAAGGAAAAATCCCACAAGAATTTCTTCCACAGAAAAAAAGACCTGTTGGTTCGTCGTTATTTGGGTTTACAAATCAATGCACGATTGTTAGTTACGTACCGAAAAAAAATAATGCTGTTATTCTCTATTCATCAATGCACCACGTACTAATATAGATGAAATACCATGTGATAAACTACCGCGTGACCAAAGAAAATATTGTTTTTTATGTCATTATAAAAAAAACAAAAACTGCCTATCTTTGCTGCAAGTGCTCAAAGCCCATTTGCCTATCTTGTTCAAAAAAGGTATGCCTTAGATGCGTTGCTGAAAAATGAGGGCTTAGTAATGTGCTTGCAGGTTTTTTTCTATAACATGTTTATTCATTTTTGATAGTTTTCTTTTAAGTATTGGACTTTTATCTAAGGCTTTTTAAAGAAAATTTTTTTTATTTTCTTCTATTTTTTTTATATCCTGTTAATGATGACTGGTGACAGTTTCGCCACTTTTTTGTTATTCTTTTTATTTTTGTAAATCTAGGAAATAAATTTTTATTTTGTTTTGTAACCCATAAAATGTTATATATTAAGAATATGTTTTTTATAATAAAGTATTTTGGTTACATAAATTTAATTTAAATTTATTATTATTTTTTTTTAAAATGTGAGTCCGTGGGACTCATAGTGTCGATTTAAAGTTGTACCTTTCACGTGTCGAATTAAGGGTTAAATAAACTTAGTTAATTAAATCACCAGCCTTTTCTTTTATAATCTATCCCAGCTATAACTCCTCAATAAACATGAGATATTATAATTGTTTATTTAGGATTTCACAAATCTAGGTAGGTACCACACAAAATATTATTAAAGTTTCTATTGTAAAATAAGTAAAATTATTATACACAAAAAATACACACATATACATCTGTCCTATACGAAAAAAAATCACTAACTACCCTCGCATTATGAATTTTTGATCTTTTTGGAAGTTTCCTCTGACTTGTTGTTGAGGGTGTATTATTTTCTATAATTGATATATCTTCCACAACTTCATCAACGAAAGTTTGTTCTTCATTGAGTAAGTCCTGTTCGTGTTTATCAGTTTCAAAATTGAAATGCGCAGTAGATTCTGGTACTGCATGTCCTTCAATTGAAACAACTTTTATTATGTCCAATATTGATAATTCTGAAGGTGTTAACTCCTTTTCAGTAGGCGGTCCTCCACCAGTACCTCTATACTGTTTGTTAATTTCACTTTTTTTCAATTTTGTCCTAAACCGCAAATCTTGCCATGTCTTTAAAAATGGGAATATTAATTAAATTATTAATTATTGAAAATTGTATACTTACCTTCCTCCAATTGCGCCAGTCTTTATTTGCACCAGGTATACTATTTAATATCATAGTGATTTCTTCCCACTTTACAATAGCATCTTTAAATGTAAAAGAATTCGAAAATTTACCACTAATTAATGCAGGATTCTTCTTTAAAAACTCGATCATTGTTGTTTTTTGAGTTTCGGTAATTGATGCAGATTTTTTACCACTATTCATTGCAAATATTAAGTAGGTATATTGTTTGTGAATAGATGTGAAAAATCCAACAATTATAATTAAATAATATAAACATAAAGTTTTTAGGTTATTTTACATTGTTGACATATTTCATTCGTGTAATTCGAATACCAATATCTAACTCGATACGAAGGATAGTCGAGAATACGGTTTAACAAAATGCTTCGCACGCACACCCTTCGGATCGGTTAGTATTCGTACCGAGGCGAAGGAAGTCGAGAATAGCGCTCCAGTACAGTGGGTACTATGGTACAGGAAGTACCACATTTTTGTCATTTTTGGAGAATTTTCAGTTTGTTAGCACGTTACAGCCTCCGGAGTGAATACAAGTATCCAATTTCATAATTGGATATTGTTCAGGGCGTCTTATATATGAACCTTATTAATTTTCAGCTCATTAGAGCTAGTACAGCGGGTGCTATGGTACCTGAAGTGTCACATTTTGGGTCATTTTTGAAGAAATTTCGGGTTGTTAGCACGATACAGCCTCCGGAGTGTATACAAGTGACCAATTGTATAATGGTATATTTTTCAGGGTGTCTCACAGATGAACCATATTGATTTATTTTCAGCTCACTACAGCCAGTATTACGGGTCCTATAAATCCAGATATACTATATTTTTGGTAATTTTTGTAGAAAATTCGGTTTGTTAGCACGATACAGCCTCCGAAGTGTATACAAGTGACAATTTTATGATAAGATATTGTTCATGGCATCTCACAGATGCGGAAAAGTTAGTTTTAATCTTTAAAACCGTTTATTTTAAATGGGAAGTAAGTGCTTGTGATATACAGTGGCGCACCCAGAGTGATGTTATGGGGGGGGGGCACACATGACTGCATGCGGATAAAAAATTGCGCCGCAGAGGAATTTTTTTCTGGTCAAGGTCATGTGTATTTCAGAATAACGATAGAATGCTATAACCATACCAAACTTGAAGTTTCTTAAGAAAGGTTTTTTTCAATAAGTGGAGAATTTCTTTAATCTGCCTCTCACGCCTCTTCCTTTGATCTCATTTCAGTTACGCAATGGAGTGTTGCCCTCAACAATGGAAGAAGCATTTTAACGACTGAAAAGGATGATGGAGATGAAAAGAATGATGAAGGAGAGATGAGTAAAAATGAGTCAAATATAAAAATATATATATTCAACTTTAATTTTATATATATATATATATATATATATATATATATATATATATATACGAGGGCAATTCAGAAACTAACCTCCGGTTGATTGAAAAAAATACACCAAGTTAAGTAAAAATATTTTAATATATACATCTTACAACTACATCTTTGCACTATTTTTCGACATAGTCTCCATAACGATTGAGGCACTTATCGTATCTCTTCACAAGCTTTGAAATTCCTTCTGCATAAAAATCACCCGCTTGTGCCTTGAGCCAGCCTGTGACCGCATCTTTGAGCTCTTCGTCGTCATCAAACCGCTGGGACCCGAGCCATTTCTTCATATGCATGAAGAGGTGATAATCGCTTGGCGCCAGATCTGGGCTGTAAGGTGGATGGTTGAAAACGTCCCACTTGAAGGACTCAAGAAGGGCTGTTGTTCTGCGAGTAGAGTGAGGACGGGCGTTATCGTGCAAAAAAACGATACCGGAAGTCAGCATACCACGGCGTTTGTTCTGTATAGCCCGTCGTAATGTTTTTAGTGTTTCACAGTACACGTCTTGATTAATGGTCGTCCCACGTTCCATGAATTCAACCAACAACACCCCTTTGGCATCCCAAAACACCGTTGCCATCAGTTTTCTGGCAGAAAAATCTTGCCGGGCTTTTTTTGGTTTGGTAGGCGAATCTGAATGTGCCCACATCTTTGATTGTTCTTTTGTCTCAGGGTTCACGTACTTAATCCAGGTTTCGTCACCGGTCACGATTCTGTTTAACAATGGTTCTCCTTCGTCCTCATAACGTGACAGAAAGTCTAATGCAGAGGCCATTCTTTGACTTTTGTGGTGGTCGGTAAGAATTTTGGGCACCCATCGTGCACAGAACTTACGGTAACCCAAACTTGCTGTCACTATCTCGTACAAAAGAGTCTTAGAAATCTGTGGAAAATCAGTAGACAACTCCGCCATTGTGAAACGTCGATTTTCACGAACTTTTGCATCAACTGTCTGAACGAGTTCGTCAGTCACCAAGGATGGTCTACCACTCCTCTCTTCATCATGAACGTTTTCTCGTCCACTTTTAAATAAACGTACCCATTCACGGACAACTCCTTCACTCATAACTTTTGGTCCGTACACGGCACAAAGCTCACGATGAATAGCTGCTGCAGAGTATCCTTTGGCTGCAAAAAAACCTTATAACAGCACGCACTTCACATTTGGCGGGATTTTCTATTGCAGCACACATTTCAAACTGCCACAAAAACTAAACTAGCGCAGGTACGATGTTCACTCGACTACGGCTTGATGCCGACTGACCTGCTGAGCGTGTGAATGCACAGATGGCGCGCTACTCCCCCCACTACCCGGACTGTGACCAATCGGAGGTTAGTTTCAGAATTGCCCTCGTATATATATTTATAAAACAAAATCAAGCCTTCTTGGTCCATTCTCCTTTAGAACTGCCATCACCTCCTTTGGGTCAACGTGGATTTCCCTATGAACATTCAAATGTGCCAGTCCATTCAGCCTATGTTCACTGGTTGTATTCCTCAAATAGGATTTCAGTCGACGTAATGTCGAGAATGACCTTTCCGGAGAACTGGTCGATACCGGCAGAGTCGCGAATATTTTGAGTAGTATGAAAACATTTGGATATATATCTTGTTTACATAAATTCAATGCATCAAGTGCATTTTTTGGTCTTTGTGGATGACTGGTTTTATTAAATTTCTGGTACCACAGACACAGTTCTGCCTCCAGAATATTTCTGCTGACGTCCTGGATATCATGACTATAAAACTCAGCAAGGTCCAAAAATTCCTTATTTTTTGATCCAGAAGGAAAACTTTCTGCAGGTAATAATTCCATGAATTTTTTAAGAAGTGACTTATGTTGGGTGAATCGATCTTCTAAGCCAGATAAAAATGAATCAACCCATGGTATGAAAACAGATTTTCGATAATAATCTATAGCACTTTCAGCGGGTACGTTAGCCCGATTGGTTTGCTTCGAGGCCAATCTTGGGATTTTGATTTCAATGTCAAACATATCGGCGATCTGTTTTGCTTCATCGAAAATATTTTTGAACTGCTCTTCAGCATTGTCGCGCACGTATTTGACACTGGAGATTGTTTCTTCGGCATTATCCATCGCAAACGCAAGATCCGAGTTCTCAAGTTGGAAAATTTTAGATAAAGGAAGACTGTATCCGAGAAGCTTTTCTACAGAGAACAACGAAATGACGAACTGTGACTGCGCCAGAGCACTCAGCAAAACGAACGCACCTGAACTGGATTCCTGATCTTTCCATAAAGATATTTCCTGAAGTGCTGAATGCACGGGTTTTAACAATTGCACCATAACCATGACAGAATCATGCCTTTGAATCCATCTGGTTTGACACATCTGTTTCATCCGGTCTCTGCGAGATTCTGGAAATAATAATTGCACTTGATGTTGCAGCACTTGTTGCCTTTTAGGGGTATTGAAGAAAGTATACACTTTCTCAATAGTCCCCATACAGTTCCTGATAGGCGGTATTCCGGAAGCACTAGAAATGGCCAGATTGAGATTATGTGCTGCACAATGTACATAGAGCGCTGTTGGATGATCTTTGGCAATACAAGCTTGGGTCCCCTTTAGATGCCCACTCATATTGGATGCTCCATCATATCCCTGTCCTCTCAAATTTGAAACATCAATATTGCATAATATCAGTCCATTTATGATTGCATCAGCAAAATCTTTTCCACAAGTTGACTTAATGGGCACAAAAGTAAGGAAATTTTCACATATAGTAAATTGATTGTGGCTTGTTCCAATATTTTTAACATAACGGACACAGATTGAACATTGTTCAATGGTTGATATGTCTGTTGTTTCATCGGCTAATATAGAGAAACATTTAGAACTATTCACTTCACTAGCAATTTTTCGTTTTATTATGATGTCACATGCCTCAATTATTTGGTTCTGTATGTTCCAGCTGATGTAAGTAGCATTTCGAGGACATGTTTCGAAATGTTTCTTTAAATTCACATCTCCAGAATCAATCCTAGCTCTCAACAAGGCACGAAAATTCCCCTCATTTTCTTCTGGTTCTACACTGACGTTGAACTCGCCATGGTCCCGGTATCCCCGTAAAGGGAGTCCCTGTCTGCCACACAATATGACAGTCTTTATAATCGGGGCCAATTTCTCCTGGTTTTCTTGGATCTGGCGTGTTCTTACGGAATCAACTTGAGAATCGATTGATTGACTTTCCCCCGCCATTACTGCCAAGAAGTTGTCAGCCTTAATACTTGCAGCACGATGGTATTGGGTTGTCTGGTGTTTCTGAAAACTCTCCAAAGCTTTTTTCCAATTTCGATAAGGATCACTAACAAGATGTCCAGTGATTTGACCTGAATTATGTCCAACTTCTTTTTGGGAAAAAATGAAACAATATTTACAGTAAGCACCGTCTTCTGATTTCGAATATATCAGCCACTTATAATTTTCAAGCCAATCATATTGGAATTTCCTAGATTTATTTCCAAAAGTTGTACTTGGAAACTCAAATTTTTTTTGTGGTGCCGATAACCCCTGCAGTATTTTTATTTTGTCACCATCATTCAGCTGTTTGTTTTTGTTTCTGAAGGAAGAAATATCAGATTGGTCTGCAACAGTAGTAACAACCACCCCAGAGGTTGATGGCTGAGAATCAATCACAGCATCAATATTTCCACCTTCATCTAAAGTATCCTCGTTTGTCTTTGTCTTTCTTTTGAAAAAAATCCAAAAGAGTTTGAGACCTCCGTTTTCCATTCATTTTGATTTTTGATTAACGTCTAGAAAAAATAAGTCAGTAAATGAACATAGAAAATATGACCCATTAATAGTCTACTTACATTGTTTATGGGTTATACCTTCAAAGCACCGAGATCTTAAAAACAATGCGACGCCCAACAACAATTATTCAGAAACAAAATCAAATGTGCTCATTGTGCTCAACCAACACTCATCACTGACACTAATACACTGTTCATAACCATAACGTAGCAGATGATGTAATAATGCCTCATTCCCTAGCGAGGTATCGCAGTCGTAAACTGCGCAAGGGCGGAGTTAAGACAAGATAATGTACAAGTACAGTACATCCCAAAAATATTTACTTAGAAGAAAAGATTTCACGGCAGACGACAGAACATTTATTTTCAATTCGGTTACAAACTGTGAGTACAAACTGTGAGAGAAATATTGGTTGGTCTATAGGAGTTCGGGGGGGGCCTGTGCCCCCGTGCCCCCCCCCCTGGGTGCGCCACTGGTGATATATCATTTGAAGGTCTCTTTTTTCTCTATACCAAAAAGGTTATCGTTTTCAAATTTATTGCAAAAATTAACATACACTAATACCCGATTTCACCAACTAATTCCTAAAGTCAGGTAATACCTAAACCGGATTTAGGAATTCCTAAATGCGTTTCACCGTGCGTTAATATAAATAAAACGAAAGATATTTCACGTCTCAACAACTACTACAAACGAACTTTTAAGGTTAAATATTACATAAAAACTTTAGGGATTTAGGCGAGGGTTGTCAGCTGTCCTAATGTTAGGTATTTCCTACAACTACTATATCACTTATGTAACGGTGGAACGCATATGTCATTTAGGAATTCCTAAATCTGGTTTAGGTATTGCCTAACTTTAGAAATTAGTTGGTGAAATCGGGTGTTAGTATTTCAAATTAATTTTAAGTTCATTGTTACATAGAAGAACATATTATATTTTACTCCTACTGTTTGTAGTAGAAAATGATGAATGTTTTCCATTATCTATTTTTTTCATCTTTTTTCAATGTTATTTTTAAATGAATTTAATTATTAGATTAAACTCTAAATTGCAAAATACTCCACCTGTACTTAGCCTTATGAAGGTAAAACAGTAATTATTTTTTTTTATTATATCACATTTCTTAGCAATCAAAACAAACAGTTCTATAGGCTAATTTGTTGGCTCGGGAACAGTGTGTTCCTATTGGCGTGGTGAGGTCTTCTCCAGTGAGGCTACCCCTTTAATCATTTTTCAGATCGGCTGGCCAGTTTCTTTTGAGTCTTCTGTCAATTTGCGGTTCTATTAGGGGATGGAGTAGAGGGTTGCTGTGCGATTCTAGTCTTTTGTGGTGCTTATTACTTTGTTCTGTAATTACATCCTGTATAAATGGTATTCTTAGGTCTTCGTGGAGTGTTAGATTTGACACGTACCAGGGTGCGTCAGTTATCATACGTAATATTTTAGACTGGCTTCTTTGGATTATGGTTATGTTCGACTTGCTCGCACATCCCCAGAGTTGTATACCGTACGTCCAGATTGGTTTGATGACAGCTTTGTACACGAGGATTTTGTTCTCTAGGCTCAATTTCGATTTTCTGCCTATTAACCAGTGTAGGTCTTTTATTCTTAGGTCAATTTGTTTCTGCTTCTTGAGTATGTGTTCTTTCCAGTTGAGTTTTGAGTCGAGGTGCACTCCTAGATATTTGGTGCTATACTCGATAGTCGAAATTCTGTAAAGTGACGTCATCAGTTATCTACCGATTTAAAGTGAACTCCATGAGCGTATCATAGTTTAAGGGTGCGAATACTGAAATATCTGGAATTTCAATTTTTAACATTTGAAATAATAACTTATCACAAGTTGTTCATAAGTAAGTTAAAACAAAATAAAAAAATGTTTAAAAGTCAATTCCAACTTACTACTACTAAAACTAAAAAAAAGTTGTTTGTCAAGACCAAAATAAATTACCAATAAGTATAGGTATGTTGCGAGGTCACTTGTAAAATGTCTGACTAACTGGAAGCGGTATCACTCCCTGACGACTCCTCAGAATCATCGCTTTCTCCTCCTATATCGATAATGAGTGGTTCCGTCATTACTTCTACACGTATGTCTAAATCCCAAAACTTTATTTCTTCTTTTAATACGTGTTGAATACATTTACGCCAACTCTCAGCAGTAACGGTATGCAGCGCCTCGTCAAACAGTTTCTCAACGTCAGCCATTTTGAATGTACTGTTTTTTCTCGCAACATAATTTTTCACTTGGGCCCAAACCAGCTCGATGGAGTTTAACTCACAGTGGTAGGGAGGAAGTCTAACAACTGAGACGTTGAAATCTTTCGCCATTTCATCGACAACGTACTTAATATAACTGCTTTTATGTTTCCGTACGAGAGATAATAATTCAACTTTTAGCATTGCCTCGTTGTGCGGAATGCTTTTACTCTCTAACCAATCAATTATAACCCTCTTGCGGCTAGCTGAAGTAGGTATTTGCTCCAGTCGACGAGAGTGGTATGAAGCATTATCCATAACTATCACTGAACCAGGAGTTACCTTTGTTAAAATTGATCTAAACCATGTTTCAAACCGGTTACCATCCATCTCTTCATGGTAATCGACAGTTTTTTTGGACTGAAAACTTAGTAATCCACCTTCTACAAATCCTTCCTCGCTGCCAATGTGAGTGATAATCAGTCGACGTCCTTTCCCAGAGGGAGCTTTTAAACCGGAAGAGAAACCCTCCATAAAGGCTTGTCGATTGCTTCGTATATTCATGTCTTGCCACACTTTTGACACAGTGTGGCCTTCATTTAACCATGTTTCGTCAAGATAATATATGTGCCGTCCTTCGTTACGAAACTGTCGTATCTGTTTTAAATAATTTCTCCTCCATTCCACAATGTCATTTCGTTCAATTAAGGCACTGTTTCTACTTCTTGTTTGGTAACGAAAATTCATTAATTTTAAAGTTCGTCTCAAAACTTTATCACTGATGTTTGGTAAAGTATCATCAGCTTCTATTACCTTGCTCAATTTAGCTACCGAGGGGATTTCATTCCTAAAATAAAAAGAATGTATTTCCCTACGTATAGCATTCCGTGTTTGGTCGTCCAAAACAATTTTCTTTCTTCCCCTACTTTCCGGTTTACAGTTTTCACCTCGTTCTCTTGTCAAAGATCCGTCCCGCGATTTCTTTAGAATATTGTATATAGTACTCTCAGAAACTTTAGTTAAATAACTGCACTTAATCACAGCGTCACTAACACCCAACTGTTTGTCCATGGCACGCAGTCCTTCGTACACATTTAATATGAGGACTTTTTCTTCCCGAATTAAATTGTTACGACGCCGTTTTTTATCGCCAACACCGCTACACTCCGCCATTATTGTCACTAAATATACCGATATAAATATTACAATAAATACCAATAATAACCGATTTATCACACAAAACCACAACGCAAATACTGATGTTACGCTCATGAAGAGAATAAACATCTCACATAACTGTTTACTATCACTGTCTCATTCGCGTAGCTCGATCTATCTATCTCGTTCTCAAAGCCGGAACATTGAAGCGACTCTCCAACATTGTCAAATCGGCGAGTTTTTCACAACAAACTTTGCGTTCAAGAAATATACATAAACACTTTATTTCACATTTCAAGTAAACTAATTATTATTAGTCTGCTTGAAATTTGAAATAAATATATTAAATTGGTATTGACTTAATTACATTGCATCTTTTGTACCTGAAATATTGACACAATGGATTTGAAGTGTATTTATAAAATACAGCATTTCTCTCTAGAATACATATGGCAACTGCGCTTTAACCAAAGTGTTGATTAGATAGCTCTGACTCACTTTACACAATTTCGACTATCGAGTATAGGGGATTGTGTAAGTTGGATGTTATTAAGTGTCACTGGAGGGCACTGTTCTTTTCTCAACGTGAAGGTCACTTGGACTGACTTTGTTTCATTCGTTTTGATCCGCCACTTATGTAACCAAGTTTGAATGTTATTTAGTTGTGCCTGAAGAATCGAAGACGCTGTAGCTGGGTTTTCGTGGGCTGCAAGGACGGCGGTATCGTCTGCAAAAGTTCCAGTGAATGTTTCATTGTTGGTTGGTATGTAGTACATACAACAGCGGACCAAGAACACTGCCCTGCGGTACCCCGGATTTAATTGGAAAATTATTGGAAAGACTTTCATTCATTCTCGTTCGAAATTCTCTGTCGCTTAGGTAGGATCTCAATAGTTTCAGGTAGGCGATGGGAAGATATTTCTTTATTTTGAATACCAGACCTGTGTGCCAAACCTTGTCAAAGGCTTGACTAATATCCAAGAAGGCAGCTGTACAATACTGCTTGTTTTCCATTGCTGTATTTATGTTATGAACTATTCTATGAACCTGCTGGACCGTGGAGTGCTCTTTCCGAAAACCAAATTGGTGGTGAGGAATCCATTCTTCTGTTTCCGGATCTGAATTGATTCTTTGTAGCAGCAGTCTTTCAAGTATTTTTGATACCATTGGTAGCAAGCTTATTGGCCTGTATGAGGTTACTTCGTTTGGATTTTTGCCCTCTTTTGGGATTAAGATTATTTCAGCTGTTTTAAATAGCTTGGGCCAGTAGTTTAAGCGTAAGATGGCATTGAAGATAAGAGTAACGAGTATGATTCCTTTCTCTGGTAGTTCCTTTATCATCCTAGGAGTTATTTTGTCGAGTCCAGAGGCTTTTCGATTGTTCTTTTCGATTGTTTAAGTATTGGATTTATTTTTGGACTTCATCTTTGGTTAGTGGTTTAATTGGTGGGATGTTTTCTGGAATGTTGATTATGTTACTTTCAATTTCAACATCTGGTGCGTCACTGTAGGGTGTAAATACTTGAGCTAGATGCTCAGCAAATAGCGCCGTTTTTTCATCGTCATTTCTGGCCCACTGTAGATTAGTTCCCTGCTCGTTTCTAATTGGGGGTACCTGGGTTTTAGGTTTTTTGGAATTTTTTATTGGTTTCCATATTGAGTTGTCTTGCCGGTTTAGATTCGTTATATAATATGTAAATGATCTTTCTTGTTCCACTTTGAGTTTAGATTTTAATTGGTTACTTAGTCTATTCAGTGTGGTCTTGTCCGATGGCGCATGGCTACGATGCCATTTTGCTTTTGCCTTCCTTTTTTGGGCTACTAGCTTTTTAATTTCCGCTGGGATGTAGTGAACTTTATTACCTGTATTAGTTGCAGGGGTGGCATTTTGTGCGGCCTCTTTGAGCATATAGTTTAAAGATGTTAGTGTTCCATCTATTTCGTCTGATGTTTTGAGACTTACTTGGAGGCTGATATCCTCTTCTAGTTTGGCTCGGTATTTTTCCCAGTTAGTTCTACTGTTATGTAACCTTGGTGTTATCGTTTTGTAAACTATGAAACTACTGATTGTTGCTATAATCGGAGAGTGGTCTGATGAGAGGTCATAGTTTGGCATGACGTCCATGTAAGCAGGGGAAATACCATTGGTAATAAATAGGTCCAGCAGGTCAGGTGTCTTATTTGGATCTGTTGGCCAATAAGTAGGGGTGCCAGTTGCCAGGGGGTGGTAGTTGTTTTCATGTATTAAGTTTACTAATTATCTGCCTTTAGTAGTTGTGATACGAGATCCAAATAAGATATGTTTGCTGTTGAAGTCTCCCCCCGCAACGAATTTGTGGCCTAGAGTATCAAAGAAATTCCTGTAGTCTTCCTTCTTCAAGTTGTAACGAGGAGGACAGTAGACTGCTGCAACTGTTAGCTCATATGACCTCATACTAACTTTTATAACTGTGGCTTGTAAACTATTTTGGGCGTATTTTGGTAGTTCAACATGTTTTATGGTGTTTTTTATCATGATGGCCGATCCAGCATGGGCTGTATTGTCTGGGTGGTTTGATGAATAAGTTGTGTATTGAGGTATCCTGAAGTGAGTTCGACTTGTGAAGTGGCTTTCACTTATTAATAGAATGTCTATTTCATTGTGATGAAGAAATAACTCTACCTCGTTTTTATGTTGTGGAAGCCCATTGGCATTCCACTCTGCGATTTTAATGAAACTATTGAATTTTGGATACAAGCGTTGATAGCATGTTTAGAACCATGCTGTTTTGTTGTAGTAGTTGTTGAAACATGTTTTTAAACTCCTCAAGAAATTTGTTCATTATGTCATTAATATTAAAATTTGTCTGTTGTTCGCTATCATTTCTTACTACGTTGGCATAGCTATTCTGTGGATGTATAGGATAGTGGTTTTGGGGCACTGGTTTCGTTGTATGCAGAATAGGTCTAGTTGTAGTGTTATTTGCATTTTTTCTTATATTCATACGATTGTTGTCATTGTTTGGTTTAAATAGACTATGGTAGAATGCACATCCCTTATAGTTGGCTGGGTGGGCACCATCACATAGAGCACATCTAGCAGGGGTATCTTTACTTTTTTTGCAGGCTGTCGTATTATGTGCTCCACCACATTTGACACACGCAAATGGTCTGTTGCAGTATGACCTTGAGTGTCCGTACTGCTGGCATCTCATACATTGTGTAATACCCTTTGTTGTTTTGGGCGGTTCTATTTGAATAGCTCTGTTTTGTAGATTTGACAGCTTGTAGATATCTCTGTTGTTGTCTGCTGGTTCTAGATCGACGAAAAAGATATTCAGCGGTTCTTTTGTTATTCGGCTCTTACAATTCATTACATTTCTCACCTTGTGTCCATTTTTGGTTAGTTCTGATTTTATTTCTTCTATGTCCGTAGTATGATGTAATTGTTTAATGACAATTCTATAGACACGCTCTTCTTTAGGTTGGTAAGTATGGTGTATTACGTCGTTGTCCCTCATGTGTTTTATTACCTTCCTATATGTATCTGGTGTGTCACAACATATCTTTACAGTATTGTCGGCTAGGGATTTTGTGGTGTATTGTGTGTTTTCTGCTATTGTGCCCAGTTGTCCTATCATCTCCCCGTATTTAATTACTCCGTATACGTATATTGGAGGTGGTTTTGGTGTTTTATTTTCATTTTCGTTGATTTTTGTGGCGTCTACTATCTCTTCCTGTGTTAAGGGGCTAAACTTGTTATTTGTTACTGTCTCTTGTGGTCTATTTGTTGCACTAATTTTTCTTCCCTTTGTGTTTTTAACTACTTGCCAACTATTTTTGTTGGAGCTATTATTTTGCTCGTACTCATCGTAACCTGCGAATTCTTCTTCACTAGTTGATGACATTCTACAGTAGTTTTGGCTATGTGATGCTTGCTGTGGAGGGGATGGTTGGCTGACAGTATACTGGGGTTGTTGAATATGTCCATGCAATATTGGTTGAGGGTGAGTTTGAATTTGATGATATTGCGGTATTTGTGTATTGAAAGGTGGGACACCCTGTACAGTACTTCCATTGTTTTGAGGCATCATTTGTTGGCTATAATTAAATCCCGGCCCATTAAAAGCTGGTAATGTGTTCATTTTTTTTTTCGTCTCTTTTATGTACTAATGAGTTGTCCAGTTTTTTATCATTAGCTGATAAGAAATTAATTTTGTTTTGTGATTCACTTTTTTTTTGTCGAAGCACTATTGATAACCGGAGCGATACACGTCTTTATGCTACGAAATTCAAATGAATACTGTAATTATTTAAAATGATAAATATGTTTACAGCCATGGAACAGGATATTGGCCAAACTTTAAAGAAGGAACTATGGTTCCATGGTACGTTAGGTAGATCAGAAGCTGCTCAACAAGTTCTGCATGATGGGGCTACAGGACACGGCAGATTCTTAGTCAGACAGAGTGAAACTCGAACTGGAGAATTTGTTCTGACTTTTAATTTCCAGGTAAAACATTTATGATACTCCTACATAGTTTACTTTGCTTATTTTATGAACATATTTTCTCATTGCCATTTATTTACTATTCACACTATAGCATGATAACATATCATAAAAAAATTGTAACTATAATCACTAATTGGATAATGTAAATAAAATTATTCAAAATTTATCTGTATATTGAAAAAAATGTTATATATTAGCATATTGACTTTTGTTTTTAGGGACGTGCCAAACATCTCAGAATGACAATAAATGACCAAGGTCAATGTCGAGTACAGCATTTTTGGTTCCAGACTATATATGAAATGCTTGAACATTTCCGTTCCCAACCAATTCCACTGGAAAGTGGGGGTAATTCCGACGTTACTCTTACTGACTACATTTTAAATCCAAATGCAAGGCAACAGCATCAGAGCTCGATGGGCCGAAGTCCCACTGGTACAATGACATCAAGTTCTTCCCAACAGGCAGTTACTAATGGCCATGAAAGAAGAGTACCGCCCATTCCAGAAGTCAGACAAGTGAGATAAAAAGTGTTCAGTGTGTGTTATTAATCTTTGTTTTTTTTTATTTGCAATTTTTAGAGTAATTTTCGATTTCGTTTTTGCCGTAAAAGATATTTCAAAATGTTTTCTTTCAGATAAATATTTTTGGTTTATTTTGAAAAAAAGAAACAATGGAGTTTTTTGGATCTGTTAAAGTAACTATAGTCAGATGTTGAAATTGTGTACAGGACTCATCACCCGTATTGTATATTATAATGACTGAATCAAATTTGAAGGGATTCTGATAGTACTAATTGACAAATAAACAGAAAAAAATACAACCTGTTATTTTACATATTGGTTCATCCAATCAATATCATCTTTTGATATCAAGTACATTATTAATTGCAACAAAAATAAATACCTAAATCAAGGATCAATTCAAAAGCGAAAATAATGTACAGTTCATTATTAACAAAATATTAACTGACTAGGGTCTCTATCACTTGCCAATACTTTTTCAGAAAACTAGTTATCCTTCTCCTAGTTCAATAATAACTGGTTCGGTCACCACTTAAATGACATTATGTTGCCGATATAGGCATACGAATTCTGCTTTTACCATTGTTCCTTCGTTTTGTATACTTTTACTTGCTGAGAATCCATTATAACATGCTTGTGAATAGTTGGAGCAGGTATGTGCTCCAGTAGGGGAATATGGTATAGAACATTATCCATAACTATTACTGAACCAGGATTAACCTTTGTATAGACCTAAGCCATGTTTCAAATTTGTTACCATCCATCTCATCATGGTAGTCATCCGATTTTATTAACTCAAAACGTAATAAGCCACATTTCACAAATCCTTGACTGTTCTTTTATGCCTAATAATGAGTCTGCGCCCTTCATCAGAAGGAGCTATTGGATCAGTAGGCAATCCCTTCATAAAAGTTTATTGACTGCCTGGGATATTTAACTCTTTCCTTACTCGTGAACCTTCTTCATCATTTGGTGACACCTCTATATATAGCGTTACATGTTTCCTCATCTAAAACCATTTTATTTCTTCCTCTACTTCTCTTTTGCTGTCAACGTTCCCTCTTGAACGTATTTCTAAATTTCATACCAGTATTTTCATAAACATTTGATTAATAATTGCACATATCCATGCATTACTAACGCCCAATTGGTTATCCTTGGCACGGAGCCTTTCGTAAATATTTCAATTCACATAACAAATGTGGACGACGCCCTTTCCTTTCGCAGACACTATTACTGTTGGCCCTTATGGCTCACCAAAAAATAATTTTAATATGTTTAAAGATAAACAATTTAACTACTGGAAAAAGAACAGAAATATCACACATTTGTAGAATATCAAAACAATTTCAATGTTACACACATTAATCATGAATACTAATATTTTCGTGTATCTATCATCTCTGTCTTGTACACATTGTTGAATCGAGCTATCTGTTTCTGCGAGTTGTCAAATACTGCAAAATATCTGCAAATATTTTTGTAATATAATATATTTATTACCAAAATGCTGCGTTAATTTAACTAGTCAGCAGAAAATATAAAAAACAGCGAAAAAACCAAATCCATTCATACTACATTTGTTTGCATATTTAACTATTTATTTCTAGAATACATTTGGCAGCACTGATTTTAACATAATGTTCATTTGCAGGTTTTGATTCAATATATATTTCCACTTCCAGGTATAAGTTTAACTATTTGGGAATGGGAGCTAAGAATATAATAATAAAATATAATATATTAATATAAATTTATAAAAAAACTTTTTGAAATATTTTTTGCACCTGATAGTGATATTTTTTTGTTTTTTATTTATCTTTTGTAAATATTTTTTCTTTGTACATGTACGTATTTTGTGCCTTTTTCGCTTGATTTGTACATATTCTTGCACTATTAATTTATTATTTAATTAGTATGCTCAAATTAAATATAGAATGAATTTGATTTCCACCGTGGTTCCCATTCAGTATTCATTTAAATGCTTTTATTATGATGTAAAAGTTTTTTTTTAAATAATACTCGACAGAATGTTTAAGCACAAACAAATACGCCACAATTTGGTTATAGGTACACTGCGTGTCATATAAAACTGGTACAACTATGATGAACGAAAATAGTGTTTTTGTAGTTGTGTAAATTGATCTTTTAATATGTGTTAATGCTAAACCAGCTGTTATGGTATAATTTCTAGGGCAGTGATGACAGCTTAACAAAAATGTTAGTAGATGTAACGATAAAATTAAATTTTGTAAAGCAATAAAACGAAATGGAAAAAATAAAAATTTATTATATCATTTATACACAAACAGTAACTAGCTTAAATTTAGAAATAGCGTGATATTATAATAAATACAAAAGTATTACATTGTCACTGATTCGAATATTTTTTAAAATAAAAGTTGTTTGGTTTATTAGATGACTGACTTAAAAAATGTAAGACAAGGACCGTTGTAGGAAAAATAGGAAATGGAAGACCAGTTTTAACTTGAATAGAGCTAGACAAACCTTTAACTGATTATTTATAGGAAAATCCCTTTAATACGGCAAGACATGCAATAGATGCAGAAAACTTCAATGCCTCAGTAACAACAGTGTTAAGAAAAATTAGAAAACCTGATTTAAAGAATTGTGCATTTGTAGCCATAAAATTTCAAAAATAGCTACAAAATTTCAATAGAAAAGAAGAAAGTTCACAGTTTATAGATTTGGACACGACATCCACGTAATTCAAAATTAAAACATTTCAAAGAATTGCACTAACAAATAGATTGTAGACCAATGTAGCCATGAAAGTTTACATTCAATAATTAATAACGTGTCATAGCTCCATTATTATTGATAAGTTTTTGTAATCTCGTAGGCATTCTTCTTCTTTCGGTTCCGTCTTCACCTTAGTGAAGGTTGGCAACAATCTCGGCGAACTGGGTTCGGTTTTGAGCAGCTCGGAATAAGGAATGTGAGTCTAGTCCGGTCCAGTCTCTTATGTTTTTCAACCACGAATGTTGGCGTCTTCCTATACCTCGTCTGCCTTCTATTTTGCCTTCCATTATTATTTTCAGCAGCCTCATTCTATCACTCCTGATTACATGTCCCAAGTATGCGGTTTTTCTCTTCTTTATGTCGACAACTAAGTCTCTGTCCTTACCTAATCTTCTCAGAACTTCTTCATTACTGATGTGGTCTGTCCAGGGTATTTTTAAGAGCCTTCTATACACCCACATTTCGAAAGCTTCTAGCCACCTTAGTGTTTCGGCCTTTAGGGTCCAGACTTCGGATCCGTACAGCAAGACGGAATAGATGTAACAATTGACAAATCTAAGGCGTAATTTCAAGTTCAATGATCGGTTACAAAGCACTGGTCGCATTTTATTGAATACTGATCTGGCCTGTTCTATGCGCGATCTGATTTCTGTACTAGGACTCAGATCAGATGTTATCCAGGTACCTAAATACTTGAACTTGGTTACGTTTTCGATGGGTAGTCCTTTTATATATATATATATATATATATATATATATATCTGGTGCTGGATTAGTTCTTCTAGTGATGGCCATTACTTTTGTCTTCTTTATATTAATTTTAAAGCCCAGGGTCTCTCCTACTCTGTCGATCCGATTTAAAAGTTGTTGGAGTCCTTCTAAGCCATCGGCTATGATGGCGGTATCATCTGCAAAGCGTAAGTTGTTAATCAGATGCCCGTTTATTCTAATGCCGTGTTCCATACCCTGTAGAGCTTCATCGAATATGTAGCCAGAATATATATTAAATAGTAAGGGCGATAAGACACATCCCTGTCGCACTCCCCTATGAATGGGTACATCATCTGTTTTGTTTCCTTCGACCCTGATGGCTGCTGTTTGGTCCCAGTATAAATTTTTCAGGAACTGGATGTCGTTATTATCGAGACCCTTTTCTTTCAGGATGTTAAACAGGGCTGTGTGTTCGACTCTGTCGAACGCCTTCTCGTAGTCGATAAAACAGATGAAAGCCTCTTTTTGTTGATCTCGACATTTCTGTAACAGTACTTCCCTCGTGCCCATTCCTTCTCTAAAACCGAACTGTGCGTCATCTAGATCTATTTCGCATTTTTTGAATATCCGTTTGTGTATGATTTTTAAAAGAAGTCTTAATGCATGACTCATTAGGCTAATTAGTCTGAAATCTTCACATGTATGTGCATTTGCTTTCTTTGGTATGGGAATGAAGTCGGACTTCAACCAGTCGCGTGGGATGTTTCCGCTCTTGTAGATTTGATTTAGAAGCTTAGTCAAAACCTTTCTATTCTGCTCGTTCAAGAGTTTGAAAGTCTCAATGTGGATTCCATCTGGCCCAGCAGCCTTTCCTGTTTTGCAGGTTTTGAGTGCTCTTTCAACCTCCGATGTCAGAATATCTGGTGCCTCTTCTGAATCTTCTTTATTGTTAAAGTGACGTGGATCTTTAGTAGAGAATAGTTGTCGAATATAATTTATCCAATGGTCTTTCAGTTCTTTTTCGTCTAATATGGGTTTATTGTCGTGTCCAACTATTCTGTTTGGGATGTTCTTTCTTCCCTGGACTACCATTTCTTTAACTTTCTTATGAATTGCGGAATGATCGTGCTTTTGTTGTAACTCTTCAATCTCACAACATTTCTGGGCCATCCAGTATTCTTTTGCTTCCTTTATTTTCTTTTCTATTTGTTTGTTAAGTGTTTTGTACAAAGTCGTATACCTATTCTTGTATGTTCTGCGTTTATCCATCATATTTAATATTTCTTCAGTCATCCATTCTTTTTTCTTGTTTGTACGTGTTGGACCAATTACTTCCTTCTCAATTCTATGTATTTTATCCCGTAGGCATTGAGTCAATTAAATTTAATGTTAAATTTTCATTTTCTGTCAAGCTTTCCCAGGTTTCTTCTATTAGGGTCCATAAGTGTTCTTTGTTTTGTGGAATTGTATTTAAAGTATTTAATTTTTTTACCAGAAGCCTCCAAACATTCTCTATTGGATTAAGGTCTGGACTTTTAGCGACCCATGGAAGCGTTCCAATGTTATTTTCAGCAATATAATTGCGTGCCCAGCGAGCAGTGTGCACTGAGCAATTGTCATGTTGAAAAATAAAATTATCGTTGGGGAAGATTTCCCTAACCGATGGTAACATTACCCCATCTAAAATATTCATTAGTTCCTCGCATTTAATCTTCCTTCGATTCTCCGGCACATTCATAAACCTCCTCTATACATCCAAGCCCAAACATTTACAGAAAATCGTCCAGACTTATCATTAGAAGAAATATAATTTTCATTAAACCTAATATGGCCGTCATTATGTGATTGGAGTAGTTTTTCATCGGAAAAAATTACCCTGCTCCAAAAATTTAATGTATCGTTTAAAACCTAATTTAAGGCAAATATTAATCTACCTTGCTTATGTTCTTCATTTAGTTTGTATTTATGGGCGGGTGCACAATTATTTAAATTAGTTTTTCTAATTCTTCTTAATGCGGTTGTTACTGAAGCATTAAAGTTTACTGTAACTTTTGCATGTTTTGCAGTATGAAATGTATTTTCCCTTAAGTAATCAGTTAATGCTTCATCTTGCGCCGCTGTAGTTATAAATGGTCTTCTAGTTCCTCTTTTTCTGCTAACAGTTTGATCGTTATCCCACCTTCTTTTAATGTTTTGAATCGTGGTTTTGCTTCTATTAAACTCTTGGGCAAGTCGTCTAATAGACCAACCATCCTCCATTTTGGAAATTATTCGCATTTTATTAAATTCACTTAAATGGGCGGGCATCGTAGATAATGTGCTTTAACAAATTTGACACATGTGACTGATTGTCATTTTGATTAGTTAAGCTTGGTTTAATAGGGAAAATAAAAGTGTACCAGTTTTATATGACGCGGATTAATTTTGAATTTAGCTTTTATTACAAAACTGACATTTCTCAATATACTTAATATGCAAGAATCTCATTTGAAAATTTGAAATTGAAATACTGATTATATAATTTGAGCATGCCAAAGACTGGAGAAGCTTTATGAAAAACGTTTACAAATATGTATATTTTTTAAATTTGTTGCAATGAATTATTTTTTTGCTACGTAGCAATTATATTTGGTGGCTGTAGTTTTATGTAAAAGCAGTGATGGAGGTATCAACAGATGGACTATTTCTAGGCAACTCTGCAATAGCTGGAAATACCATTAAATGAATCAATGGTGATCAACATATAAATGGTAGGAATTCCGTTTTTCATTTTTGTTATTTTGTTCCCCATTATTAATATATTAATTCAATTCATATATAAGTATGCAAGACAATAAAAGTATCAATTTTCTTCAATAAAATAATTGATTTTCTGAATGGGAAAAAATTATTAGTATTTGTTCTTATTTTGTAGATGATATAACTGATTGTTTATCCCTTCTCATATAATTGAATACATATAAGTTTTTCCTATCTGTCTCCATTTATCATATTTGTACATCCAAACTAGACCTATTAATATTTATAATGTGGCTGTACCTCATCTACTTTGCTTGAATTGCTATCCTGATACCCTCACTTCAAAAGATAATTATTAAGAATCCAAGTTGATCTTACTCTGCTCCTTATTGGTTTGTTCATTTTTCTGCCTCTGATATTCTTAGGATTTTTTTCATGTTTATCAAAATTTCTCGTTTTGATAGTTCTTGTATAACCTCCGGTGGTGAGAACAGAATAAGGGAAAAATTAGATTTTTAAGATCATACGTTTATTTCAAAATTTGCTCTTTATTTTAGGTTATATTTTTGTATTTGTATCTACCATTACCATCAATGTTATGTTTTAGTGAATGCTTATTATTTATTCTATCCTGCTGTTCACAAAATCTATACTTTGTTTCCTAATATAAGAGAATAATAATATAAAAATTTTCAATAACCGTACTCATTAAACAAGGTGAACAGCTTAAAGGTTGTACCATAAACTTTTTAAAAATTGTATATTTCAGTTATTTAAGACCTATGCATTCCGAATCTGCCCTAAATTCCTCCATTCTTATTTGCACACAATAAAAAGACAAGATTGGTGAACAAAAGTAATCGACAGTGGTATTATTACAGTTAATGTATTATAAGAATAGTAATATTTATACATGATTCTAATTATAAAGTTGGACAGATAATTATAATATTAATTATCCTAATAACTACATAAAAACATTTTAACCCTTAACTACTGTGGTACAAGTTTAATGACAGTGCGTGTGTGGTGCGGTCATGGTGACCGGAATCTATATTTACCATAAAAAAATATATAATTGAATTTTTTCACATTATTTTATTGTAATAATATATATGGAGTATTTTTTTATGCAAATAAAATATATATAATTAAAATCCGGCCATCTTCTTGCAAAATTTTATTTTCTTGGTTAACTTCTTGTTTTTTAACAAAATTAGACATTTTATTTATTATTAAGCAACAAAAACCAATGATTCTAAAATGAAACTAGTTTTTTTCAAGACAGAGGTATAAACATTGAAAAAAAAAATAGAATTTTCACAAAAATAACACGATATAAAAAATTATAAATTAGACCTGCAGTTTAGACAAATATATGTTGAACATTCACCACAAATTGGCTTGGTACACGTGTAACGTTTTACTTTTTAGTCTTGAAGGACAAGTGTAGCAAGTTTCTCCATGGGAACTTCTTCTAGACGTTCTTCAGGAATGTTTAAAATACTCCGTATTGGCGAATGTAGCTCTCGAGGAATCCTTGGACTAACGGATCTTTCTAAATGTGGCCCCACTAACTCATTGGCAAGTTCTTTTATGAAATCGGTTTTTTGAACTGATTTACTATTTCTAATACTCTGATAGCACTTATGTCCATGATTCTGAAAAATACCACTATTGGCCACAGTCTTGTGCGGCGGCTTGTTAAATGTTTGGCGCACTTTTCGTCAACCGCATCTACTTCACCTTTTGTGGAATTATAGTAAGTGATAATCTCCGGCAGTTTCGTATTATCGTCAAATGATTTTGAATGGTGCATAGACGATACAAGAATAACTGCTTTATTTCGTTTAGGGACATGTGGAACCAAAGTAATTTCTTTAGTAAAACCAAATAATGTTCCCTCCTCACCAATTTTTCTGCTCCTTTTTGGTAGGAACTCGGAGGGATATTCCTTTTTATTTTTCTTTACTGTTTCGACATATGTGAGCCCTTGATTCGCTAGCTGCTCGACCCTCTAAGGAAGTGAACCAATTATCGGTAGTTATTTTTCGATTTGATCTTTCTATTGGCTACTAGTCTCAGTACGGACTGTGTTGGTTATGCAAATTTTCTTTCAAACCAAATCCATCTGAGTCTTTGCCAGTATATATAGCCATTAAAAAAGTACTGAGCACGAGCATCTGTCATGCATACGATTTTATTGCCATATTTACATGGCTTGTTAGGCATGTACATCTTGAATCTGCATCTTCCCCGAAAAGACACCAACATCTCATCAATGCAGCAGTTAACTCCCAAAGAATATGCATTCTGACAATTTTTAATAAACTGTTCAATAATTTCAGATATTGGAGCTATAAGGATCTTCTTTCTTTCTGAAATTTCAGTCTAAAGAATTATCAAAGCGTCAGCACGCATCGAAATATTTCTCACCCAGTGCCGTCAGTTGCAAATATTCGTGATTTGACACAAATATTGCGGTATAAAACAACAGTCCGATAAATGCTCGTAACTCAACGATGTCCAAATCTTAATGCTCTGCCGTAGAAGAATTATTTAGCATTTTTATTTACTGATTAGTCCAGTCTAAAATTATGTTTAACATATCATCTTGGATAAGCAAGCTCCACACTGCAGATGGTTGTGCTTCTTGTTCCAATAGCCCAGCGGATTCTCGTAAAGTTGGTGAACATAGAACAATATTATGCTTCTGTGTTCGACTGCAACATAGAAAGCTTTCGGATGACCACTTGAACCGGTTTTTACTAAAGAAATTTTTTGAACTTTTTGGTGCTTGATTTACCAGTTGCTTATCAGCATCCTCCAGTTCATTTAAATTTGCCAACTCTTCATCTTCCCCTTTTTGCTCCGAATCAGTGTCATGTTCACTGGGTTCGTAGACACTTTCGCTTGCACTCTCTTCATCGCTATCAATCGCATTTTCCGTTTCTGTCATCCAACCATTCATAGCAGTTTCCTCAAAATCGGGATCTGTGAAACGAAGTTTTTTTTGAAGGTCTGACACCACAATTAGCCATTATAAAACAATATATGGGTAACAAACACAGCAAGAATAAATTACACTAATGCTGTGCTGAGGTCACTATGATCGCAAAAAAATTTCAACTCGACGTAATTTAAAAACAAAAGCAAGTAACACGCGACTACCCCGGCTGTATTCTTAAAATACATTAATTTGAAGGTATAGAAACGCGCGACGCTATACAATTAGGGAGGGGCTTAACACTAGAGATGTTCAAATAGGCATCGGTCACGGTGACCGCACCACAGTACTTAAGGGTTAAAAGTGAGAATTTTATGAAAATAGACAAACTGTAACAAATATTACGAGGGTTTTTTTTCAACCTCCGATAGGCTATAAAGAAAAGACGGGTGAATATACAAAAAAGATTTTATTATCCGAAGTAATGTACAATGCAGGTTATTTCTCTACATAATCACCTTGACGATTGAGACATTTATCATATCTGTGAACAAGCTTTGCAATACCCTCCTCATAAAATGTTGCTGCTAATGATTGGAAGTGAGTTGTGACGGTGAAAGATGAAAGTCACTCGGCGCTAGGTCGGGACTAGATGGTGGGTGTTCAAAAATGTCCCATTGCTGAAGAAGCCGTTGGGTTACTCGCGCGCTGTGGGGACGGGCATTGTCATGGAGCAAGACAATTCCAGAAGTCAGCATGCCTCTTCGTTTGTTTTGAATAGCTCTCCGTAATTGTCGCAAAGTTTCACAATAAGTATCTGCATTAATTGTTGTTCCCAGCTGCATAAACTCCACAAGCAACATACCTTTTTGGTCCCAAAAAACAGTTGCCATAATCTTAAGGTTATCATCAAATTCAAACTCACCCTCAACCAATATTGCATGGACATATTCAACAACCCCAGTATACTGTCAGCCAACCATCCCCTCCACAGCAAGCATCACATAGCCAAAACTACTGTAGAATGTCATCAACTAGTGAAGAAGAATTCGCAGGTTTCGATGAGTACGAGCAAAATAATAGCTCCAACAAAAATAGTTGGCAAGTAGTTAAAAACACAAAGAGAAGAAAAATTAGTGCAACAAATAGACCACAAGAGACAGTAACAAATAACAAGTTTAGCCCCTTAACACAGGAAGAGATAGTAGACGCCACAAAAATCAACGAAAATGAAAATAAAACACCAAAACCACCTCCAATATACGTATACGGAGTAATTAACTACGGGGAGATGATAGGACAACTGGGCACAATAGCAGAAAGCACACAATACACCACAAAATCCCTAGCCGACAATACTGTAAAGATATGTTGTGACACACCAGATACATATAGGAAGGTAATAAAACACATGAGGGACAACGACGTAATACACCATACTTACCAACCTAAAGAAGAGCGTGCCTATAGAATTGTCATTAAACAATTACATCATACTACGGACATAGAAGAAATAAAATCAGAACTAACCAAAAATGGACACAAGGTGAGAAATGTAATGAATTGTAAGAGCCGAATAACAAAAGAACCGCTGAATATCTTTTTCGTCGATCTAGAACCAGCAGACAACAACAGAGATATCTACAAGCTGTCAAATCTACAAAACAGTGCTATTCAAATAGAACCGTCCAAAACAACAAAGGGTATTACACAATGCATGAGATGCCAGCAGTACGGACACTCAAGGTCATACTGCAACAGACCATTTGCGTGTGTCAAATGTGGTGGAGCACATAATACGACAGCCTGCAAAAAAGTAAAGATACCCCTGCTAGATGTGCTCTATGTGATGGTGCCCACCCAGCCAACTATAAGGGATGTGCATTCTACCATAGTCTATTTAAACCAAACAATGACAACAATCGTATGAATATACAAAAAAATGCAAATAACACTACAACTAGACCTATTCTGCATACAACGAAACCAGTGCCCCAAAACCACTATCCTATACATCCACAGAATAGCTATGCCAACGTAGTAAGAAATGATAGTGAACAACAGACAAATTTTAATATTAATGACATAATGAACAAATTTCTTGAGGAATTTAAAAACATGTTTCAACAACTACTACAACAAAACAGCATGGTTCTAAACATGCTATCAACGCTTGTATCAAAAATTCAATAGTTTCATTAAAATCGCAGAGTGGAATGCCAATGGGCTTCCACAACATAAAAACGAGGTAGAGTTATTTCTTCATCACAATGAAATAGACATTCTATTAATAAGTGAAAACCACTTCACAAGTCGAACTCACTTCAGGATACCTCAATACACAACTTATTCATCAAACCACCCAGACAATACAGCCCATGCTGGATCGGCCATCTTGATAAAAAACACCATAAAACATGTTGAACTACCAAAATACGCCCAAAATAGTTTACAAGCCACAGTTTTAAAAGTTAGTATGAGGTCATATGAGCTAACAGTTGCAGCAGTCTACTGTCCTCCTCGTTACAACTTGAAGAAGGAAGACTACAGGAATTTCTTTGATACTCTAGGCCACAAATTCGTTGCGGGGGGAGACTTCAACAGCAAACATATCTTATTTGGATCTCGTATCACAACTACTAAAGGCAGAGAATTAGTAAACTTAATACATGAAAACAACTACCACCCCCTGGCAACTGGCACCCCTACTTATTGGCCAACAGATCCAAATAAGACACCTGACCTGCTGCACCTATTTATTACCAATGGTATTTCCCCTGCTTACATGGACGTCATGCCAAACTATGACCTCTCATCAGACCACTCTCCGATTATAGCAACAATCAGTAGTTTCATAGTTTACAAAACGATAACACCAAGGTTACATAACAGTAGAACTAACTGGGAAAAATACCGAGCCAAACTAGAAGAGGATATCAGCCTCCAAGTAAGTCTCAAAACATCAGACGAAATAGATGGAACACTAACATCTTTAAACTATATGCTCAAAGAGGCCGCACAAAATGCCACCCCTGCAACTAATACAGGTAATAAAGTTCACTACATCCCAGCGGAAATTAAAAAGCTAGTAGCCCAAAAAAGGAAGGCAAAAGCAAAATGGCATCGTAGCCATGCCCCATCGGACAAGACCACACTGAATAGACTAAGTAACCAATTAAAATCTAAACTCAAAGAGGAACAAGAATGATCATTTACATATTATATAACGAATCTAAACCGGCAAGACAACTCAATATGGAAACCAATAAAAAATTCCAAAAAACCTAAAACCCAGGTACCCCCAATTAGAAACGAGCAGGGAACTAATCTACAGTGGGCCAGAAATGACGATGAAAAAACGGCGCTATTTGCTGAGCATGTAGCTCAAGTATTTACACCCTACAGTGACGCACCAGATATTGAAATTGAAAGCAACCTAATCAACATTCCAGAAAACATCCCACCAATTAAACCACTAACCAAAGATGAAGTCCAAAAAGAAATCCAATACTTAAACAATCGAAAAGCCTCTGGACTCGACAAAATAACTCCTAGGATGATAAAGGAACTACCAGAGAAAGGAATCATACTCGTTACTCTTATCTTCAATGCCATATTACGCTTAAACTACTGGCCCAAGCTATTTAAAACAGCTGAAATAATCCCAAAAGAGGGCAAAAATCCAAGCGAAGTAACATCATACAGGCCAATAAGCTTGCTACCAATGGTATCAAAAATACTTGAAAGACTGCTGCTACAAAGAATCAATTCAGATCCGGAAACAGAAGAATGGATTCCTCACCACCAATTTGGTTTTCAGAAAGATCACTCCACGGTCCAGCAGGTTCATAGAATAGTTCATAACATAAATACAGCAATGGAAAACAAGCAGTATTGTACAGCTGCCTTCTTGGATATTAGTCAAGCCTTTGGCAAGGTTTGGCACACAGGTCTGGTATTCAAAATAATGAAATATCTTCCCATCACCTACCTGAAATTATTGAGATCCTACCTAAGCGACAGAGAATTTCGAACGAGAATGAATGAAAGTCTTTCCAATAATTTTCCAATTAAATCCGGGGTACCGCAGGGCAGTGTTCTTGGACCGCTGTTGTATGTACTACATACAGCAGATCTACCAACCAACAATGAAACATTCACTGGAACTTTTGCAGACGATACCGCCGTCCTTGCAGCCCACGAAAACCCAGCTACAGCGTCTTCGATTCTTCAGGCACAACTAAACAACATTCAAACTTGGTTATATAAGTGGCGGATCAAAACGAATGTAACAAAGTCAGTCCAAGTGACCTTCACGTTGAGAAAATAACAGTGCCCTCCAGTGACACTTAATAACATCCAACTTACACAATCCCCTAGCACCAAATATCTAGGAGTGCACCTCGACTCAAAACTCAACTGGAAAGAACACATACTCAAGAAGCGGAAACAAATTGACCTAAGAATAAAAGACCTACACTGGCTAATAGGCAGAAAATCGAAATTGAGCCTAGAGAACAAAATCCTCGTGTACAAAGCTGTCATCAAACCAATCTGGACGTACGGTATACAACTCTGGGGATGTTCGAGCAAGTCGAACATAACCATAATCCAAAGAAGCCAGTCTAAAATATTACGTATGATAACTGACGCACCCTGGTACGTGTCAAATCTAACACTCCACGAAGACCTAAGAATACCATTTTACAGGATGTAATTACAGAACAAAGTAAGAAGCACCACAAAAGACTAGAATCGCACAGCAACCCCCTACTCCATCCCCTAATAGAACCGCAAATTGACAGAAGACTCAAAAGAAACTGGCCAGCCGATCTGAAAAATGATTAAAGGGGTAGCCTCACTGGAGAAGACCTCACCACGCCAATAGGAACACACTGTTACCGAGCCAACAAATTAGCCTATAGAACTGTTTGTTTTGATTGCTAAGAAAAGTGATATAATAAAAAAAAAATCTTAAGGTTGTTGAGGATTCGTTTGAATTTTGTGGGCTTTGGAGAATTTGTGTGCATTCATTGTTGTGATTGTCGTTTCGTTTCAGGCGTATCATATTGAACCCATGTCTCATCACCTGTCACAATGGATTTCAAAAAATCTTCTCCATCAGTATTGTAACGGTCAAGAAATGCCAAAGCAGCATCCATTCGTAGATATTTGTGGTTGTCACTAAACATCCTTGGGGCCCAGCGAGCACAAACTTTTCTATAGCGCGATTGTTCAGTAACTACAGAATAGAGGGAAGATCTTGATACTTCTGGAAATTTCACCGATAATTCACTTATGGTGAACCTTCGATTTTCCTCACTTGGTCAACTCGTTGAACAAGGTCGTCTGTAGCCACAGACTTGCGTCCTTGACCCCCTTCTTCATACACATCAGTTCAGCCATCTTTAAACTTTCGACACCATTCACGAACAACACCATCACTCATAAAGATGTCTCCATACACTCGACTTATTCTTCGATGAATTTCCGCCGCACTGTTATCTTCTGCTTGTAAGAAACGAATAACACTTGACAATTCACGCTTGGCGGGAGAATCAATAGCGACAGCCATGTTTACCTGACTGCAGCTCAATAGAAAATGACGTGTTGGACTAAAAATAGAGAAAAATTCGTAATGAATTTTGTTGGATGGCTTGGTTTTTTGGGTGGAATTGTTGTTTTCAAGAATGGTGCCCTGGTGTAGGATTAGTCTCCTCTTCAGGGCTGAGATGGGGGTGTATTGGATGATTTAGTGCGCGTTGACTGAGAAATTGAACTGGGGGTTGAAAAAGTGTCTAGTAATTTTTTTTTGAAAAAGTGACTAGGAAAGATTTTTTACAAAGTATGGAATTGAGAGTATTAGGTTGGGCTTTTCGCTAGAAAGTAACTGGAGGGTTGTTTTATTTTGGGGTGTATCGGGGGTTGATATTAGGAAGCGGAGAAGCTCAAAAGTGTGCGGAGATGGTGTGACAAAAAGTGTCTAGGATGGAAGCGTAAATGTAGAAGACGAACCATGTATCGCTGCTGATACATAGATATATGCGTTGAGCAGGCTAGGTGTCACAAATTATTTGATGAAAAATGGGTGTTATTTACTGAATTTGAAATGTCTCCGATATTTTAAGAGTGAAATATTAAAGATTTTATTGGTTTTTGGAATTTTAGAAGAAAAGGTGTATAGGAGACATTTTTCAAAAGTGTATCGAATTGAGTGGTTTGTTGAAATTGGATGAAATGTTGCGGTGGCGTGCCTTAGGGGAGTTTGGACGTTTACGATGGTTGGCGATAATAATAATAATCCTAAATATGAGCGGTTACAGCTGCGGCTGCATTATTCCCTGTCGACGATCGTCGGTCCATTTGGCGTGTTGGACTCGCCGGTGACAGAATATATGGAAGAGGAGATGCGCAGCCGCCTACTACGCACACTAGCCACTTCGCGCATGCCTAGCCTTCGTACTAAGCGATCGGAGGTTCAAAAGAAAACCTCGTAATATTTATAATAAAATCTTCTATTTACAATACAACTCAAATTTCAAATGTCTCACTCATTGGGGCTAATCCCCAGCAAACAATTTCGATCGGCCTTATTCCGGCCCAGAATCTGCTGGCCAGATCAGGCCAGAACGGCAAAGCACCTATAGCCTATGGCGGGGCGGTGAAAATAGGAGACACCGGCCATCATCAGGGCCGGAAATATTGCAATGGAAGTTACCTACTCAGTGGGTTGGCCCACTGAAAATTATACACATTAAATGGATTGCCTTCTAATTGGAAAGTAATAAATAAAGTTCAATATATTTTGAGTGAAAAAAAAGTTCAAATTTTCCTTAAGCAATTGAACCAAAATGAACTTGAATTCCTAGAATAATATCACAAAAAACTGGAGAAAAATCCAAAGTTTATACATACTTTAATGAAATACATGTAAAATATGTATAGGATACAACATAAAATAATTCTTCGGTTTGATAGTAAAAAATATCACAAATATTAAATAAAATAAAGGAAACAATAACATAAAACAATTCTTTGGTATGAAAGAACAAATATCATTGAAATGTGTCAGTGTGATCATCTTCCCCTTCTTCTACTGGCTTTGTCCTCCTTCTGTTCCTCCCTCCTTGACGATCAGAAGCAGTTCTAAGCCAGATTTTAATTACACTGGCAATTTCAGTTTCCGTGGAATTTTTGCTAAACGGATTTTTTCGAAGACAAACTGAAAAAAAATTAAGTGGGGTCAAGTGCATATGTAACTGGCACATGAAGGGTTCATGCAATTGACATATTGATTTCTCAGAAACAACAAAACCTGGATTTAGTGAAGTTCTAGTATTCCTATTTTTTCATAATTTTCAAGAACAATTTTTTTATGTCAGTTATTGAGTGATAACATTAAGGGTCTGAGATACAGAACCATAAAAATATCATGTAATGAATACACATTTATGATAGCAACTCCCCTAATATCATTCTTAGAACATTCCTTAAACTTAAAACGAAATGTGGGTTAGGCAGCAGAAGTTGATGGGGTGGGCTCATACGAGTCTGATTGTACCCTAGACTCCCTAGAGATAGATATGCGCATATCAGAACCTCGACTTCTGTACTGCGTTGTCACTGTTTCGTCAATTCCTTTCAAGACTACAGATTGTTCCAAAATTTTCTTAATCAGTTTATATTTATAACTTCTGGAATAATTCTTGAACATTTTGTCGTTATTTTGGCGGTAATACTCAAAAAACTAATGAAGGTTTTGTTTCTTATAACTGACGCTATTACTGATTATAGATATAAACACTAACTTACCTCAATTCATCAGGAGAAGTTGTCATCATTTTTCTTTACTGCCCACACCGGATCTTGGTGTTCACAAAAGTATTAGTGGTAAAAATATATAAACAAAAAAATTAGAATAAACATAAACAATGAACCATTAATGTGACAAAACTGTCGACAGAATCAGTTTGACGCTACGTTTATGGTTCACATGACCGCTTTCGATTATCGCATACTCGTTTTCAATTGGCTGAATGAGAGCTTTTCATTCAAACATTCAGATGATGATACGTCGTAAGCTCAGAAGCTGAAAGAGTATGTGTACCTGGCGTCAGTGCTGGTTTAAACTTAATACTCACAGTACCACATATTCAGCAGGACGGTATATTGTTGTGTGATATATTTTTGGGTTTGGAATTGGTCAGTAGGTTTTATTAATAATTCCTTACTCGAGGAAGCAACAAAGTAATTTTATTTTTATACCACAAATTTTACTCAAAATAATAATAATAATAATTCTTCAAAAAATAGCTTTTGTCCGCATTTCTGATATTGAAATTGAAAATTTTTTTATTAAGTACCAAAATACACATCCAAAAAATACATTTTCTATTGCCACGGAAGAAAATTCTTGTGTGTGGCTCAAAAGATTACAAAATTAATGACTTACATATGTAATATATAATGCTATACTATTATAAAACAAAACCAAAAATTTTCTTAATATTTTAGAAATTTTCATAAATTTATGAATCTCCCCTAACGACACCGGTCCAAAAAAGCAATGCAAGGTGAAAATAAGTTTTTTCCTGATTAATGAGAAAAGATGTTATTAATTTGGTCATAGTTAAGTATAATCCATTCAACAGAATGTTTCTTAAAAACATTAACACGTTCTAAATTTCTAATATTAGTATCGATAAAATTTATAAATATATGAATGTAATTTAAAAAGTATCTCCCCCCCAATCTAGACTTTGTACTAAAAGAATAGGCATTATCGTTACTAAAATTTCTTGTGAAATAATTATGAGGTAATGCATTAGTGAAATTTTTTTTCATATACCAATTCATTAAAAGTGTCTTTACATATATCTGTCTAATATTTAAGAACGAACTAATTTGAAACAAATCTTTTGTAGGAAAATCGAATGGTTTTTTATACATGATTTTAATTATTTTTCTATGAAGAATATCCAGCGGCTTTAGAGTAGTATCAAAGACTCCACCCCAACCGAGACAACCATACCCTAGAATAGAATTTACAAGTCCATAATAGATAATTTTTAAGGAATGTAAATCTGTAATATTTGCTAATTTTTTAAAAACATATATTAAATATCTTAATTTTTTGCACATGTTATCAATTTGGTAAGACCAACTTAAAAAGGAATCTATTATTATCCCAAGATATTTAGCCTTATTTTGTAAAAGTAAAGTATTAGAGTTACACGTGCATGTAGAAGTATTCATAGAAGATGCATAGCAGTCACAACTGAAATGTGTAATAATTTTGTTATATGAAGGTAAACTTTTTTTACGTTTGGCAAAAGGGATTATTACTGTTTTTGCTTCATTAAGAAGTAGACCATTAATGTTCATCCATTTCTTAGCTAAGTAAAGTCCAAATGATACTTTATTCCTAAGTGTATCCCAATTATTATCGTCAAAAACCAAAACCGTATCATCGGCGTAAGCCGTAATCTTGCCAATAGTATTGGCCCATTGCTGGCTGGATTCTAAGTATCCGATTACAATATGCCATACATTGGGCCGACATTTTGCTGATGTAGCTTTGACGTTGCCAGCATATTGCCGACCGATCATGCATTGGGCCAGAAGACGGCTAGAGATTCATTGTTTGCTGGGTCTGTTCCAATCACATGTCCGACGTATTTCATTTTTCGCAGTCCACTGTGTTTTTATTTCCTCTTTCAACATCTCTCATTTTAAAATTATTTTTATGATTTGTTACAAACCTCTCATCTTGCAGTCACTATTCTATAGATTTATACACAAATTCTATAGAGTTATTAACAATAATATGGCGAAAGGCGAGAAATACAGTTATAGTTATTTTTGAAGCTACTTGTTTTCAACAAATTTTATACAAAGAGGTTAATTATATTTTAACATAAGCCAATGAATGATGTCATTTGTGTTGCAAGAAGATATTGGTTTTCTTTTCATGCTCTTTTCAGTGATGTCAATGACTACCATCAAATATCGTCATTATTTCGCCTTTCTCTATTAATAGAAATTTTCTGTTTGAATTTTTTTCATAACGGAAATTCATTTATTTCTAGTATATGATTTTTCGAGCTCCAAATATCTAGTTTTCATTGGAAATAGTGTTGAACACATTGAGCATAATAATTTACAAACAAGTAGGACCATATTGTTATCTCCTATCATAGGGACGGATGTACATCTACTTAATATTTCCTGTAGCTATTTACACATTTTTCTTAGATTTTAATTAGCTATCCAATGATATCAACATTAAATTGAACCTCCCACGCCTGTAGGTGTAATTATTTTTTAGCTGTATAAATGAAAACCAGTGCAATCTCATCACTATTTAACTATTGCAATTGTTCATATGGTAGATAATATTTTTTTGGTTAGAATTGTTAGTATAGTTTACAGATTACTTATACTATGTTGACATACTAAACTGATAGTGGTTTTCTTTTTAAATCGTAATTATTGATCATTATATACTTTATTTGGGCAATTCTGCCCTGCTAAGACAAGAGATCGTAACTGATAAAGTTTCCAGTGACAATTCGAATCTTGGAATATTTACATTATTTTCAAAAAAATTATGGTCTGAACGGAATAATAAACTACATCTAAATATACAAATGAATCGATTGATATCCCAAATGCGACCTGGTAGAGATATTTTGAAAGTTATGGAGTTTTGATTTAGCAAATATTCAGATTTTTTGCATTGACAGTGAACTATCTTTTTCACAGTTAGGTTTTTTGACTTTGGATTATCGAGATACGACATATCTTCTTAGTGATACACAATTGTAGATTAACATGATGTTAACTTACGACATACTGTCTTGAAGATTTTTTGGAATGTATCCTGTGAATTACATGTATTATTAATTGTTACAATCAAGTTATCATGGGTTGAGACAATTAATAGTAAAATATCATTCTCCATTAAGTAATAAAACAACGGAATGAATAAACTGCAAACTAAGTCATAAATAAATAATTCTTTTAGACATCAAGATTGGTATCATGTTCCTGATTTTCGGGCAAACTTTGCCAAAACATCAACCTGCTCTGTGAAATACCCATTGCTGTTAGCTTCTGTATAAGATTCTGTTTTATAATCACACTTACACCTCTAGGAAATTCTCTGTTTTCTGGCTTAAGGACACCTCCTTCCCTTAATGCATTCGAAGTGAGGAAATCTAGTTCAACTAAAGCGCTCTCGAAATTTGTCTTAACAAGAATGTCTTAGATCCTTTGACAAAAGTTGCCTCGCAAATATTAGAAAGGTAAGGTTTAGGTTGCGTTTTACTCAATTTGAATCGGGAAGAAAAATCTTTTACGTTTCAAAAAATCGTACAAGTTCATTTCTATACAGATATTTCTGCCACTATTTGATGATTGAATTCAATTCTTATAATCGTCATCGTCTAAAACCTTTCTTTTTTGTTTTAAAAGACTTCTCCACCGGGTGGTGGAAGTTTTGTTATTTATTAAAACATGATGTTTTGTTTTATTATACGCTTTATTATATATAATCCACTCTTACAAAAACCACACCTTGACCCATTTATTACAGTACTTATTCACCAATTGACATTTTTGACAACTGTCATGGATGAAGGAATTGAGCGCGCTTAAGGCTTATTCACAATAAAGATTTCAACAGGAAGGAGTCTGCCCTTATAAAGGTGTGACCCGTTTGCAGATATTTCAATTTCATTCCAGTTTTTATTCTGTGCTGCGCAATTATCCATCCATAATGTAATCTTTATGGCATCTCTGTTTAGGAGCAAACATTTATTGAATGTCGATATATCACCTTGTGATCGTCCTGCAGTACCCTCGTGCCATATCACGGCCACTGGCTGTTTAGTTTTGGTTTGCTTGCCAAGATGAGCAAAACTTTCATTAAAGCAAATTATTCTTGGGACAAATGTTATGTCTTTGAACATATCACACCTTGGAAGCATGATCACCTAGTCCTATCGCCTTTTTTTTCTGATGGGTGACCTTTCTTGGAAGATTGTACTGTAATTTCCTCTGGCGAAGTTTTTGAGAGAACATCCCTTACAATGCGATTATTTTTATCCTGATACCCTAACGTTCCCTAAAAAACTTTTGACACACCTGAACATCTATGCCTTGTTCGTCTTTTAAATAATATTTTATCGTTTTATTCCTTCTGGAGTTTTCTCCTACACTTTTCTTCTTTTTTATAGATTTTTTTGCGGTGCTGATTATAAACTGGTGTTGTTGGGTTTGGGTCAGTTTCCAATACTGAGATGAATATTTATTTGTCTCTCTTTGTTGATGACCTCTAAACATTGACGCACACACCCACCCGCACATGTTTCTCTGAGAACATACTTTGCAAGTCTGTCTTTATTCTTTTTATCTTTTCTTTCTTTCAGCGTGATTTCAAATTTCATTGTGTACATTTTCTGTTTATTTTTTTTTCGCCAATTTCTATAGCACTATTAATTATATTGGTCAAAACTTCCCTTGCAATATCTTCTGAATTTGTATTATCAGCAGCATTAATTAAAATGTTGGACACTATGTTAATGGTTCCAGATCCTGAAAATATATTACATCCTTTTTAATAAGTGGATAATCAACAAATAATGACATATATGATGGTTTTTATTTTCCCATTTATGAACAATTATTGTTAAAAATATATAGAATACATCACAGGAAATAAAATTATTTAACAAATTTACCTTTGGAGTTATTCTCAATCGCAGGTAAAATATGGTCTGATAATTCTACAGTGTTTTCTGGCTTGTTTTGTGCGCTTGCGTCTCTCTCAGCCGGGAAATCAAACAGTCGCCGCACGTGCTTTTTATCTGGCAATTTTTTATCGGGACAGTTTTCTAAAATGCAGAAAATCAGAAACATTGTTTAAAATAATTATTATTTTTGGCACAATCATTTCGAGTCCAAGGGGTAACTTATTTTTTTTGACGTAAAACATTATTGTTATACCAACGATTCCCTGAACCACCATAAATATTGGTTGTTATATTACTCGGATACCATGTATGTCGACATTAAAACAAAAACATTTATAGTGAAATTTTAACATATTATAGTACTTTGTACTTACTCTTTTTATTTATTACACTACTAGGTTCGTAGTCCGGATCTTTCAAAATGCCATCGGCATTTAAATCATGATTTGTTTTACGTTTTGGTGAGATCTTGGACCGCGCCGATAGCTCCTAATTGGCACTGGCCAATGCGAGCATTTTTTTGGATCTGTCAGACATTTCCAGTTTCTATAAAATTAAATAATACAGTTTTAATAAAGTTTAGTTTTTGAATTCAGGATATAGATTACATCCTTAATCTATGAAAAACGTAAAACAGAAGGAATTCAGAAAACCTACCTATAAACTTACCGGTTATATTCTCTCTAAACCACAATACCCAATTTTATTAAAACAAGGCAGTTCTGATGAATGATTACATCTGAATATAACGAATAATCCGGTATACTAAAACATCGGCCAACTATTATTATAATAACAATTATAATAATTACCAACAAATCAAGACACTTTTACAATTAAAATACTTTAAACTCAAAACAATTACAACCACACTTTTGCTTTCGATCATGAACTAACCACTGTGTACAACGCCATTAAGTCGTAACTCATCAATTTGATACGCATATAATACACGCTACATACACCTGATACTTGGTCCAAAAGTCGTATGAGAAAAACATAGGACTATTCGATTTTGTATATGAAAGATAAGTCATTTTGACTTTGTACAGCGGCATTTTTTCTTGTTATGACACAGATTAGAGAAAGAACAGATACGAATCCCGGTAAAACATCAAACGATTTTCAACTCCGTCTTCAATGACCTCGGACCTTTAACTCGGTATGGCCGCGATGTTGCCAGTTTAAAATATTTTCTGAATTTCTAACCAAATTGCAATGTTGACTCGGGGACAATAACAATTTCCAGTGCCGGATCTAGTTTTTTTTGGAAATTTCCACTAAATCTTTAAAATTGGGCCATGAATTAAAACAATAACCATAACCGAATATATATTCATGTATTTATTTAATACCTATGTGCACATTCTTATGATTTGTTATAAATAGTCATTACTCTTGGGAGATTAATTAATAAATACATTTTTAGATAACACAAATCACTACAAAAATTCATCAAATTCCAAATAATTCTCAATTTATCATTTATCAAAGGAAATACAAACGGGATGAGCCAAATACGGTATTCAATAACATATCAATTATACAGTATAAATTGGTAATTGTAATTATTGAAACTAAATAGTACGAAATTAAAACATAATTTTGTTATTAAGATACAGCTTTTTTAGCTTATTACAAAATGTAAAGAATTTGTCATGGAATATATCAATATCAACATGGTTATAGACTGAGTAGAAGGATTTACAACACCTACGCAAGGGAGAATTTTGATAATAATTTGTAGCACTAAAGTTAATATCAAAAACTTTAAAAATATTAAATTTAACGAGGCAGGCAATCTCGTTGGAATCAACAAGATTATTAACAATTTTACATAAAAATTGATTTATTGATTATAAATTGAGTAAAATAGACAGTTTTCTATTTTTCTTTGGCTGGAACTTAAAATCTCTATTGCTAAATTTCAGCAAATGAAAAATCCTTAATCGGATGAACAATTTTTTTAAATATTCGTGAGGGAAGCGTTCACAAGGATGTGTAAATTCTGTAGCTGTTGATATCATATATAAATTATTTCCAACTGAAGGGTTCGGCAAATATTTCTCTATGTTTGTGAAAAAAAGGCATTCTAAATTATAAATATATTGACAAAACGAGTCCTCGGGTTTCCAAATACTAAGTTCTTGTCATATGCTTTATAATGAATAAACATATTGGTCAATTCCAAAACTTGCGTATTTGTAGAAAATTGTTGACAAACATCACATGAATGAATTTTTAGACACTTACCAATAAGATATCCAACCACATATTTAAATGCGTTTTGTTCTGGCAATGGATTTCGATGATAATCACAATTAGTGACTCTGAAATTTGCGGAAAATTGGTTAATGGCAATAAGAGTTTTAATAATCATAGATGTATTAGTGTTGGTCTGCGCCAAACAACATAATGAATTTTCAAACTGATCTTCACAATTCATGAAAGATGAATTGAAAAAGTTGATAAAAAATAATTTTTTAAATGCACGTGAAAACTGAATGGGGGTAGGGTTGGTAGCATTTCCACTTTGTTGTCTAATACTACCAAAAAAGTTTTCAAGACAGTCTTGATTTAGACGTCTTTTTAAAATAAATTTAAAATTTTTTGATTTTAAATATGCCCATATTTCTAACAAGGAATTAATTGTAATTTTCCACCCTTTAATAAATTTGCAATGGTTTGTAATATTTCTCCCTGCAATGCTCATAACACTCATGTTATTTAATATTTTAATTGAATCATTTAAAAAATCAATTTGGTGTATTTCCCCGGAAAATTTTCTGTTATATAGTTTGACATTGTTCAATGAAGAAGAATTGAAAATATCAAACAATTTGTCAGCATGTGAAATAAGTGTGACTGTATCTGAAGCTTCTTGAGGTAAGCATTTTAACGATACATACGTTTCTAAGCTGGCTGCAACGGTAGCACTCAATACTTGAGTTGCAAATTTTACTCGCATTTTTTCAAAATTTGTAGGTTTTATATGCGATTCTGTAAGCTTTGGAGCTAAACGATTTCGAAGCATTTTATCTTTTTCATAAAATTGAACTATATATTTCCAGGATGTTTTTTTATTGTCCCAGCATATTTCATTAGTCAGCATATTATTTCTTATTGCCTTAATAAGATGTGGGGGATCGAAATAATAAAATAATTTTTTTCCACCCAAAGTAAAACTTGGTTTTTGTGGAGTCACACCCAAATGTTCTGAAAGTTCTACAAAGTTTGAACCCATATCAGAAATTGAAACAATAACATCAAGACCAATATTCCCTAATTCTATTAAAAAAATTTCTAGCATTGCTTTTATTTGCAACACAGATGCAGTTGTAGAAGTAAATGCATATCCTAATGGTTGTTTCCAATTATTTTTCAGTCCTCTAGCCTTAATAACAAAAGCATTATTTGCTATATTATTGGTTCTATTTGTACCATCATCCTCAAACCCAATAATACAATCACGACCAAAGTTATAAAATAAATTACTTTTCAACGATATTTCATCTATTGTTAAAGCACAAATACGATCTTCAGCCTCCATATGGTCAATTTTTAATTTTAGTAAATCAAATAATTGTTTGTTGAAACCAGCAGTAAAATGTGCGTTATCCGTGAATTTTTGTAAACTCCTTACAGATGGCAGTGAAAAAGATTTTTGTAAATGTCTGTATGCCTTTGGCCCAAGAAAATATAAAGATAGAGAAAAATTTTTAAACTCGTTTGAAAACCTTTGACCTTTTGCAGTTCTGTTCATATTTCTTATTTGTGCTTTAACAAAATCTCTTAAGTCAGATGGTAGAAACTTATCACACAAAAGATTAAAATCTTCTACATTTAATTCTTTAGGTGCTGTGTTCAGTGCGTCGATCTCTTTCATCAACATCTTAATTTCTGCCTTAAGTTCTTCAATTTTCCTTGCCATGGCAATTTTTCGAGGGCTGCTTGAAGACAAACTTTGGGGAGTTTGGGTTTCAACAGGTGATGACTCTGGAAGTGGTATTAAAACTGGTAGAGTTGCTGGGTGCACTAGAAAGATGAAATAAACTTATATATAGATGTTATTGCTGCTTACACTAAGTGTATGGAGACTTTCAAGAGTAGATATGAGAATATTTGTTAGTTCATGTCTTGCTTTAATTGGAAAATAAAACATTTATTATTTTAACGAAATTATCTGTCTCGACCCTTACTTAGTGGAATCTACTCATTTTACTGTTTTAAATGAAACTTACTGTTTCTAGCTAATTCCACAGTATATTGAAAACATTTAAAAACTCTAAGAAAATTGACAATTGTTTCGATATAATATATCATCGTCAGAATGACAGAAGTTTCATTTCATTTGATGCCTATTTGATGTTTAATAATTATTTTGGCTAGACCAAGAAGTTACCTACCTAGTGATTGACTTAATATATGTTAATACAAAAAAGAAGAAGGTATGATATTACAAATATTGAAGCTTAGATGTTACTAGCCCTATGGAGATATCCTGGATATCTTTTTCCAGTTAAGATCAGTATAACTGTGCAATGATATAGGAAACCAGGAAAACTATATCTGCTGATCTTTACAATTATCACTTAAGAAGACAATTTAAAAGTGGAGAACTCCCTAGATTTATCTGTTCATTGACAACTTGATATTGTGGGTTTCTTAAGTGTCTTCTGATTTCTAACTCTTCCACCACATTAATAATTTACACCCAACAATTAAATTTACATTAGAAGTTGAAGAAAACAACTCAATCAATTTTCTTGATTTAAAAATTCAACGAGTTAATAATGTACTTGATTATTCAATTTACAGAAAACCAACACACACTGATGTAACTATTCCATACAGTTCCAACCACCCCGTCTCACATAAGTTGGCAGCATATAATTCAATGATACATAGAGCATTTTCAGTTCCTATGAACAAATGTAATTTTGATAGAGAGATTAATACGATTAAACAAATAGCAACATCCAACGGTTATCCATTGCATATGATAAATAAGTTAATTAACAAAAAAGAGGAAAAAGTGGCATTAAAACTAATATTTCCAGAACAAACTAATGAAATAAAAAATTATAAAACCATCCCATATGCAGGTAATATTTCTAATAATATTTCAAAAATAATATCTTCAGCTACAAATACAACAATTTCTTTTAAAACAGAGAGTAATGTGAGTAAAAAATTGTTAAATGTAAAAACAAAAATATCCCCATTAAAGAAGTCTGGTATATATAGACTTAAATGTCCAGAATGTAATGCTGTCTCTTTGGGTCAAACCCTTAGAAATTTTGAGATCAGATACAGTGAGCATTTACGAGCATATAGATTAAAACAACCAGATAAATCACACTACGCAAAACATCTACTTGACACCAAACATTCATTGACACCTAACACAGAACTAGAAGTGCTGCATATTTGTGATAAGAAGCAAGAACTGGATTTCCTTGAAGAGTTAGAAATCAGAAGACACTTGAGAAACCCACAATATCAAGTTGTCAATGAACAGATAAATCTAGGGAGTTCTCCACTTTTAAATTGTCTTCTTAAGTGATAACTGTAAAGATCAGCAGATATAGTTTTCCTGGTTTCCTATATCATTGCACAGTTATACTGATCTTAACTGGAAAAAGATATCCAGGATATCTCCATAGGGCTAGTAACATCTAAGCTTCAATATTTGTAATATCATACCTTCTTCTTTTTTGTATTAACATATATTAAGTCAATCACTAGGTAGGTAACTTCTTGGTCTAGCCAAAATAATTATTAAACATCAAATAGGCATCAAATGAAATGAAACTTCTGTCATTCTGACGATGATATATTATATCGAAACAATTGTCAATTTTCTTAGAGTTTTTAAAAGTTTTCAATATACTGTGGAATTAGCTAGAAACAGTAAGTTTCATTTAAAACAGTATAATTTATTATTTTTATTGCTTTAATGGAAGAAACATATACTATCATTTTTATAGTGAAATATTTGTGTATTATGACATTTCGTAACCAAGGCAGTAGTATTCAATATTGTCTAAATCAGAAAAAAATCAAAAATCAAATAATAATGAATTAAAAATAGGAAAATTAGTTAATAATAGTCAAATTAAAACATTACCTGTAATATCTTCAAGAATTTTAATTTTCTTTGAAGTGCATGGCAACTCGTCTTCATTTTTTTCTTTTTGTTGGTGTATGGATAGCTGAAGAAAAATAACGAAATATGTAACATTCAAAAGTATTTAATATAAAAATCCCACAATACTCAAAACTTACCGGGCTCATGCAAATCGTTAGGGACAGCTAATCCTAGTAAGGATAACCTCTGTGAGTTCACGAACATTTCTTTTGCAAAGTGGTCACTACAAATACGACGTGTTTTATTCAGATATCCACTGTCAACACCGACTAAATCCGTTCTGCCACAAGCTTGAATCCATAATTTGCATCTGAAAATGTTACTTGTAATTAGATCAAATTAAGCTAATAGATCTTTCGTTATAAATACTTTGTTTAATTAAAGGACCCGTACATTTATACTCTAGTACTTTTACAAGGTGTATCAATCAATGACAAATTCAAATTAATACTTACATACTCTCATCCTTTGGAAATCGGAAGAACTTTATTTTTCTTTCCGAATAAAATTTATTTGGACAGTCTCTGTATGAACAATACACTCCGTCGTGATGTTTATTCATTTTATAAGAATAATAGTCTATACCACTATATTTTTATAGTTAATATTACCACAACGCACAATCGATTAGTCAAATAACACAATTAATATCGCCGATTGAACACCTTCAAACAATTAAGCAGACAAAAATGGCGTTATGTATTTTGAGCCAAGCCGTCACGTGCCGTCACCACAGATTAGAATCTGTGCCGTCACCGTTATTGTGCATGGTTGCCAAAGATATGATTTGTGAAAAAAAGTATATATTTATGGTATGATTTTTATACATTATAATTTTTTAAATTGTATAATTCTTTTGATGTTAATAAAATTGATTTAAAACAAGTGATTGTCGAATATTTGTATCTGTATAACTATCACACTTAACAATAATGCTTATAAAATATTTGACCAATGATCGTAAATTGAAGGAAATATTATGCAAATTGACAACCCTGTTGAAAAATTTCGCGAAGCGGCCCGAACGGAGTCGACATACGACGATGGACATTTAAATGGGTATGTCTACCTATCTCTCTCTCTTTTTACTGTTCTCTGTCAAGCTTTCGTATCTGTTCTTTCTCTAATCTGTGGTTATGAGCTAAATCAATACGTTTTAAGTGACAAATAACACATTTTGTCTTTGTACGAATTAAATACGACATTTTGACTTGGTATTTGCTTGATATTAGGCAGATACGACAAAATCGTTATATTATTTCGAGCATTTCTACTATAGATACGACTATTGGAATTGGTACACTGATAGAACTATTAATACACATTCCAAATATACCAAAATCTCATAATCTCAAATTTTGTCAGTTCGACCTTTTGTCTTAGCACGGCAGAATTGTACCTCACTTCATACTAGAATGCTTCATGCGAATCCAAAAATATAATTAAAACAATATAAAAGAGGAATAAATGTATGTTAGGGAAAGAGCTGATACAGAAATTAGAAGAAAATAGTAGATTGTGCAACAAGTGGGGTGGGGAAAGTTCTTTTCTCCACGCGTCCCTCACAAATTATATAGAAAAAGTCAAGGCGTCAAGGATCCCTATACTGGCAAAAATGTTCATTCTCCATATAAATGTATGTGGTGTCGGCAAAGTACCGCAAGAAAAAATATTTCTCACAGTATGGTTTTGAAATTAACTAAGCTATGAGAAATACACTACTTTTCATAGCAGCTGTAAAAAAATAATATAGCATTACTGAGTTGGCGGAGAAGGGAGAAAAGTAAATATTGATTTTGAGGCTGCGAGAGTTGTAGTAAAAGAGGTTTACAACTTTTTGATTATTTAAAATAAGTTTCTTTCCAAAACTCCACTAGTATTGAATTAATAATAATACAAGGATTTTAAATTTTGTACTTCCCACCCATTTCCCATTATTGATGAAATATTTTCTATCTCTTCTGAAAACTTCAGCATTAAATATAATTGTTTCATGTAGTTGGTTCACCAACACAATGATGTTAAATATCCGTAATTTTTTTTGGAAACTTCAGCTATGTTTTTATCAGATTTAATTTCATCCTAAATTCAATTTGGAATATTCAAAAAAATTGATTGCTGCAGTTTAAAAAAAATATGCTTAGTCTACAGTGCCCATTACCCCTGAAACATTAACAATTTGATTAAATACCACTTTTTATTACCTTACTTGTAAATCTACTTTTGCTGAGTAATAAGTATCTTGTCGCCGGACTATGATACCTCCGATGTGATAAAAAGTCAATTTTACAGGAGAACCAAAAAACATTTCTATTAGTAGATATCAAAGTAATATCGTAATTTTCTCATAATTCGTAATATATACCAATGTATTCATAAAGTTACACTCGATTCCTTGCTGATTGATAATATTTTCATTGAAAATGGGGAAAAGTGTTTCTTTGGAGATATTGCTCGTTCCAGACTAGAACACATGGGAGATATTTCATCTCACATATAATTTTTATCACTTTTTGTTGTTTAAAATGGAAGGTAAATGTAAGGCTACTTAATTACAAAAACTAACATTTTCTTTAAAGTCGACTTTATTATGTTTAAGAAAAATATATATCAACACAATTTTTATTTATTTTTCTTCTTCTCATAGGGCAAAGAATCATAAAATGAGTGATGGTCAACCTCAATGACGCTCTTTTCTCTTAAGAAATTGTATGTTTTGCTTATAAAGGGGCGTTTCATAAACTGACATATTTTGACTTTCACATCTATGGGACATGATATTCCACTCTTCAGAATAGTCCAGTGTGAACTAAACATCTCCAGTAGAAGAAAAATTGTGAGCAAGTTTATACTGTTTGAAAAATGTTTAATCTAATGATGTGATTAAATAAGGTTGTTTGCGATGGGCCATACACGCATTCTCGCGGTGTAATCAAAAGGTTGGATGGAAATAGTGTTCCAGGGTGGAGTTAACGGAATCTGCTTCCATCATCATATGATCCTTCTCTAAGTAAACTTGTTGAATATAAATATCTTTCCCATTTGCAAAATCACTAAGAGCACTGGCTAATGTTTTGTTTCTATTTTTGTAGTTGTATCTGTCTTATATCCGAATAATATTTTTAGGAAATAATCTTGACCCACACTTTCTTTAATCCCCCCTCACCTTCTTTCTCCTGTACATATTTCTTTCTACGTTTTACTCGTCTCGTTTGAACAAGTTCTTTAACATTAATTCTCTTTTAGTTCCATGACGATAGTTTCCAATAATATATGAAAATACTTTGTCTATCATTTTCATAAATAAGATGACACCTGAACGAACTTTTATGCAATTTTCTGTCACATGCATACACCTCTCTTTCAATTTTTCTTCGTTCCCATGTGCAATCATGTATTATTACTGTTTCCTTGTCTCTTTTATAACCAACATACGATTTTCCTTTCAATCTCTGTGACATGCGGTTTCCTTCCTCTTCTTTGTGACAATTCCTTTTTTATTCAACTTTCCTGTTTCTATACCCACAATCAGATCTTCCACTAATTTCTCATTATTCATTTCTTCTCCCTCCGCGGAAATAATTTCGTGAACTTCTTCCATATTATTCTGCGTTTTCAGAATCTTCCAACAATTAAGTACTATGTATTTCTTCAGTTTCTGGTATGAATTCATTATTATTTTCCAATGTGAGGATTTCGTTATGGGTTAATTTTGATTCTTGTAATGACTTTTCTCTCTTCAGTCCCTGTTTGGGAGGCAGGTCTTTTCATAATATTCTCATCTTCCAAATATTTTTCACTGAAAAGAAAAGAGATAATTATAATGTTTTCAAAATCAACTGATTAACTAAAATATCTAGTCGAGATCATACCTATTATGGATTGTATCATGAGAAGTCACTGTTTCCATAATTAACGTTCGATCTTCCAAACTTTGATAATTTTGAAATCAGATTCAATCTCTTTGCTCTCGAGGTTTATCACAGTTTTTTCGTTATTAATATTGCTGGCATTCTGCAAAATACGAAGGTACCTAGTTACAGACTTCTTAACGAATTAATTCGAAATGAATTGAAAGTTGAGAAGTGGTGTTAGCAGTTTGACATTTGAGTCATAATATCTTCCACATACATACATGGTAAATAGAAATATATTTACAAAGGAATGAAATATGAAATACCTCTATATTTATTGTTGTCACATGTGATTCTTTTCCATCCTAATATTTGAATTGTTACATTCGAGAAATACATTTTATTTTTTTCTCAAAGTTTGACGATTTCAAATCATTTTGGATGTATTACTAACTCGTGAGGATTCTAAATGCGTATTTATCTCATTTCACATATTTTTGTTACATTGGAAGTATTTACAGCTCGGCGGCGATATGGTACAATATTTATGTACTTTTACTAAAAATTCTGATCAGATTCTTTTCAGTCTTCTTCTTTGCAGTGGCGTATTGACTTAATAACGTTTGAAAGGGTTTTGATAGCATATGTAGAAAAAGTTGAAATACTTTTATTTATTAACACAACACAATTCTGTGGCATTGCTGTATTGTTAAATGTTTTTTTATCTAACTCTGAAATAAGGTTATTTTGCTTCATCTGACCTTCACTATTTAGCCAAATAATAGCCTTGCAGGTAGTGGCCAGTACTTTCTTTGAGAACAAATGACGATTAGTTGTCATCAGGGTAAAGAAAATGGACAAATGATATTATCTCAGTAATAAATTGCCGGTAGAAATTAGAAAAATTCATAGATTTTCAGTACATATATTATTTTAATAGAATTTCTGAAATAAATAACATTATATTGATAAAATACATTAAAAAAAAGAAAATCTTTATAGTAATTTGTGCTTTATAAATTATTACAAAAATTATAAAAACATGACAACAAACACATATCTGAAGTTTTTATTTAATTTTTACTTTTCGAATTTCACAGACTTAATGTATAGTCTAAATCTGAAATATAGTAAACTTGTAGTATATTCATATTAAGAACCTAAGTTATAACAAAAGGTGTTTTTAATTATTTATATTATTTCAATTTATTAATTTAAGTACGAACATGTAAATACAATATTTAAACTTTTTTTACTGGTTTCATTTTACCTTCTTTATCTGTTGAAACATTTGCAATCATTTACCAAGAAAACTGTGACTATACCAATTTATCAAAATCAATGTATATTATCAAAAATTTTCGCTATTCTAAAATCTTGTGTATTGTCACATATATGTACCACAAATTCCCAAGTTATTTGAAACGAACCACTTGATGCCTAATCCGACTTTTTTAATAGATAGTTTTTAGTTGCTTTGACTAATACACATGAACATTATTTTAATGTATACATTTTTTCCCATCCATTACTGAGAAAAGTTTCAAGCAAATGTTCGAAAATAATGAGATTGTACATAATGCACCCCAAAAAAAAATATTGCTGTAGAAGCGGTGCACCACTTCTTAATAGCAGTTGGAGAACAAGTAATTTTTAATTGCCTGAATACAGTCTATATCATCTCTATTTTAACTACATAATAAAATAATCTTAGTATATTCTAGACTGAATTCATGTAAGAGATTAATTCTGACAACAATTCAGAAAGCAGTTAATTTTATTAAAAGGCAGAATATGTCAGAAGGATACAAGAAACATTTATTTTATTGTTCACTGACAAACTTATAAATTAGTGATTCTCCCTTTCGCTTTCACGCAATAGATGATTCCTAATATCATTTTTTAGGGAGCTGTGCTTTATATCATTAGTAAATTTGTGGAATTCAGTTTCAGCTTTATAATATCTCAATTGTTTTATTACTTATATTTCCAACTATTTTGTCTACTTCCATATTGATTACAATTTCTCTAGGACTGTCTTCTACTCCAACTAAACTAGTAATTGGTGTTCCCTTTGCCTATTCCTCATATATCTTATATTTTCTATACACACTTCCCGTTTCTTAAGCATATTTAGTATTTATTTCTTTCACTAGCACTCAAATTTTTCATACTTTAAACAGGCACCCCAAACCATTTTTAAATTTCTTAGAAAACTGTTTACTGTGATTGGCCATTAATCATAATTACATGTCTTGCAGATCAGTTACAGTTTTAATTGCATAAAGTATTTAAGTAAATTTTTAATACCCAAAAAACTTGTTACCTGGTTATAGTTTCTCAATTTCACAAACAAACTTTTTCGTTTATCAACTTTTAGCCAGTATATATCATGTTCTAAAACGTTTCTTAAACTACTTCTTCAGTTATAAGAAATTGGAAGATAAGTTCTTCAGACTGTTACAAGCATCGAGAAACGAGTCTCAGGAAAATAGCTGAACAAGTAAATGTTGCTAATAAGACTGTTTGGAATATTGAAAAAAAATATTTCAGTTCGCTACTGTAGTCTGATCAAAGTGTATGTGCATTGAGAAAATCTCAGATTAACAAATAAAATAGATATGTTTGTTTTGATCTTTTCTTGCCCCAACCATTGAGTCACATTCTAAGCTCACTTGCGGACACTTCCACTGCTTTGCCATATTTACAAAGTCTATTTAGTTGCAGGAAAAATGAAATTAGAAGTTTAATTGAAAATGTGTTAAAAAGTTATGCAAATCAAAAAAAAGTCATACTAATTTATGCATTTGAGTCGCTATTTTTAAATTTAATTATTAATACTTGAATTTTATTTAATAAATGCATATTCTTATATAAATTTTAAACAAGTATGTGTTGTATCATTAGATACCTTTATGGTTATAACTAAAAGTGGCAACATTCCTCAAAATTTCAGTTACTGTTTAATGTGTCAATATCTATTGACACATTAAACAACTATTTAGTAGTTTTGTCCTTGTTTAATTACCATATAAAGAGAGATGCAAATATTGTCAGACTGTGATCGACGATCCTTTCGAATAGGTAGTAGTATTGTAGTAAATAATGTCAAACGTGGTTTGTTTATACGAGCGCATTACGACTCGAGGGTAAACATTTAGTTCTTTCGTTTTGATGTGTTTTTCAAAACTTTTAGTGACAAAATAAACTTTTAAGTTAATTAATTTAATGTTTTTGGATTATCATGGATCGTCGGTGCCAAGTTTCTCAGAAAAACAGCCAAAATTACCAAGGCCATGTAGCTACAATACCATCCCCACTTTTTGTAATTTATTAATTATTTCACTACTGGCGTTTAGAATTGTTGGCTGCAAAAATAAACGTGTTTTCGGATAAATAGCCCTCTCTATATTTATTATTGCTCTAAGGAGAAAATCATGTAAAATATATTTGAAAGACATGTACCTGTTGAAGAATTCCTACATAAGGCGTTTGCGAGCTTGTCAGCGTAAAAAAACACGTTCGATTTGAGTGAACGAAATACTTAGCCACAATGAGGACTTGTCCCATATAGCACTAATCAATTTTTCGTTGTTCATCGAAAAACAATACCTCACTTACATAGATCAACGCAATAATGAAGCATAGTGGGGGCAGAAAATTCAGGCGATTATAAGCGACAACTCCCATTCTAGGGGGATCGGTTGCCAGTCGCATGTAGTCGGCTAAATTGGGTTGTTCAAGGTAGCTTGCAGCTTTAAAATTTGTTTATTGGAATGAGTGGCTCGTATACTCATTTCAATGGATGATCAGTATACAACAAAACTCAATATTTTTTTTTTTATATATATATCAATCGCATCAACCACGTAGGGTTATTAGCGAGTTAAAATGATGGAAGTTCACTTATTGTAGCTTGGTTATAGTCACTATATTTTGCTACTTAATTTGCAGTCTTTTAGGTAGTTTAAAAGTTTTTTAGTTTCTTGCTTTTCTTGTAATAGTTTTTTTAGTGATAGGGGTAGTTGATTCTTTTTCCGTTCCTTGTCGTATTTCGCACATTCGATTACCAGGTGTTTCACGGTTAACTCACTGTTACACATTTCGCACATTGGTTTATTTTTTCCTGCTAGTAAGTAGTCGTGTGTGATGCGCGTATGACCGATTCGAATACGAGAAAGAATCACTTGTTCTCTTCTATTTATGTTTTTACAGTTCCAACCGTGAGAGTTTGTAGTGACTTCATATGATTTGTGTTGGTTATGTCTTGCTTCTTCCTGCCATTTATCGCAGATTTTGCTCTTGTAGAACGCTTTCAAATCAGTATGTACGGTAAAATCGTTCCTTTCTGATTGTTGATTGGTGAATGCATTTTTTGCTATTTGATCTACTCTCTCATTCCCTTCTATTCCAGTATGGGATGGGACCCACATGAATTTAATATGTATGCTGCTGTTTCTGCAATTATGTAGCTCTTTCTTGATCAGTATGGCTATAGGGTGATTAGAGTACAGTTGACGAAGTGCTGTTAGTGAACTTTGAGAGTCAGATATTAAAAGGACATTTTTATGCTTGATTTTCTGGATTTTCTTGAGTGCTTCTAAGATGGCGAATAATTCAGCTGAATGAATTGATGTGAAGGGTGGGAGTATGTAGGATTTCGAAAAGTCCTCGGAGTAGAAGGCAGCCCCAATTTCATCTTGGTTTTTTGAAGCATCTGTGTATACCTTATAAATGCTACCGTATTTATTTAAGGCTCTTAGGAATTCTTGTTTTATTCTGGCTGTTGGAGCCTCTGATTTATTAAGGTAGGCGAGGCTTAGGTCTAGGATAGGGAGTGTTATTGTATGGAGGAGGATAATTTATTGATGGGACGTCATAAATATTTGGGAAATGCGAATTTATTTTGTTTAAATATGTTTTGACTCTGTGATAGAAAGGAGGAGTAGTTGAGCTGGATAAAAATTTGGCTTTAAAACGATCAGATAAGACGTTGTGGGCTACTGGATTTCTTTTGTTTGATATTACAGAGACAGCATAAGAGATGCTTAGATATTCTCTTCTGTAAGAAAGCGGTAACTCCCCAGTCTCCCAATGTAAGCTTTGGATAGGACTTGTACGATGGGCACCCAAACGGATGCGAAGAGCTGTGTTTTGTATAACTTCCACTGACTGAAGAAGGCTTTTGTTGGCAGAGTTATAGGCAATCGCTCCGTAGTCAAGTTTGGATCTGATCAATGATTTATAGATGTGCAGTAAACTTGAGTAGTCTGCGCCCCAGTTTTTGAATGCTAGTGATCTGAGTAAATTAATTCCAGGTTGGCATTTTTTCTTCAATGTCAGAATGTGTGATTTCCATGTCAGCTTTTGGTCGAGTATCATTCCTAGAAAACTTATTTCTCTCACATATTCTATTTTCTGTCCATAAAGGTACAAGTTTTCAACTTGTGGTTGAGTCCTTTTCCAGAAACATAAAGCTTTGGTTTTTGTCGTGTTGAAACGCAGTCCACTTATTTTTGACCAATCCTCTATTGTAGCTATTGTTTGTTCGATGGTTTTATGTATTGTAGTCATATTTTTCCCTCTGCAATAGATAACCAGGTCATCTGCGTATAGTCTGCATTTCACGGGTGATTTACAGTTTGCTATAATTGAATTTATTGCTATGAGAAATAATGTCGTGCTGAGATTTGACCCTTGTGGAATGCCATTTTCTTGGGTGTTCAGCTCTGAGTATACGCCATCTACTCGTACTTGGTACTGTCGTTGATCTAGAAAGTTCGATATATATTTCAATATGTTACCCCGTATTGACCAGTCGTAAAGAGTTTTGATTATTGAGTATTTCCAGACTGTATCGTAGGCTTTACGAATATCAAAAAATACTCCGATGCAGTGCTGCTTTATTGCAAAGGCCTCATGGATCTCAGATTCTAGATCGATAAGATTGTCCAACGTGGAGCGATTTTTACGGAAACCACACTGTTCGGGTATGATTAGTTTTTCTGATTCTAGGTGCCATAAAAGTCTGTTGTTAATTATCTTCTCAAGAACTTTTCCCATGCTACAGGTGAGTGAAATTGGTCTATATGTTTCTGGATCTGATTTCGCTTTACTTGGCTTAGGAATGGGAATTATAATGGAAATTGTCCATGCTTTAGGATATACTTTCTTTGTTAAGATTAGGTTATATATCTTTAGTAAATGTTCTTTGGTTTGTTTACTTAGATTTCTTAGAAAAATGAGTGGAATATTATCAGGACCTGGGCTGGAGTTTTTAGAGTTTTGGAGTGAATTTTCAAGTTCGTCAATGGTTATTGCATAGTTCAAACTGTTCGTTTGCTGGTTATTATTATTATAGTCAATTTCTTGCTGCTCTGCTTTGTTTTTATGATTCAAAAAATCTGGTGTGTAGTTTGAGTTGCTTGAGTTTTTTTGATATTCACTTGATAAGATGTTTGTTATTTCATTTCGGTTTTTATAAATAGTGTTATTTATCTCCAGAAAGTTTATTGTATTGGATTGTTTTGGTTTGGATATCCTTTTGACTTTTTCCCATATAGTGGACATTGGAGTTGAGCTGTTTATTGTTGAAACATACTCTTTCCACGATTCCCGCTTCGCTTTTTTTATTGTGTATCTGGCTTTGGCTCTCAATCGTTTGAATTCAATTGAATTTTGTTCCGTCTTGCTTCTTTTGAATCTGTTAAAAGCTTCTTTCGATTTCTTCACAGCCTCTTTGCAGTCCAAGTTCCACCAGGGAACCGTTTGGTGTTTGTTGGTGTGTTCGTACCGTCCAATATGTTTATCTGCTGATTGCGTTATTAATTCTGTGATAAAGTGTACTTCTTGATCAATATCCGCATCTTCCTTTAACTCGTGGAGATTTTCTTGTATAAATTCTTGGAATTAGTTCCAATTTGCTGATTTTATTTTCCATTTTGTTATTGGGTCCGGTGTATTTTCCGGTTCGCTGCTAATTATTATGGGATAGTGGTCACTATCATATAAATACGTTGATACATCCCAATTAAGTATTTGTGAGAGAGATGGGTGACATATTGTTAGGTCGATTGCTGAATCTTCACCAGTTCTTATGTCATGTCTGGTTTTTTGGCCGTCATTTAGGAGGTTAAGATTGTACTTTTCTAATAGATTTTCAATTTTTTTTCCAAAAGGTGTCTGCTTAGTAGAGCCCCAGGTATAGTTGTGGGCATTAAAGTCTCCCACTATTATCTGAGGAGCTGGAATTTGGCTCAGCAGCTCAGTGAGTTCTTCTGTAGTAGGTTCCTGATTTGGGGGAATGTATATGTTACACAATGAAAAGGTCATTGTATCTTTCACTCTAACGGCGACTGCTTCAATAGTAGTTTTTAGATGAATTGATGTTGCATCTATTGTATTTCTAATATATGTTGCTACACCTCCACTGGCTATTCTTGCATTTTCTCGATTTTTAGAGAAACAATTATAATTTTTTAGATTATGGATTCTATTGTTTTTGAAATTGGTTTCTTGTAGGCATATTAGCATGGGCTTGTATTTTGAAATTATTAATTGCAAGTTTTCTAGGTGGGTATAGTACCCATTTATATTCCACTGAATTAAGGAAGTGAAGGTAAACAAGGTTAATAGGTTTCAATAGAGGTATCTGTGTCCAGTTCTGTTTGGTATTCAGGGTTTATCTGTTTGAGAATTTTATTTTTAATTCGAGTGCATCTCATCTTCATTTTTTTATCCTTTAAATAGGGGTATATTGTGGTAAGTAGGTCTGTGACTTCCGTTATTTCTTCGGTGTACATTTTCACGATACTGAGAGGATCTGTACACCCTTCACAATTTTCAAAAAAATCTATAAGTTCTTCATAGGTTAGAGGATAATTGATATCTGTATTCTTGAAAAGCGCTTTAGTGTGACTTAACATTTCTCCTATTAATTTTTTTGGTTTTTTGTTTTCGGTTTGTTTTATTTTCTTTTCACTATTTGTTGGTTTTACAAATGTAGGTAGGTGTTCAGTTGTTGTTGGTGATGGGGAACGTTCTGTTGATGTTCTTTTATTTTGTGGTTTGGTTGTTTCGATTTCATTTCTGTTGACAGTCGGTGTGTTGTCTTTACTATTTTCGGTGTGTTTAACTACTTGGGTATTCATTGTTTGAGGTTCGGAAATTTGTTCTGAATTTTGGTTATTTGATTGATCCTGTTGATATTGTGAAATGTTGTTTGTTTCTTCTTCAGTTTGATTGTCGGCTGGATTTTCTGGTGATGATTCTGTTGATGGGTTAAAGTGAGTTGAAGTGATTGCTCTATTTGGGCAGTTTTTTGTTGTATGAGTAGTTTGTTTACATTGTAAGCATTCTTGATTATCAATGGACAAAAATATCCTATATGAGGTTTGTTCATATGTGATTAAAAATGAATCGGGAAGGGACTGGTTATTGAATGGAGATATAAATATTTGTCTTCTAAAACTTAGGATATGTTGAAATGCTGGGTCTGAGATTCCTATTCGCAAGAAAGATAAGGGTGAAAGAGGATTGATCCCTAGATTTTTAAGTTCATATTCAAGGACTGAGTGGGGGATAGAGGGACAAACATTGGATAATATTAATCTTTGACTAGGAGTGACTAGTCGACGTGCCTGTAGTATTTGTTGGTTTATTTGGATTTTACCGTGATTGTTGATGAATGTGTTCACTAAATTTTCATTTGCCAAATAAATACATATTCTGTTGTTTGATAGCTTTGAGCAAAAAATTATGTTATTTGGTTGGATTGTTTGGCATAGTGCCTTTAGGTAGTCTTCTAGCCTAGTGTTTTCGATTGCGTCGAATAGTATAGCTTGATTTCTGGATGGGAAATTGTTTGTTTTGGTTTGTTGGTTTGCTACTGAGGAATATGTTTTGGGTTGTTGGGTTGTGTTATTAGTGGGTGTACACCCTATTTGAGATATGTTGTCATCCATTTTTAAGTATCATTTAGGTTTTCCTTAATACGGATCTGGCGAAGTATTTTCTGTTATTTATATCTGATATTAAATTCAGATTCACTTCTAGTTAATGTGTTGTTTTACTAATGTTTTAATAAAAAGTTAACCTGATATTCTTACTTGCTTGTTTTGGTTCACTTTGAAAATATTCACTAATTACTTTTTAACTACTTAATCGTTTCGGAGCGCACAACTGTACTGTACAAAGGTTTAACACCGAATCAAAACTCAATATTTATATTGTTATTATCAACGATTATTTATAAGTATCAACTTCAAGTTCTTTTGGAAGACGTACCTTTCAGAATTAGAAGGTTTATGTGGTTCATGCATGATGTCACTCCACCACATTTTGCAGTGTTTGTACGGGACTTTTTGAATAACATTTTTCCAAATGGAGGAGACAGTTGGATAGAACGAGGATCACCACACACATGATTCCAAGGTCACCTGAACACAATCCTCTGAATTTTTCTGTGTGAAGATATTTAGAAGCACTTGTTTATGAGGCTTTAATCTTATTCTCAACACTCCTCACTTTTTCAAACATATTCGGAAATCTATTAGATCACGAGCGGATGCTTATATTGTAGATCGAGGTGCACATTTTGAATATCTGATATGAAATGTGCAATTTTTTGTAATTGTCTGTTTATCACAATGGTGCTATTAAAAACAAGAGCACTCTGTACCCCATTCAGGATAAGACTTGTTGTCTTACAATTGAATGACGAATTGCCCATAACAATTTTTCATATTACTTTTCTGATTTTAGTGTTCTTGCATTATATGCTATTTCAGATACAGTCAATTCTATTAATAAAATAGTTAAAATAACAAAGTAAATGAATCTGACATTTGAGGCAACTTGAGTGTATAAATAATGTATTTAAAAAATATTTGAACTTTCTAAGAACGCACAGGATAAGCATTTAATATGTTATAATAGGCGCTTCTTTCAAAACTACCAAGAACTTGAACGGAAATTGAGGTACTTGAACATTTACACATTTAAATTTTAGAAAGTTTATTTAGTAATTTAATAAACACGAGAGTTTTGACAGTGTATATAATTTTGAATCATTGATACAAGTCTCTCAGAATTTTAAAATAAATATACGTATTGATTGAATTTTTTTAAGTTATATTCATTCTTGCTATACTTTCTATGAACATTATTTATTAAACATTTTTATGTTTGTCATTTTGTTACATAACAATGACTGCAAATAACGGTCTTAAATATTTGATATAGTTAAAAACATTTAGTTTGCAGTTTTTTTTTCAGTTTCTTATACTATCCACATCCAACTCAAAATCCATACCTCAACAAAAACTTCTAGAAATCCAGCAGTAAATTACCTCTAGAGCCTGGAAATTTTTTTCAGGTTCAAACTCACAATGGTAGTGTTAGAACTCAAGAGACATCTTTAGAACAAATACAAGCTGAAGCTTCCGCTCGCGCCGTTGATAATCAGTACAGTTTTGTTTAAATGAAGGTAAACTGCATTTTTTAATTATTCGCATTTAACATTCAATAAACCTATTTAAAACAAATAATATTGAAGTACTGTTCTGAAACAGTTATATTTTCACATATAATATCACTAGTGCATTTCAAAAACGTATTAATTAGGCGTTTTTGAAATGCACGCGAAAAAATTCAAGGAAATAATCTATGCACGAATGGTACTCGGGTAGAGAATCCCATGACACTTCCGAGGGTTTAAGAAGAAGTATAATATGGTATTTGAAGCTCACAGGATTCATCGTTATCATGTAGAAATAACATTACATATTATAACAACTGTGTGTTTCATATTAATAAATAATTTGCTACTTATTTGTGGTAAATTGAAGGTTTTTAAAATTAAATAACTTCCCGTTCAAATGTAGATTTTAATTGTAAAAAATTACCAATTACTAATTTCAGTTAGGTTGGATAAGGAGAAAAAATTACCGGAATAATCTCGTGGTTACCATGGAAACGTCTTAAAATCCCACTATATTAATTGGTTCATATAAACGTCGTCTGATTCCCAATCTAATTTGTTCACGCAAAACGTAACTTAACTCTGACCTCTATAGAGCCACACCTATAGGATTAAGGTCGGAACTGCGGATTCTGTTTTTAAATTAATAATTTTATTTAGTTATTTGACTTAGTTTTCTTTTTTTTTAATACAAAAATCAAGGAGGTATGTTGAAATATGCCAACAGTTGGTGATTTTCATATTAAAATATTTGTCAACCTGTAGGTTGTTCAAGTATATAACGAAGTTTCACTAAAATAAAAGCAAGGCCCCTTTTTCTTAATAATATCTTTTTTGTCATTTATTGCAATTTGATTTTTCTTTATTTCAATAGCTTCACAAAGTTCTCTTTTTCTTGTATGAATTCCTACTTTTAGGATTTTGGTTTGTTCGTAGTCAAATGTTCAAAGGTATATATATTTAATTCTCGAAGAGAGATAATTGCCAACTTATTTATAAAGGATATTTTGGTAGAGATGTGGCAAAAAAAATCATATTATTTATTGATTTTTTCATTCAATTATCTTTAAAGTAATTTATTATAGATATTTACATCTTAAAAAAGTTCTCGATAGATTTAATTTATTGAAAATGAATACAAAATTATTCGAAAGTTCGGAGTAAAGATCTAACAAAGTGTACTCTGGTGTTTAATTACCACAACCCCACCTATATATTCTCTCTCTCTCTCTCTCTCTATATATATATATATATATATATATATATATATATATATATATATTAACATAGAGTGAAACCTGCAACACCCTGTATACAGAATTATTAATAATAGACTACATATGTCAAGTAATTAAAATTTTTTGGAATTTGAATTTTTTTTTAAAATGATCTAAAAAGGAGACAATCTGTACTATTTACTATTCAATAGAGAAAGCATATAAAGGATCTAACTGTATGATTATAGAGAAGAATTCAAATAAGCTTTATAAGAATAAAGGTGACATAAAAACAACTTCCATATTTAAAAGAGAGAATTTTAAAACGTTTTTTGCATATGAATGAAATAATAATAATGACCCATTATTCTTATTGTCAAAGTAAATTAATATTGTGATTTGTTTTAAAGAATTGAATATTAGGGTTTGAAGGAAGTTTTCAATAGAGATTATATAAGTATTTAAAATATGTGAATGTAAGAAGTAAAATGAAAAACATTAACTCTATGGAATGTGACATTTGTTGAACGATTTGACATTTTGAATAAATAATTTAGAAAACAAGAACTGTCATTTAGTAAATTCATTGAAATACAAATTAAGGGACAAATATATGAGTTATAATCGTTTAAGAGGCTCAAAACAGAATGTTTTAAAATGATGGATGGACAATCCACCATTTGAAATGAAATCTTTCAAATGAGAATTTTGATAACTAATTTTGATTGGTGGAATGCTTTTAAGATATATTTATCAGCGACAAGTAGGTTGCTAATAATAATAAAAAAATTGAATGGGAACAGTTTGTTGATTATACAGTCTATTGACTAAGTACTTTCTTTTTTTTGGGTAGAAATTTTGAAGAAGCAACATCTTTTGGAGAAAAATTTTGAAACTTTTAAAAAAAACAATAATTTGGCATTCTAAATCAAAGAAAGAAATACATTATACTTAAAAGCTAGAGTAATATATTTAAAGCAAGCAGAAGTACACATTATAGGAGATTGGTAATTATATTTGAATACTAACCATAAAATTTATAGATGTAATTAAGTAAAATATTGTATGGTGGAACGGTGTCTCCACCATACCTTTTAGAAAGCTTTGGATTATATGATTTGATTAAAATGTATTGATGTGGACGAAGTATAGCACTGTTTCTGGATATTATGCAAGCTGGATAAATGGTATGGTATTTTCCAAGAGGTAACCTAAAACAAAATAAGAAACATTTATTGATGTGCATTAATTGAACTATACAGTGAAAAAAGGTATTTAAAACTATTTAATTATATAAAAAGAAGTTAGAGTAAACTTACCCATATAGTGCAAAGAATTGAACTTTGATGTTAAACAGACGCTTATGAGTTTTATCTTCCGCCATTTTCCTATCATAGACGTTTATATAACGGATTTCGTATTATAAGATTTGTGTTAAAAGTTGCCTATTTTGAATTAGATATAGAAATTGTACATCATTGAGTGGATGACTTTATTTGAATGAATGATCATAATAGAAAATAGGTTTTCATTAATTTATGTCCTTGTAAAAGAATAATGTATTTGTTCCTATAGCATTAAATAACGTTTTTCTATTTGAAGAACATTGTGAAATTATTTTCTTGAGATTTTTCATTTCTCTATGGTGATTGCTCCATCTAGTTTAAACATTTGGTAGCTTTAAACTGACATCTATGAACCGTGGAGGGGTTCAGCATTAAACACAAGACCGTCTTTAAAATTTCTTTGGAAACAATAATAAAGCAAGTATATTTTGATCAACAAAAATTTTATTCGAAAGATAGGAATGTTATTTGAATTTCGGCGCTCATATTAGAAATTGAAATTGTTTTGTTTGTTTTTCTACATCTGAACCCTACTCTGAGATCAGAGAGTTTCTCATGCAAAGAAATAATTATTTTACAAGTAAATCTTAAATATTTCAATATACCGGGCAAATAAAAATTAAATATCAACAAAACCAAACTAAAAATAATAATTCATAGTATTTAAACTTTTTAAACATTCTCTCTCTCCCCAATTCTATCCACAATAACATGTCGGCCCAACGTAGGGCAAATTAGGGAAAGTATATTTGTCTTGAAACATTAAAATTACACACCTAACATATCACAATAATATATATATATATATATATATATATATATATATATATATATTAATTCTCGAAGAGATATTTGCCAACTTATTTATTAAGGATATTTCGGTAGGGATGTGCAAAAAAAATCATATTATTTATTGAGTTTTTCATTCAATTATCTTTAAAGTAATTTATTATAGAAATTTACATCTTAACCATGTTCTCGATAGATTTAATTCCTCAAAAATGAATAAAAAATTATTCGAAAACTCGGATTAAAGATCTAAAAAAGTACTCTGGTGTTTTATTACCACAACCCCATCAATATACATATATATATATATATATATATATATATATATATATATATATATATATATATATATATATATATATTATAATATATTTTATATATTATTTTCCATTTTTTTAAATGTTTATTTATTTATCTATGATTCAGATTATTGAATTGGATAGCTCAGTTATTTATTAAACTTATATGGTTCGAGAGCATGAAACCCTGTCTACTCTTCGAGTTCTGGCTTCTGTAGATATATCTTGATAATATTAAATAAAAATAAACACTTTACTTTTAAAGAGTTTAATTTTTTTAATGAAAATTTTTAATCTAATATTTATAAATTGCGACGCCTATGGATTACCAAACAGAATTATTGATTATTATATACCATCCTATACGCATGCTTAACTACAATCAGGTGATGCTGAGCGAAAAGAACAACACTTTTATGGATGCGTTGCATCTGCGTAATCTTTAGATATGCATTGAGTTGTTGTCGTTGAATGTAATTAGATGGTTTTATATATAAAATAATTTATGTTGGAAAAATATACATACAAAAGACAAATTGGTGCAGAAGAAATAGGTTATAAGATTTATATACACACGGAAATACTACATGAATAAACTACGATGCACCTTTCTTCTGTGATTAGAAATTGCGTAAGTATTTACCTTTATTTATTTCAAATTAGGCCTTTTTAATTAGTATTGAAGATTTGTTTAATTAATTAACTATATAAAGTCCTTTTTATTTCTTTTTTAGATCGATCATTTGCCGCAAAGTCTATTATGTTCATGAAATTATACACTGATTTGTATTCGTGAGTTTTTTAACTCTTATTATTGGCCAATAATATTTCAAATAAGCACTGACCTGTAGTTCTGGAATCAGGATGTACACCTCTGGACCCAGGAATATTCCTTCCGAAGTTCAATCGCAGATATTTTGGAGAAATATTGATTATTCTCTCGGGAAAACTGGATATTAATGTTTGTAAGTACTGGTAGTAATGTATTTAAAAGTAATTCATAACTTTTAGCATGATAATTGGAGAATTTACATAAAATTTCGGTAACACTTCTCCATCAGCCCTTGCTATCACGACGCCCAACTACCAAACTTTTTACGCTTCCCTCATCTTCAAATTTTTTTATCAACAAACAAGTATTTTGTTTCTCAGGTCACTATTTGAATAAAATTTTGTTTCATTCTTCGTTGATTAAAATTCGTCCTGTCATTTTTTAACCAATCACCTATTGTCTGTCGAATTACGTTTACACTTATTACACTTAAAACATTTTTTATACATATACCAATGTACGTTTCACTTGACATTATTACTTTTCATTTAGAGTTCATTGAATTTCTATCAAACAAATAATTTATAGTGGGTGATATACATAATTACCTTTCGATATGATAATATTTGTTTTTGTTTTTTACAATTTGTTGCTGTGACAATCATACTTATCTATAAACATAAATTCTTTTATGTAACCTCTCGACATTCTTTGCTTTAATTATTCACACTAATTCTATACTGTCCTATCAAATATTTCTTTAAATTCATTAATAAGTTATCATTTATTGACTCTATAAATTTGTTCTACTTTGCGACATATAAATTCTCTCTATGTCCTTACTAACTTATCTTTGAAACGTATTTTCTTTGTTCTCCTAAATATGTATATGCTTTATAAATTTACTACTTAAACTGATAATTATTATGTATTGACTATACTAAGATTTATTTCATTTCAGATGAACAGCTGATTACTTTATATCAAATAATCATCCATCTTGGGTAGCTTTATTATTCTTCACTACATTTGTTAGGCAATTTCCAATTTTGTACAGTTATTGAGGTAATTTCTTTATTTATTCTTGCCCTTTAAATTGTTGTAAATTAATTATTTAATATATCTTTAATTTATATGCTTTTTTCTTATGAATGGTGTCTTCTTTTTATAATGTTTTCTTAAATTACATAATTTCAATCCATTTTCATATAAGCAAAATATTCCCACACAACTGAATTCTTTTAATATATATGATATCTGGTTCAATATATATATATATATATATATATATATATATATTGAACTAGTTCTCTAGTTCTTGAAACAATTTTAAATAAATAAACACAAAAATAGTATCTATTATTAAGGAAGGTGTAGCAGTAGACACAACCACTTTATGAAAATCACTGACAATTCAGGTATAAAATCAGTAGAAAGAGTGAAATATGCATAAATATAATATCAGATATTGATATGATTGATTAATAAAAGGACTATGAGTAGAAATTCTATACACAACATTATTTAAATAAGTATCAAAAGTTACCTGCACAATTAATTCCAGAATTACGTCAATGTCAATGGGTTCCACATTGATCTGAACACAGCCATATGAATTTCAGCAGAAATAAAATTTTATTTGAACTTGAAACCTGAAACAACATCAATTAATATCTATTTCAATAATTGCTTATCAATATTTGCAGGTGTTTATAATAAAAGTTGACAATTTAAAGAAATGGTTGAAAGCTTTATGAGAAATGATAAATGGAACACAGCCCAAACATATGACAAAGAAATGTATTATAAACAGGAAGTAATGAAATCTAGTAATTTTATTACCAACTTAAATTTATTGATTATTTATTTTATATAGAACAATAATAACAAAATCAAAAATAATCAATAGTTTATGTAAGACTAAAACAGTAAAAATTCAAGAATTTAAAAATAATCAATTACATATATATGAATCGGTAATCTAGGTTGTATATTTTGTAAAAATGAATATAAATAAGAAAACCATAAAAACGTAATAAGGATTAAAATTGCTAATGTATTCTAGGAAAAAGACTATATAGAATCCTGAATACAAAATAAATATTTGTGAATAAGTGTGTTAATCCTCCAGGACTTAGAAATCAAACAATTTCATTTTATAACTAAAAGACATAGGAATCGACAATTTGTGTTATTAAAATAAAGATAAGCAAGCTTTGCATTTGCCAAGCCAAAAAGTTTGTTGATTTAAAAAACAAGTGAGTGGGTTTTGGTATGATGGAGAGGTGAGCGTCGATATAAATCTCCTCTAATGAAAATTATTAAAATTTTGATAAAAAGTTAACAAGTGCTCTTAAAAAGGTAATGGAAATACATTAATAAGTTTTTTCTGAACCCGTAAAAAATAAAAAGGTGGTCAGAAGGTGCATCTCTCTCTGGAGAGACCTTCAAGAAATTAGAGACGCGAGTAGCAGCCAAGGACTGAAGATATTAACTAAGGTCTGTGCATTTTAATTAAAATATTTGGAATTCCATATATAAATACGAACAGTGAACTAAAATTAATATTCAGAACATTCTAATCATGATAATATAAAAAAGGCCTAAAAACAATATATTATGATGCATCATATTTTATCTCCTTGGAGATACATGCAATTTAGTTTGTAATAATATAATTGTACTTACTTGCTTAATTTAATCCATTTTCAATGTTCACGTGTTCCATGAATGTTCACATAATTTCCAACTTTTAATTTCCTCTAATGCATGCATAACTGATCTATCCATTTCTATCTTCTTTTCTATTCACACACATTATTTCAGAATTTATATATATATATATATATATATATATATATATATATATATATATATGTAATTGCTTATTTAAATTTATACAACGTATTGAAATTTTTACAACTATATACACGCAGGCAGAGCATAAACTGTTTCTACACCGCATTGACGGTGAAGAGCGTCTTCGTGTTATAGGAAGTTATATAAGCGCATGCGTTGAACTTATGCGCCGACGCAATACAATGAATTGTTGTGTATTAAGAATTGCATAGGATGTAGGGGTTATAAAGTAATTTTAAATGTTAAAAACAATACAAAATTTTTCATATTAACTATTTATTAAATCAATTTTCATTGAAGTGTTGGTATTTTTATTCTTTTCATGTCCCCAATAAAATTATTAGAATTAACATATTTCAATCTTTCTATATGAGAGTATTCAGAAACCAAATTTCATTGATAAATTAAATAGAAAATATAAATAAAATTATATAATAAGATTGACGCCAAGAACTCAAAGGGAGGAGTCATCATGCTTCCGACTGATATTTAAACTTAGATAAAATTGATAGAAGATATTTTTACGAGCTAGCCGAAGGTAAGTCGTGTTTGTATATATATATATATATATATATAAAAGCCAAGTCATAGTTCATTATACTTATAAATATCAAACAAACGACTATATAATAACAAAAACATAAATATAAAAACACAAAATATACATAAATAATTATAATATATATATATATATATTGAACTAATCCTCTAGTTTTGTAAAAATAATGAAATAAACAAACATAATAAACAAGTCTTATTGTAACGTAAGAAGTGTCAGTAGACACAACCATTAGAATAAACTCAATAAAAAGTCAAAGATTAAAATATAAAAAGATTGAAATATGTATAGATTGGATAATATATTGATGTGAAGTTTTGAAAAGGATGAAGAATAGAAATTACAACACTATATTAGCTAATTAAAGAGTAAATATTACCTGTACCAGTAATTCTGATTGGTTGTCAAAGTCATGGAATTCGGAATTGCACTGAACACAGCCATAACAATTTCGGCAGGATGAAATGTCACACAATAGCTTGAAACCTAAAGTAAGAGAAAAGAATAATTAGTCTAACGATAATTTAACATTATTTACATATTATTTTTGTAGTAGCATAAATTTAGAATACCATGTATTTATTCATTCATTGAAAAGGGTTGAAACTAGATGGGAAAGATAGTTGGAACACAGCCCCAAACATATTGAGGAAATGAATATTTATAGGAAGTAAAGTCATGCTAGGGAATTTTTCAATACCAACCTAAATCATTGTTTATAGATTATAGATATAAAATTTAATTACAAAAACAAAAATAATAAGGAGTATATGTATAATAAGTATCAAACAAGACGCAAAATTAAATTAGAATCAATTACATATAGGTTAATTAATAATATAGGTTGTAATATTTGTAAAAATAAACATTTTGTAAATTAGCTAAACAAGGTAAATATAAGAAAATGGACTATTGTAAGAGGAAAGAAGGACTTAATTAAAATTCCTTAATACGATAGAGATTTAAATGAATCAGTGTCAATACCCTCCAGGACAATAAATTTATGTTTTTTCAAAATAGTCACTAAAAGACTGGAGAATAACAATTTCTGTGATAAAAAAAACAAATAAGAGTGCTATGGACTAGTGAAGCTGGGATAGTTGTTGATTTTGAAAAACAAATGAGTGGATTTAGAATGGTGATGAGGGATGCGTCTCTGTAAGATTGCTCTCTGCAAAAATTTTCTTTAAAAAACAGTTAAAAGTTAAAATTATATAAACATTTTATGACAAACTAATCATAAGTGTATCAGATCCTGTGTAAGTACTAAAGAGTGCCGTAGGAGCATATCTCTAAGGAGATATCGGCAAGTTTGGAAGATGTAAGTGCAGCCGGCAGTAATAGCAAGAAAGATAAGGTCTGTGTATTTTGATTAAATCTATTTGGAATTCCAATAAACATTTTAAAGTGTACACTCAAAATTCAATAGAACATTCAATTGATATATATCATATAAAAAGGCCAAAGAACAGTAACATATAATGCATTATAAAATTCATCTATAGAGAATTATAATTTTAAGATAATATTGAAACTCACCTGTTGTAAATTTATCCTCGTAAAATATCACGTACATCATGTGTGCTCAATTCTATTTCATTACTTATTTTCAGCTTTTGCATGCATAACTTTCATCTATCACTTTCTTGTTTTTTTAAATACACGTACACATATAGTTTATAAAGTATTACTTATATGTAATTGATTATAAAAACATTTAATAATTATAACCAACAATTTTCATCACAGACACGCTAACAGTGTGTTGAATATAAACGTTGTGTATGGAAGGAAACTTCTTTCTTACATGTATACTGTAGCAGCGCATGCGTTTGGAGATATAGCGCCGACGCAGAAATTATATCATTTTGTTTCCAAGAATGTATGTATGATATAGGGTGGCACAATTCCTTAAGAATAAATGTGCAAAATAAATTAACAGTTACAAAATATTTTATTATGTTCTAATCTGATTAAAAATTGAAATTCATTTATTAAACATATTTACATTAATGTGTTGGTTTTCTTTTATTCTTACATCTATAGTTAAAGTATCAATATCACTATTATCATATTTCAATCGTTTTATTTAATAGATATTATTTCTTTCAGAGGTTGTAATTAAAAGGTAAGATTATGTATATGTATTTCTTCAATCTTTGATTATCATATCCAGAACCCAACGAGAGAAGTTTCTCATGTTCTCCGATAAAATATAAAACTATAATAAAATAAACAAATAATATAATCTGAGCTATCCATAAAATTATCATAAATTAAAATTATCATCATTCAATTATAAATTGTCGGCCCAACGTGAGGCTATTAAAATATCCAATTTATAAATTATCAATTATAAATTGGCGTCCCAAAACGTGGGGCTATTAAACAAATAATTATAAAATTGTCAGTCCAACGTTGAGAAAATTTAAAGAATTAAATTGCTTTAATTAATAATAAATAAATAAATCATGGAAAGCAAGAAAATGGTATTGAGAGACGGGAAACAGGTCGGAAATGATAGCGGATCAGAAGAGGAAAGAGAAGAGAGGAGCCATGGAATGGGAGATTTTCAGGTCCAATATCTGATCCAAGGTCAGCAAGCTGAAGGACGTGCATCGGAAGAAAATACGACAGGAGATGAAGAAGATGGAATAGAGGTAGAACAAGTAGAAGCAGGAAACAAGGGTAGTATAGCACATAGTCAACAGGAAACGCAAACAAGAACAAGGAATGATAATCAGATGGAGATGATGCAACAATTGTTTAACAGAATGGAGGAAAATAGAAGAACAGACATGAACAAACTGAATGAAAATATAAACAGCATGAAGAAAGAGTTGAAAGGAGATATGAACCAGAAATTTGAAGAAAATAGGATAGATATGAACAAAATGGAGGAGAATAGGAAAACAGATATGAATAAAATGGAGGAAAATATGAACATAATGAAAGAAGAAATTAGAGGAGACATCAATAATATCCATGGAAACATGAAGAGATTAGAAGAGAAAATAGATGAAGTCAAATTAGAAAGTTTGAAGGAAATTAAGGAACTCAAGGAGAACCAGGAAGGATTTAAGAAGAATATTAACGAGGTAAGAGAAGAAATGGAGAATAAAAATAAAAATTTGAGACAAGAAATCCAAGAAAACGGTATGAAAATTCGAGAAAACATAGAAAAGATCATAGTAGAAGAAGTATCAGAATTTAGAAGAGATATAGAAGAGAATTTACCAGAAAATATTAGAGTGGAAGTCTCAAAACAGTCGAATCATCTAACAAAGGAAGTAGAACAGATAAAAGAAAATGTAAATAGGAAATTTAAGGATTTAGATGGCAAGATAGAAGAGAGAACTGGGATGAGTTCAGCAATTAATGAAGATATAAATCGACAAGTAAGTCAAGAAATAGATGAAATGAACCGAAGATTAATTAATACAGTGGAAGAAATAGAAGATAATATAAGAAATCATGAAATAGGTATAGGGTGCTCCGGAAAATTTTATAATGTAGTAACAGGAATAAAATGGGATAACAAAATGAATATAATCCACACAAATGTTTTGATGAAAATAATAAGGAATGAAATGAATGATATGGAGGAATTTGAAGCACAAATGTTTTTAGATTTATGGAAAGAAATTAATGAGATATGGGACTACAAAATTAAAAAGGATATAATGGAGAACGGAAAGAAGCTACAGAAAAACATTGAGACTCAAACAACGAGAGTAGAACATAAGAAAAAAGTGAGAAAAAGAATAGCATATTAAATAGTATCACATGAGAATTGAAATGAACTTTGGAAACAAGAAAATAATGGAATGGACAGGAAAAGGATACCAAAATGAACTTAAATAGGGAATTTATTAAGAATAAATAATACAATTATAGATAATTTTTTATTATAGGTAGATGTAATGATTCCAATGTTCTGCATAAGTAGCACTTCCATGTAACATAAAATATTAGATAATAGGTAGATATAAGGCTTTCAATTTTTTCATATGTAGGATACATCTAGATTGTTTCCATTATCGCAGTTAAGAATCTATAAAATATAAAAAAAAAATATATTATTAAAAACTTATAAATGATTTTAAGTAAAAGTAAAGTAACTTCACATTTAACTTATAAGGAAAGTTAGAGTAGCTATATAGATTAAAAAAACCAAACAAATAGAGACACATTTTGTTATAAAGAAATATATAATATCAAAGACAGACAGAAATAAAAGCGATAATATAATATTAAGAAATTTTGTAAGAATTTATTAGGTAGAGGGGATAAGAAACAGAATTCACACTTATTAATAAGAACAGGTAGGATTTAGGAAGGACAGGCTCGTTATCATTTGAATAACACAGTAAAAGAGATGGAAAGGAAAGAAAGTTTTTATTTTTTTTAAATCAAGATATAGAATTTGAGATATTCATGTCAAATAAAATTTTATAGGAATTATGGAGATAAGTAACAATGAAATATGGAAGCAAAGATTTATATAGTAAATGATATGATTAATTATTATGAGATAGGGAGAAATGAAATATATATAAAGTATAATGTAATTAATATATTGAAGAAATGAAGCTGATGAGTTATAATTAAGAATTATGCAAATAAATATAAATAGGGATAGTAAGCAAAGAAAAAGGTTAGACTATAGGAGTAATTATATTGACATGAATAAGGGTTGACAATAAGATATGAAAATATATGAAATATTGGAAATAATAATTTTTTTTTGAATTCGAAGATAAGATAAGGATAGGAGAGCATTAAAAGAATTGTTAAGTGAAGGAAAAAGGTATAAGTAAAAATATAAGCAAGAAATAGTTCAAAGAATAAAGATTCTACGGTGTGAATAAATGAATAATAATTGGTATAGGAATTGAAATAAAACAATAATATAGAATAATATACTAAGAGTAAGCAAAGATGTCTAAGATATTTCAAACCAGAATGATTGGTCTCATATTTGTAAAAATAATTAGAATAGGATAGGATAGAATTAGATAATGGAAACTAAGTCTAAGATAGAAATAGTAATAAACTTAAATATAGGATTCTTCAAATTCAATTTCTGTATATAAAGAAAAGAGTAATGAATTAAGTAGAATATAATTATTAGCCGGAACGTTGAAATTGAAATTTTAAAAAGGCTACTTAAAAGCTTCCTTTTTGAAAATTTAAATTTGAGGGGAGTTGAACTAATCCTCTAGTTTTGTAAAAATAATGAAATAAACAAACATAATAAACAAGTCTTATTGTAACGTAAGAAGTGTCAGTAGACACAACCATTAGAATAAACTCAATAAAAAGTCAAAGATTAAAATATAAAAAGATTGAAATATGTATAGATTGGATAATATATTGATGTGAAGTTTTGAAAAGGATGAAGAATAGAAATTACAACACTATATTAGCTAATTAAAGAGTAAATATTACCTGTACCAGTAATTCTGATTGGTTGTCAAAGTCATGGAATTCGGAATTGCACTGAACACAGCCATAACAATTTCGGCAGGATGAAATGTCACACAATAGCTTGAAACCTAAAGTAAGAGAAAAGAATAATTAGTCTAACGATAATTTAACATTATTTACATATTATTTTTGTAGTAGCATAAATTTAGAATACCATGTATTTATTCATTCATTGAAAAGGGTTGAAACTAGATGGGAAAGATAGTTGGAACACAGCCCCAAACATATTGAGGAAATGAATATTTATAGGAAGTAAAGTCATGCTAGGGAATTTTTCAATACCAACCTAAATCATTGTTTATAGATTATAGATATAAAATTTAATTACAAAAACAAAAATAATAAGGAGTATATGTATAATAAGTATCAAACAAGACGCAAAATTAAATTAGAATCAATTACATATAGGTTAATTAATAATATAGGTTGTAATATTTGTAAAAATAAACATTTTGTAAATTAGCTAAACAAGGTAAATATAAGAAAATGGACTATTGTAAGAGGAAAGAAGGACTTAATTAAAATTCCTTAATACGATAGAGATTTAAATGAATCAGTGTCAATACCCTCCAGGACAATAAATTTATGTTTTTTCAAAATGGTCACTAAAAGACTGGAGAATAACAATTTCTGTGATAAAAAAAACAAATAAGAGTGCTATGGACTAGTGAAGCTGGGATAGTTGTTGATTTTGAAAAACAAATGAGTGGATTTAGAATGGTGATGAGGGATGCGTCTCTGTAAGATTGCTCTCTGCAAAAATTTTCTTTAAAAAACAGTTAAAAGTTAAAATTATATAAACATTTTATGACAAACTAATCATAAGTGTATCAGATCCTGTGTAAGTACTAAAGAGTGCCGTAGGAGCATATCTCTAAGGAGATATCGGCAAGTTTGGAAGATGTAAGTGCAGCCGGCAGTAATAGCAAGAAAGATAAGGTCTGTGTATTTTGATTAAATCTATTTGGAATTCCAATAAACATTTTAAAGTGTACACTCAAAATTCAATAGAACATTCAATTGATATATATCATATAAAAAGGCCAAAGAACAGTAACATATAATGCATTATAAAATTCATCTATAGAGAATTATAATTTTAAGATAATATTGAAACTCACCTGTTGTAAATTTATCCTCGTAAAATATCACGTACATCATGTGTGCTCAATTCTATTTCATTACTTATTTTCAGCTTTTGCATGCATAACTTTCATCTATCACTTTCTTGTTTTTTTTAAATACACGTACACATATAGTTTATAAAGTATTACTTATATGTAATTGATTATAAAAACATTTAATAATTATAACCAACAATTTTCATCACAGACACGCTAACAGTGTGTTGAATATAAACGTTGTGTATGGAAGGAAACTTCTTTCTTACATGTATACTGTAGCAGCGCATGCGTTTGGAGATATAGCGCCGACGCAGAAATTATATCATTTTGTTTCCAAGAATGTATGTATGATATAGGGTGGCACAATTCCTTAAGAATAAATGTGCAAAATAAATTAACAGTTACAAAATATTTTATTATGTTCTAATCTGATTAAAAATTGAAATTCATTTATTAAACATATTTACATTAATGTGTTGGTTTTCTTTTATTCTTACATCTATAGTTAAAGTATCAATATCACTATTATCATATTTCAATCGTTTTATTTAATAGATATTATTTCTTTCAGAGGTTGTAATTAAAAGGTAAGATTATGTATATGTATTTCTTCAATCTTTGATTATCATATCCAGAACCCAACGAGAGAAGTTTCTCATGTTCTCCGATAAAATATAAAACTATAATAAAATAAACAAATAATATAATCTGAGCTATCCATAAAATTATCATAAATTAAAATTATCATCATTCAATTATAATATATTGAACTCATCACAACATCTATAAGGGTTTGAAGGTGTTGGAGTGTGAGGTTTTCAAGCGTGAATTTGGTTGTAAGTTGCCAAAACAGGGAATTATTTGTTTTTCATGATATGAATGAAATTAAAATGAGTTATATATTGAATTTGTACCTATGATATCGTTTGTTTAATGTAAATATTGGGATGCTAAAATAATATTCAAAACATTAACCATTGTGTCAGTGCTTTATAAAATAATTCAACTCATACTTGTATATCAGACCATAAATCATCTTTAAACAATATAATAATTTGTAAATGTGGCATATACGTCATAAAAAGTATCTAAAACCCTAAAAGAATGAATAAATGTATTTAGATTATTATAATACATCATGTTTAATAAGAATTAGTAGCAAATTCATTATTTTTTATGTTTACTATTATAATGACACTGAGAACTGTCAACAAGATTGGAATGTCAAAACAATTTCAAAACATGAAACATCAGCGACAGATTTCGTTGTGCGCGACAGGATTCATTGTCATAGAACTATATAATTTTGACAAGCGTATAAAGCGAGGATGTAAAATAACATATAAAGAAATTTTGTAAATAGAAATTTCAGTCCGCGTTTATAATGAACACTAATTGTGGAAGAATTCTAATATAATTGGAAAAGGATTGCATATGTATTTCAGAGTAATCAGACTGTAGATTTGTTTCATTTAGAATGGAATAGTTTTATACAATCAGAGGTTTTTTTTATAAATAGGGATATTTCTGGAAAAGTAGAGTTTTAAATAGATAAATTAAATTATTTTGGAAATAAACAAAGCATAAAATATCATCAAATAGTTGAGAAAAATATGAAATTAAATGAAAACCTCTGATTTCTAAATTATTGTTAAAAAAATCTAGTGAGATGATGAGTTTTGTCCATGGCAACGGACAGGAGAAATGAGGGTTGTTTATTTTGGAAAATGAAGGGGGATGATATATGATATTTTGGAGAGAGGACGTAGTGAAAGAAAATTCTCATAAAACTCAAGAAAAGTAACAGAAAAAAGTTAAATAAAGTTGAAGAAGTATGTTGAGAAGATTTTGCAGCTAATGGAAACGGTAAACGGGACACGGTGAAGAATTTCAAGACTTACCTGGAGAAGTTTTGTCAAGCTGGAGTTCAGGTTGAGTGAATGCAGTTGACATATTAATATGAGAGGTGGTGGTATTGTATATTGGTGATCGTCGGTGCCAGAAGACAACATTGTTAGTGAAAGGTTAGTGTTAACCAATTTGAAATTTCAAATTTTGGCCATTTCAAACAATATAAATTTGCGCTAAGGTACCTATTTGTTGAATTATTAGATTTTAGTTGTTTGTTCCACTATTTTGATTTTAAATTTGTTTATATTAATACATGTATTTCTTTTCCAATTTCCAACGTTTTTGACAATATATAATTATAGTGTTCATTTTTGTTTCTATACCCTCTATTAAAAACAGGAATATAAACAATAACATAGGCGTCTCAACATAAATTTATACAAGGTATAATTTTATTTTAAATAATAGACAAAAACAAATAATTCTTTATTAAAATATATAAAACAAAATAATAAATCATATAAAAAAAACTTTAGACCTGAACTCAAAGAGATTAAGGAGTACTCATGCCCAACTATGATACATTTACCCTGAGCTAGCCGAACAACATTCTTTATTAATCTACATAAAACAACAATAAAAATAAATATAAAAATATATAAAATATAATAATATATTGTTGTAAATAGAACATATACAGAACCCATATAGAATCCTGATAAAGGATATGAAATTAAAATTTTGTCAATAAAAATAATTTTTTAAAAATGATGTATCAAAATAATAAAATACCTCGTATAACAATATAACTAAGTACGACCAATGGTTATAATCAAAAAGATAGTAAATAAATATAAAAAGAAATCATAAACAAACATCAGAAAAACAGTTGTAAAAATTAATTCTTCAACTTAATAAAAACAACCCTTGACAGAACCTCACAAGTAAACGCAGATCAAGAAATAATATAACGCTGCATGGAATCTTAGACACCCAGAGCATCTGTTTATATTTTAAAAATAAATAGAAACTTCTAACAAATTTAACTAAAACTATAATGATTAAACAATAAAAAGACATTTAGAAGTAATAAAATATATAGAATAAGATATTTAGTTAATAATTAATCATAAAAGTAGGTATAGGAAATATTATTATAAGTAGGAATCTGTAATATGGGCAAGGTCAAATTTATACCAAAATAAAACAGTTGAGACAAATTATACCAACATAAATTATTTTGAATGTGATAAACAATAATGAAATAAATGATTACCGACATAGTTTATGTATATAGGTGTAATAATATCAAACATAATGAGAAATGAATTGTATATATGTATAATAAGTAAATATGTAGATTGTAGAAAACGTAGAATTAATGAAATTGCATTGACCAATCAAAACAGCGCAAATAAACAGTGATATGGAAAAAGACATTAATAATAAGGTGTGAGGGAATAAGTCAATGACAATAAGTATATTAGATATAAAAAACTATAGTTTGCAATAAGTTTAAGTCAGAAAAACAATAAAAACAACAATAAACAAAGTGACAGGTGAAATTTTCAATAAAACTTTCGAGAACAAAAACCACTTCCGGTGACAGACGATAAAAAGGGTTGTGTTCGATGTAAAATGCGGGAAATTGGTAGTTGAGAGTCATTGGTCAGATAGGTAACACTAATAATAAAGTTATCCTAGTTTTATTTAATGTAACAAATTTATAATTAGTCAAAGGAAAAGTATATAAATCAACATAAATCTAATCAATTGTAAAATAAATCAAGTGTAACAAACGTTTGTGAGACTACAAGTAGCAGAGGAAGGAAATTATCACCCAGATAATGAAAAGCAAAGGCATTCAACATCAAAGGCGGGAAAATCTATTGGGAGCGTCTCCTCCGATGTAGCATCATTTCAAGAAAAAGGAACAAAAGGTCGGTTGTGTGTTTATTAAATATATTTGGTACCAAATAAATGAAACTTTCAAATAAGAACGTATAAATAATAATTTTAAAATAATAATTTCAAGTGATATAAAAATTTTAAGAGCTCATATACCTGGTTTAAAGTTCTGTTATCTTTACATGAATATAATATACCAGAGAAAAGTAATATTAAAACTTACCATTATAAAGTGTAGATAAATGTATAATTTCTTTCATGTCGAACTTCACCAAAAATATATATAAAAATTTCCACTAGTAACAGACCACAACTAATTCCAGTTTATATCAATACACAATTATTACCATACAGTAAAATAATATTTAAAAACGTAAATTTTGAATCGATAAAATATCAAATATGTTTCCAAGTTCACGTCCCGAAGAAAACTAAAATTTAACATTTTAAAATCATTTCATAAATCCTCTTAGTTAAAAGAAAAGGAAACACTTTAAAAAGTTTTTTGTTTAACATAGAAGCAAAGTTAGAAAGAGCAGGTGTTTGCAAATTTCTAAGAATTTCAACGCTCACAAGATTTCGACCAAGTTATGCAAATGAGCCAGAAAAAGTCGTGGTTAAAAAGAAAGGTATAATTTTTTTGGAATATAAAGAAAGTCATATTCAAAGTGGAAATTTAGATATATATATAAAATAACTCATTATTTATGTATAACGTAAGAATTGGTAGAACAAAAAGGTTAATCATTTATTTTATTAATAAATAGTTTCATCAGTCTAACTGTATAATAAGCCGTAACAAATAGTTTGTATATGAATCATTTTTTTTGTGTGTTTCAAAGGTTTTATTTCACAAAATTTTTATCAGTCACATAAATATATCACATTAATAAGCAAGGTTGATTTTATTATCATAATATGCCCAGAACCCTACTGATTTTAAGAGTCGTAAACGAATAAGAGCAGCCGAGGTAAGAAAACATAAGAATTAAATAAACTACATGTTCATAAATAGCATAATAAATAAAAGGAAGCATTGAATAAAAAAGTTATATAATTTGGCGAACCCAACAATAGTATAAAAAGTTTAAAATTTGCAATAAATATAATATCATTTCATATTCACATATCCATATATTCAAATCATACATTGATATATATTAATACTTAAAGTCCAATCATATTCAACTTGTATAAAGTATATTAATAAATATAAAGTACTTAAAAAAATCAAATCATCACACACATATTTAACTGTACCACAACGTAAAAGACATATATATATATATATATATATATATATATATATATATATATGTTAAGCCAGTCCTCTAGTATAGATAAATATTCATATATTAGATTGAATTAAAAAGGAATTTTTTTTGTATATACGTATGGTGTATCATTAGACACTACCTAATTAAGAACAAAATTTAACATAAAACGAATGAATGACTTAAGCAAATGTATTATAAAATATTGAGTACATCAATTTAAGAAATGGATTAAGGATAAGGAATAGAATGGTAATGATAATATAGAAATTAATTCTTAAGAAAATGTTACCTTCACAAATAAATCCTAAGGTCAAGTCAATGTCAACAATTTTCATTAAAATCAATCTGAACGCTGCTATGTCCACACTTGAATCGGGAAAAGGATGTTAATTTGTTCAAAACCTAAAATAATAAGAATTAATAATCAAATCACTAATTTATTAACGATATGCAAATACAATAAAAAGTTGCAATTTAAAAAAAGTAATTTATAAAAATAAAACTATGAAATATGACATTCGGAATAAGAGCCATATTGTATGTCATAGAAATCTAGTTATCAAATCAAAATCAATGAAGGAAGTGATTGAATCTAGTTATAATATTGCCAACCTAAATTCAATGAGTTGGAAGTTAATATAAAACAGAGAATGTAAATTTGAAATTAAGTTAGAGTTTATATAAAGCGAAATTAGTGCTAATTAAAGAATTAAAAAATAAACAGTTCCATATATATAAATCATAAATTTAGATTGTAGAAATTGTATATTAATTGTAAACAAATTTACTAAAAAAAAAGGAATTACAAGGATTGAAACCATTGTAATACATGTGAAAGACTATTTATATATTCTATAAGATATTGTTAAACCATTTATACAAGTGATTTCACTCTCCAAGACTATTTTAATTGAAGAATTCAGTATTTCTATAAAAAAAACATTATCATTGACAATTGTTGAATAAAATAACAGATTAGGAGGCTGTGTTTTAGAGATTGTAAAAATGTTGTTGATTTTAAAAAGAAAAGAGAGTCGAGAGTTAGTTGGGGAATGAGGAACTGGGATGTAATTTTCTGAGAAGGTTTTTTGTAAAAACTTTAAAGTAAAAGTTATAATTTTAAATCTAAATCAATAAAAAATTCATGATATTAATGTCGATTATCCCCTGTGAAAAAGTGAAACGTGCCGAACGAGTATTTCTTGGGTAAGGAATACCTAAGAAAAGAGACGAGATGTTGCAGGTCCACCACGCCGAGAATGGAATATAAGGTCTGTGTTATTTGAGTTTTTTTAATTTGGAATTCCAAACAAACAAAGAAAAAGTGAACTTTTGAAATTAATTTGAACATTTAAATTTGAATAATCTAAAATTGGCCAAAGAAACTTTAAAATAATTAATACCAAATTTTATCCATGGATAATTAAAGAACTCTAATTTTCTGCAACAATAATTTTAGATATTAAATATGTACTTACTTGTAAAAAGTTTTTCGTTTGTAAAATAATCAAAGTTCACACTACTCATAAATGCTTTTCCAATCTTAATTTCCGCTTTGCATGCTAACCTATTCTTATAACTATCAAACACACACTTAATTCACAACTTGAATTATATATGTAACTGTTTAATATAAGTTTTCAACCATATGATTCTAAATGCACTAAATTGATACACATTGAACTGTGAAACGTTTGCATCTTCCATGTTAACTGCATACTATAATTTTGTGACGACGAGAAACGTTGTACCGGAAGAGTTGCTCCGTTGCGCCGAAGCAGCTACTATAAGCGTTCAGTGCGCATGACGATCAAAGAATACAGAGGAGGTTCAGGAATATTTGTGTGTGTAAAATTTTGAAGATTTCATCAACAATTTATTAAAATATTTTTATTTAAGTGTTGGTATTTTTTTTTATTCCAGTCAATGTCCATAACACTTTTCACGAACATGGTTTAAATCATTCATTCGATTATCCTATCACGAAATCATAATAAGTAAATGTTCATATATGTAAAAATTTTTTCTAATAGGTGTCCAGGACTCAAAGAGAGAAGTCTCATGCTTCCGACTACAGTATAAAATTTAAACAATTAAAAATTTTCATATAATTATATAGGGCTAGCCGAAGGTAAAAAACGGGTAAATAAAGTTAAATCATATAAGTATAAATATTAAAATATAAACATATCCACTATAATATATATATATAGAACGTAAAGGTAAAAGTTAAATCACATATAACTTGCTTACCCCAAAAAGTGGGGCATTATATAAACAAAGTAGTAGTAATCATATTCAACTGGCCCCCAACGTGGGCATTATATAGTTATAAAGTAAGCAATCCTAAATAATATATTAAAGTGAAACATAGTTACGAGGAAAATTAAACTAATAATATCACATGAATGATAACAATTTCTAATGAATATTCAATAAAAATAAATCATAACGACATGCTATCTAAATGTACATAGTTTGGACATGTCTAGAAATAAGCCAAACTACGCACTGCATACATTTTAAAATGATTTATAAGACATCTATTAATTTAGAGAACAATAAAACATTAAGTATAAATCTCAATAATTATATTTCAAAGAATAGAAACAATTATGAGTAAATTTCATCAATTATATTCTAATTGGTATTTATAAAAACCCTGTATAAAGAACAACATGAATTCTGAAACAAAATTCAATAATTGTATCTTTATTACTTATTGTTACTTTCGAATAAACCCTGTATATAGTATAAACTTTTCGATCAGATTGCATCATAACGTCAAACGAAAATATTTAATGCGGAAATTGACGTTCTTTGATGGTTCGGATAGTGTAATTAGGAGTGATCATAGTGCGGGCTTGAAACGTAAATAAACACAGTTAAAATATCGCAAGAATGGATATTTTGATTTGGAAAAAACAATTCTTTTCACCTAGCAAGAAACAATAAAAACAAAATCAGAAACAAGTGAAGGTTGTTGATTTCAAGCTTGGGAAGAAGCATCGCGACTTTAAAAGACGATAGTCGTATAAAATTTCTTTCTCCAAAATTATGATAAAAAAGTAAAAATAACTGTAAAAAACTTAATAAAAAGTCAACTAAAGTATTAGATAACGTATACAAATAAAAATAACAATAATAACCCGTCTTTAAAACAAATAAGTGAATAAAACGTTAGTGTTATCTACTAGAACTTGGTAAGATTAAAACAATTTACCTTATTCGAACAATTTTGATGATCGTCGATTCATATTACTACTAATTGTGGTACAATATTGGAAAAATAATCCACAATTTATTATTTTTCAATCCTGAGTTCTAACTTTGTTCCATCGTAACCACGAACAATCCTTATACTATCTCCAGAGTTGAGAAGAAACCAACGATGAACTTGCGAATTTCTTGTGTATATGAATTTTTCCTATAAAAACAATAATAGAAGTAATTTCTCGAATGTTAGGTTAGGGATTTATTATTGCTATTAATTCTTATATATTAACTAGATTTAAAGGTTCAATCTCCACTGACTTTACGGACATAATACACTAATAAATTAAACACTTAACTACTCACCAGATTCATATTCTTTAATAACAATAACATTCTCGACACACCACGCTTTTGTCTCCATGTAAGATTAAATAACATCTCACAAATTCACTCGAATGCAACAGTTATTTGAAACGATTTAGAGTTGGGATTGACGAGTGGTAATCATGATCATGCTTACTAAATATTAGATGAACATATTGGTCGAAATTTACTTAATAAGAATTTTAAATAAGATGTTATAACTAAGAAACTATAATTGAGTTTATGTGAAGGTTTTTCACAAGTTTGATATTTGAACTATATGATTACATGATACTTTCCAGTTTTCGTTGCGAATTATTAACAACTATTTTTGAATTCTCACTGTTATATTAAAATATTTATCTATGATCTCTTATGTGTTTCTCTGATATCTCTACCTACAGCTTCCTGTTGCTGGCGAGCGCTCAGTGCCGAACTCATCCCTGAGGTAAGAATAATAACAACAAAGAATACATTTTTATATAACAAGACAAGATCTTGATTTGAATTGGGATTCGTTGTAAACGGAACAATTCTGGCGCCCATAATTTAAAAAAATATAACTATTAAAATATATAAATAATAATTAAATAAATAATATATCCCAACTGGCACCTCAACGTAAGACCAATAGAATTAAGTATATGTCAATTTGGCGCCCAACGTGAGGCCTACAAATTGAAATTATATTATATATATATATATATATATATATATATATATATATATATATAACTATTTATATGATAAATACTTACTTACTTTTGATTATGAAATTTAAATGTAGATGTTTATTATTTAGAATTTTTGTTTAGTTTGGCTAGCTCAGTTGGTTATTGTTATTTTGTTTAGTAATTTATTTTAATTTGATTATTCGGGAGCATGAAATCCTTTTTCTCTTCGAGTCCTGGCATTTTATATTGTTGTAATTGTTTAAATAAAAAGAAAACACATTATTTTGAAATCAATTTAATTTTAAATTTAATATTTTATATATTTGATAAAAATAATATGAGACGCCACTGGTTATATTGTATCTACTTATTTATTTTAATAATTCATCAATACGCATGCGTGAAAAAACTAGTCATGCGCTTTAGCATAAAACGAACAATTCTTACACTAAAGAAGCATCTATATTTATACAAACATAGTTTGTTTGACGATGCAGACAAGTAAATGGTTCAAACACATAAAAGAATTTATATATAAATCATACATATATATATATGATACAAATTGCTGTGGGAAGAAAATAGTTATATACATAGATAGAAATATAGGAATTATATACAGATGGGCATAGTTATTACATTATGAAATTTCAATCACCAGATTTATGCAATTACAAGATGTCGTAAGTACATAATTTAATTTATTTAAAATTCGGCCTTTTATTAATTTTAACGATTTATGCGATTAATTCACTATATAAAGTCTGTTTCTTTCTTTTTTAGATCGATCATATGTGCAAAAGTTTATCAATTTATGAAATTAAGTACTTATTTGAGTATTTTGAGTTTTTACTCTGATTATTGGCCAATAATGATTTAAAAACACTGACCTGTTGCTCTTGAATTGGGATGAAAGTCTCTGGATCCCAGGAACACTTCGCTGAAGCTCCAAAAAAAAACCAAATTTGATGAAAATTTCGCAGATTCTTGCCGAAAAACTTGATACAATTGACTGTGAGTATTACTAAGATTATATTTAATAGTACTTTATAGGTTTAAATGTGTTAAACCGGGAATTTCTTGAAATTTCAGGAACACCATCACACACACTCCTCGCTTCATGACACCAGCTTCCCTTCTTTTTAAGCGTCCCCTCGATTCTCTACTTTTTTCAACAAACCGTCTTTTGTTCTTTTTCAGGTCACTATTTCAAAGTTTATTTATTGATTCACAATTTGTTCTGTCATATTTTATAACCAATAAAATATTGTCTTTTGCAATCAGATTAATTGAAACTTCTATCACTTATTAAAAAATTTCATACATACACTCTTTTACATTATTAGTTCATTTATAGAGTTCCTATGAGTTTTTTCATCATACAAATAAATTAAAATTGGTTATACATAGATACATTTACATGGTACAACATTCAATATTGTTATTGATAGTATACCCTTGTTACACTCATATTAATTATAAATATAAATTCTCTTATGTTATTTGTCTAAACTCTTTGCATTATATTATTTATAATAAACTTTAACAAATTACTATTTATTGATTCAACATTCATTTTATTTACCATATATCATTTATCTATATGTCATTATTTGTTTATCTATGAAAATCTATTGAATTCTATTCTATTCAATATTTGTATTTGTTTTTATTCTTAAATTAATGATTATAATGAATTATCTATAATAATATTTGTATTCTAATGTAACTACTTATATCTAAAATTCTCTTGACTTGACTATATAATTATTTATTTTTAGGTGAACAGCTGTTATGGTATGGAAATTATTCTTCGTCTTAGGCAACTTCATTTACATCATTACATTGGTTAGGCAATCTCTATATTTTATGTTATTATTGAGGTAATTCCTTTTTATTATATTGTTATAGGCTATTATTTAATATATCTTTATTTGATATGTTGTTTAAATTAAGAAAAGTGTTTCCTTTTTACCTGTTTTCTTAAATTATATTATTTTCATATATTTTAATACTAGCAACATATTTTTATAATACTAATTCTCTTATTATCTATGATATCTGGTTCAATATATATATATATATATATATATATATATATATATATATATATATATATATATTTTGAACTTATCGTAGTAGATATTAAAGAGAATGAGACACAAATATATGAAATTTGAACTTTGTCAGATGGTGAATAGAGATTACTTTGTTCAGACAGACAGAATTATCATTTATACGTATAATTATAAGTAAGAAATATATCTCATACCAAATCAAACACCTATGATATCAATTATCCTTTATAACTATATAAATACATCAATAATATTGAAAATCGTTACCTTAGATTTTAGTTGTAAACAATGAGTCATAAATTTTAATCCATCCTTGGTAAATTATAAATTCATATTGTTTTTATTAGCAGCGTAGTTGATCATCTGTATATTTTATCTAGAATATCAAAATGAATCTGAAAAGAACATGAAATTATTATTATTACAGGATATTTGATACTCATATACAGACAAGTTATCACATTTGTTGAAATGAAATCATTGAACTGTCACTACATACAACGTCACGTCATGTAGCATAGAACTAAAACATAGAAATATATTCAACCACAGAAGTAAGTTAGAATTTTGAAATATTGAATATTTGCAAAGCGGATGGAATGTTTAAAAATATGTAAGTGTATTAAATGATAGGACAAGTTCATAGGAGATAATTGGTAAATTATATATAAGAAATGAATTGAAAGGCATTATGAAAGATTTTAAGGACGTAATGATTGTAAATTCATTGATATTTAAAATTTAAAGTGGGATAGATACTATCATTGTAAATAAATATAAGATATATTTTGGAAATTGTTCACATGCAAATAGATATAATGAATTATATTGAAATTTTACACAAATAATTAATAACAATAGGAATAAGAAGAAGACAATTAAATTAACTATTAAACATTCAATAAAAAGACTATGAAATATCTAGCAACTCAGTAGTGTTTTGTTTCAAATAACAAGACTAGCAACAAAAGTTTGTTGATTTAAAAAACAAAGGAGTGTGTGGTATGATGCTTAGGAAAATGGACATGTAAGAAAATCTTTCTAAAAATTTAACTAAAATAAGTGAAAATTGTTTGAAATTTAAGTAAAAACTGAATATAAATGATAAAGTATAACCTAAGAAACATTTAGAGCAAAAAATATTTCTAAATAACAATTATTTGTGGAAATAATCAACTATTGAATTTGAGAAGGGACGCTATGCGTGAATTTTAAGTAAATTCCTACATGATAGTCTTATTTATTTGATTAAAAGCATTTAGGATCATCGCAAAACATTTTAAGTCAAGTGAGAAGAACAATTTAATAAATTATATTGACTTACCTGCGATACAAACTAGCGAATTTATTTCCACAATTTGAAGAGAGTCCAGCTTCATTCCAGGAGGGGAGAACAGGAATAGAGTGCACATAAAGAGACTTCCAAGTGTTATAAACAGGTCAGTGTATACATAATTTATATGGTACCATTTAAAACAATTCAGACATATATATAACTAATTTGGCCAAATTTCACGTATAACTATTTTCTAAGTCTAAGAATATTCAATTTGTATAGTAGTTTTTAATAATAATTTGTTTGACTGAAGTTTTTCCTTAATAGTGATAATGTTTTTCAATTTGATGATTCATAATTATATATACTAAATTTTGACTCTTCTGCATTTTATTCATGTCATATGTTGATGATAGACAAAGGTATTTTTATAGGAAACAATGGTAAGGTAATATTTGGTAAATACAAATTACATATATTTTAATTATCTTGAACCCAACGAGAGTAAGTTTCTCATGTTCTCCGTTAAATTAATAAATAAATAAAACAAATCATATTTAACCTGAGCTAGTCAATTCAAAGTTTAAAACATAGATAAATCATAGATAAAATTATACAATAAAACTAAAATATATTATAATATATATATAAAACAACAAAGAAATTCATGGGTAATTCACGCAAAATAAAGGGCTACTGAAACAGAGTGGTAACCGCGGACATGCATGTTTTTGGCTCATTTGCCTTCGTCAGCACGGTATAACCAAATAAGGATGTGAAATTTGGGAGCAAAGATGTTAATCGAAACATGGGAAAACACGAAACAACGGATTTCTGCAAGCAGGGAAACCAAACGCTCATTTGTTCCTTCAATTGGAAGATCCCGAGTTTTCAGGACAACAACCTAGATCGACACGGAGGCGCATATAGACCAATTTTTCTTAATTCGAAATAATTAATAAATGTTGACCTCCAGGAAAGAAATTGATACAAACAACTTTGTTAATAAACATCACAGCTGATGGTTTTGACATGCTTTGTTTATCAATAAATCTAATCAATACGTTACAAATTGAAATAATGAAATATAAAATTAACCTTCACACAAGGGCATAGACGAGGTAATTTTAGAATAAATAACAAGATTTTTTGAATCTAGAGGAGAGAGACAGTAACTCTCCCGAAGTGGCCAGTCTAAGTACGGACGGCCCTTTCACCATCAATAGTAATATTGTGTAGTTGTGACTTGTGATATTCCAAAACGTAAGTTTTTTAACGTATAATTAATTTTTATATACTGTATTGATCTGTTTTATTATATTTTTTATTGACCTAACTGGATGTCCCAAAAGGTAAGGGAACCCATATTTTCGGTCATATCGAGTGTACCATTTACATCTGCGCCCCTCACCTACCATTCTAGTCTAAAATGTATAGGTATATACGGAGATATCGTATGTTCGAGGATCATCTCCTTATATATTGGTTTTCTGTATTTGTGCAAGGATATTATATTGTACAGGGGATCATATTTATTCCGATTTAAAAAAAATTTCGACCGATATTTTATTACCTTATTTTTACAGGATATCCACATACCCGAGATATCATAATTAATCTACTAGATTGTCAACATTTTGTTGATATAGATTTTTTATATCGTATAGATTATCCAACTTCACGAGAATCATAATTCGAATTCAAAATTTGGTTGATATCGATTTTTTTTACTATATTGTACAGATTACCCAATTTCACGAGATTCATAATTATTGCCAAAATTTTATTATTTGCTATATTGTACAGGGTTTCCAATCTCACGAGATATCATAAATATTTTTTTTTGTGACCTCAAAATTCTATTGTTATTATATGAATTACTATAGTGTATAGGGTACCGTAATTATTCTGATTAAATTCCAAAAGTCCTGCTCGATACTTTGTTATTCTTATATTGCATAGGCTATCCAAAAATCATGAGATAGCCTGGTTATTACATTTTATTCGATTACAAAAACTTTGTATGACACTACTATTTTTTTTGTAATATATACTTATACATACTTAACCTTCCAGTTATTTCCTTTAACACCAGCCCATACCCTCGTACCAGCAAATAGAACGGGCTGACTCGACCTGCATTGCGAACTCGGGCTTGGCACATTGTATAAGCCCAAGAGGCCCCACGAAAACCTTGATCCCTCGTGCCAAGAAAAACCCCTACCTCGAGGTAACCCGCAGGGAGATTCCTGGTTCTAAATTTTGTGCCGTAAGGCACTGGTGACAGCACGCTGCAACGATTTCTAGGATAGGAGTATACAGTAGGGTCCTTCTGGTCACTACAATCAGAGAGAAAGGAAACCGGAGAGATAATACTTGAACCGATCATATTACACTGGTGACAGAGGAGAGATAATTTTGACTCGAACACATTACACTGGTGACAGCGGTGGGATATCAGCAACATCGGCTGAGTTGATCACTGCTTCATCATAAGAATGAAAATAGGAACCAGCCATTTATTAGAGTGGTGACAGCGGTGGGATATCAGCAACATCGGCTGAGTTGATCACTGCTTCATCAGAAGAATGGAAAAAGGAAAAACCCATTTATTAGAGTGGTGACAGCAGTGGGGTGTCAGCAACATCGGCTGAGTTAATCACTGCTTCACCAGAATAATGAAAAAAGGAACTACCCATTTATTAGAGTGGTGACAGCGGTGTTCCAGATCCTGAGTTCGTACGTCAGGAAGTTACAAGAGGGGAAGTCGTATCAACAGTCCTTTTTTATTCCGATTAACCTATCCATTTCAGGCATCGAGGAAGCCAAATAAAGGTAGGACCTAAATAATTAAGATTTGTTTTACCCAATATAGATAAGGTACGCTAGTAAATTAAACAAAAATGCCGTCAGATTTTAACAATAGGGCAGGTGCAGGTAACCAGAGAGGCTTAGAGTCCACGGGGGATTCGAGCAATATGTCAGTAGCACTAAGAATACCACAGGCACCACCACTAGGGGTGATCGCCTCAACTCTAACAGACTTTATAGGGAAAGATGCAGCCAGATATATAGAAAAGTTGGAATTAAGGGCGAAACTTGACGGATGGTCAGAAACGGAAACACTGACACTGACCCAAGATTAGACACAGCAACATACGCCGAATTTAAGGAGAAAATACTGAGGAAATTCGTCCCAAGGAAATCGATCGCGGACTGGTGGATGCAACTAGTCCAATGCTACCAGAGGCACGACGAAGACGTAGCAGCTTTCTGCACAAGACTACGATTAATAGGGAACAAAATATTGGAGGAAGGCATAAAAGGAACGAGCAGAGAACAGATACCGAACATCCAAAGGAAACACAACGCGGTACTGTTGAATCAAGTCAAAGTTGGGCTTAGAAAGGATCTTCTTAGAGAAGTAGGATTTTACATACTACATAAAGATGATCTCACATTAGAAGAAGCAGAGGAGATAGTAAACTGTCAAGAAACGGCAGCCACAATGGTGAGCGGAAGGAACAACGGCCATAGAGTCGCTTTTACGAATGGGCAACGGATGTGCACAGCATGTGGGAAATCAGGACATGAAACGGAAGAATGTAGACATAGCGCAAAATGTATGTACTGTGGCAGACGAGGCCACTGGACATCAAACTGCAGAACAAGAGAAGCGGAAGAAGCAAAAATAGAAAAAAAGGTCAAATCTGTAGGAAACAGGGACATTGGGCAGCATTCTGCAGAAACAAAGAAACCAAGGAACCAACCACAGATAGAAATGTATGTCAGTACTGCGGAAAACAAGGCCACTGGGTCAAGGACTTCAGGAAGAAAAGGTTCAATGAAGAAAACAAACAATGGAATACGAAGCAATAGAATCAAGAAGGAAGAATCACAACACAACAAAATAACTACGGGGAATACAGCGGACAAAGGAACCCAAGAGAAAAGAATTGGAACAGAGAAGTATCACAGACACACGAGTAACACAATGTCGGACAAAGGCTCCAAACAGGAGAGGGTACTCCACAGAGAGAAGACAAACAAATAAAGAAGATGGAAGGAAACATTTAAACTAACAAGGACCACCGTTACTCCCCAAACAAGTGGTCAAACGGAAACTAGGGGAAAATGGACTCACAAAAGCAAAGACGGACATCAACCGGCAACACAAAAGGATAACAAAGGAGAAGACCAGAAAAACCATGTAGAAACAATGCATCATAACGGACCGACGATAAGTAAAAGCGAAGAACCCCCGTATATAGTACTCTTAAGAATAAACGGGAAGAACGCACCTTGTATGATAGACACAGGCGGAGCATACTCGCTAATAAGTAAATCCACAATAGCAGACAAGGAATTAGACACGCGGATCACGGAACAATTAACCTTAAAAGGCATAACGGGACACACAATCCACCTTAAAGCTTAATACTCACTTAGGCGAAATTCGCGTTTTTTTGACATAATGTGTCAAATCCAGATTTAAAAATATTCGCGGCGGGAACTTTTAACTTTTCTGCGATTTTTACAAGTATCGTTTGTCATAAATCAAGAGAAATAACATAACCTAGAATTTTTATTATTATTTGTCTGTGTTTGACCAATTTTTATAAAAAGAAAACAGTCATGGATGCTTGTCATTACAACAATTATTTACGAAGATATTATAGTGTAGTATGTACACAAACCTAATATCTCTCAAGAACAAATTTATGATCTGTACAAACCATCAAAAAATTACAATATAAATGACAGTAATGACAGAAAATCGCAAAATAGTTAAAATCATTTCAACTTTTTTGCGATTTATCCGCACTTGCCCGTAGGCGAATTTCGCATTGGTGAGTATGGATGAAATACGCGAATGTACGACAACAGTCTGGATTTGACACATTATGTCAAAAAAACGCGAATTTCGCCTAAGTGAGTATTAAGCTTACGGTTCGACACAAATAGCCATAGCGACAACAGAAATGGAGTATAATATCTACACCGAAGTAATTGCAGCCGAGGACGGTATAATGGGAGACACAGCAGTATTATTAGGAAGAGACTTTCTAGAAGAACAGGAGGCAACAATATCATACAGGGGAAAACCAACATTGGAAATATGGGGAAAGAAAACACCACTAATGAACCCAAGGCAAATCAGAGATATGCTGAATAATCATAGACAATTACAGACAGAAACATACGAACAAATAGCGGTGTATTATATAGATACTTGTGCCTGTAAGTTAATACCTCATATTTCTAAATTCTTGTTTGTACTACCACTTGTGTACTAAACGTAGTTATAGTTCTCTAGTCTAATATGTGATCTATTACTTTTTGACAGCTTGTGAATTTTGATGTTTTACTTTCACTTCAATGAATAAAAAGCAGTGTTACTGGAACTTATTTCGATATTTATTTCATATCCGCTCGGATCGGTACATGCTACAAGCGGCAACAAGGGAACAAGAAAACCCTAGAGAGAAAGACACGTGTGGCAGAAATGGCTAAAAACAGTGGAATCAATGTACAGACAAAAGGAAATCACAGAGCGCAGAATAAACACACCACAACAAGAAACAACCAAACCAGGAATAGACAGAAATAGTTCGGTAGGAAAAATAAAGGAAACTACAGGCAGGGATAAAACAGGAGAAAGAGAAACTACATACACGAACCAAAAACCCATAATCGACGGAAGATGGCGCACATACACAGAACATAAGGAGAAAAATGGAAGAAATGAAACAACCGAAGATATCAGGAATAACAGAGAAGGATGAGAATGCACAAGGACCTGCACAGATATATACACAGAGGATAGTTTGACCATACCAGCGCTAACTGAGGTTCACACAATCGGGACCCTGAAACATAATATAAAAGGAAATACAGTCGTATGCGAAACCCAAGAAAACGGACAATATACAATCAGATTGGCAAACAGCATATCAAAAACCAAAGACAAATTCCCATAATGATAATCAATACATCTGCGCAGGAAATCAATCTCACAATAGGCACTAAGATAGGGAAAGCTTACGAATGCTCAGAAGAGAATCGACTAAACACTAATATACAGGGTACAATCGGAAAATTCGACATTAAAACAGACGACTGGATCCGAAATAACTTCGAATTAAACCACATAGACAAAAAAAGCAAAGAAGAACTAGTCAAGCTAATACCACCATCTATTTACGGATGACGACGAAACTCTGACTAGCACCACAAAAGTTAAACACCACATAACTCTGGAACCAGGCTCTCAGCAAATATGCAAGGCCCCATATAGGATACCCTACCATCAACGAGAGACACTGCAAAAAGAAATCGAATCGGTCAAAGAATGGGACACAGTACACACGAAATTCTACGTAGCACTAAATAGAACGCCAGTTAAAGAAGAAACATCATACGAAATAATGTCCAGAAGTTGAAAAAACTATGCGAAGAAACCGCGGAAAAAGGCATAACCTTCATAACCAGTCAAGAACAAATTCCAGGACTGAGCTGGGACGAAATCACAAAGATGATACAATTCACATTCTACGGGTCAACCACCAAAGTAAGCATACTAAAACCAATCCCAACCAAAGAAACAGGAAAAATCCTAATAATCGAGGCAGACGAAGAATGGGAACCAGTCTGGGACAAAGATTTAATGAAAAAAGAACAAAATCGCGACGATTTCTGCAACAGCATATTACAACAATTAAACAAAGAAGATGAAACAAAGCAAAAATATTACATCGACAAAGACGGGCTTCTATACAGACAAGATCAAAAAGACAACAGGGACCAACTAGTAATACCTAGAAAATATATCACCAAAGTTATAGAAGATTTTCATGACTCACCCATTTATTGTCACCAAGGACAACAAAAGACGCTATTGGCAATAAAAAGACGTTGCTTCTGGCCAACAATGAGAACGGATATAATAAACTACTGTAAACGTTGCGACGCATGCAACAGACGAAAGACTTCACCACACTTCAGAAACAGACCACTGCAAAGATTCACAAAAGTCACAGAGCCGTGGGAAATAACGTCAATGGACATAGTAGGCCCGCTACCCACGTCAAACAAAGGAAACAAGTACCTGCTAACATTTCAAGATCATTTTACGAAATACTGCGAAGCAATTCCGATACCGGATCAGAAAGCAGATACAGTAGCAAGAGCTTTTGTAGAACAAATAATATGCAGGCACGGAACACCCCAGAAATTGTTAACAGATAGAGGAACAAATTTTATGTCAGAACTAATGAGGGAGACATGCAAACTACTAAACATAAAAATAATACACACAGCAAGCTACGCATCAACAACCAATGGGCAAATAGAAAGACTACACAGAGTACTAAAAGATATGTTGGCACACTACATAGCCCCAAATCAACGAGATTGGGACAAATGGATACCGTATGTACTAATGGCATATCGGGGAAGCATACACACATCAACATACACATATTTCCTACTACATGGGAAAGATCAAGCACTACCGTTCGACAATTTCATCAAGCCAAAAAGACTGAAATACAACTTAGACGATAACTACGTGTCAGAGCTAGAGACAAGACTCAACCAAATATACACAAGAGTACTAGAGAATACAGAAAAGGCAAAAGACGACAGGATAAACAGATACAATGAAAAAACCACCCTGAGAGAGTTTAAACCAGGAGACCTAGTTTACCTACTAGACATAAGTAACACACCAGGAATATCCAAAAAACTTCAAAACCGATGGACAGGACCATTCGAAATAAAAAACAAAGTAGGACCAGTCACCTACCAAATCGCGTCAAACAAAGGGAAAATATGCAAGTTGTCCACATTAATAGATTAAAAACATACTATGGCAAACTGAACGATGATCAACACGAAATTATAGAGACGACAACGACTCAGAATGAGGAGAACACAGCACACGAACAGGAGGAACCACAAGAAGAAACCAGCAACGACATAAACACAGGGAAGTTAGCAGCATTACCATTATGGTCAACACAACCACACAGTGAAAAGACAGTACCCCACACAAAACAACAAAAAGATAAACCGAGCGGAAGGCTCCCAGTCTCATTAAGACCTCCACCGGAAATTCGAAGATCAGCCAGGATAAGAAATCGGATCCCAAGCGCACCCAGCTACATTAATATGACATGGGCAGAAGCCTCGCGATTATGTAGAAGCAAGACGAAACAAACCAAACGATATCATATATCATACAAAATCAGGCGAAAATATCCCATAAACGCACAACAAATAGGTCCGCTTAATCACTCAATTTTTTCACAAATACAGAGGTCACACTAAGATCAAAAAATGTTTTAAGGGTAAATAGGCCCAGAGATAAATAAATATACATTATATATATATATATATATATATATATATATATATATGTTGAACTAGTCATCTAGTTGTGTAAATATATTGAAATAAATAAACATAAGAAAAAGGTGTTATTGTAACGGAAGGAGTGTCAGTAGACACAACCATTAGAATAAACTCAATAACAAGTCAAAAATTAAAATATAAAAAGATTGAAATATGAATAAATCGGGTGAAATATTGATGTGAATGTTTTAAAAAGGGATGAAGAATAAGAATTCCAACACTATATTAGTTAAATAGATAGTAAATATTACCTGTACCAGTAATTCTGATTGGTTGTCAAAGTCACGGAATTACGTATTACACTGAACACAGCCATAGCAATTTCTGCAGGATGAAACGTCATATAATAGCTTGAAACCTGAATTAAGAGAAAAGAATAATCAGTTTAACAATAACTTAACATTGTTTACATAATTTTTTAGTAGTAGCAAAGGTTTAGAATACCATGTTTCATTCATTCATTGCAAAGGGTTGAAACTAGATGGAAAAGATAGTTGGAACACAGCCCAAATGTATAAAAAGGAAATGAATGTTTACAAGAAGTAATGCCAGCTAGGGAATTTTCATTACCAACTTAAAATCATTGCTTATTGATTATATATATGAAGTTTAATTACAAAAACAAAAATAATCAGGAGTTTATGTATATTAACTATAAAATAAGACTCAAACTAAAATAGAATCAATTACATATAGGTTAATTAATAATATAGGTTGTGAAATTTGTAAAAATAAACATTTCTCAAATTAGCTAAATAACATGAATAGTAGAAAATTGACTATTGTAGGAGGAAAAGAGGACTTAATTAAAATTCCTTAATACAATAGAAATCTAAGTGTATCAGTGTTATTACCCTCCAGGACAATAAATTTATGTTTTTTTAAAATAGTAACTAAAAGACTGGAGAATAACAATTTTAGTGATAAAAAAACAAATAAGTGAGCTATGGACTAGGGAAGCCAAGAGACTTGTTGATTTTGAAAACAAAAGAGGTTGATTTATGATGGTGATGAGGATGCGTCGATAAAAGATTGCTCTCTGTATAAAATTGTTTAAAAGTGTTTAAAAGTGAAAATTATAAAAAAAGTTAAATCAAACTAATCATAGGAGTATTCAATCATGTGTAAGGATTGAATAGTGCAGTAGGACCGTGTCTCTTAAGAGATATCTGCAAGATTTGGAGATGCGAGTGCAGCCAGCAGTGATAGCAAAGAAAAGGTCTGTGTATTTTGCTTAAACTTATTTGGAATTCCAATTAACATTTTCAAAGTGTACACTCAAATCTTTAGTTGAACATTCGAATTACATAACGCATAAAAAAGGCCAAAAACAATAAAATATGATGCATCATAAATTTATCTATAGAGAATAAGATCTTTAATATCTATTAAATTAGTGTACTCACCGTTTGTAAATTTATCTACTTGAAATCTCACGTGCATTATGTATGTTACATTAAATCTTATCTTCTTTCCAGCTATTGCATGTATAACTTTAAACTATCACTTTCTTGACCTTTAAACACACACATATATAGTTTATAAATTATCACTTATATGTAATTGATTATAGAAACTTGATAATTTTAACAAAATCTTTTATCACAAGCACGCTAGCGTCGTGTTAACTGTGAAACGTTATTTATGGAAGGGAAACCTCCTTCTTTCATGTATATTGTAGTAGCGCATGCGTTTGGAGATTTAGCGCCGACGCAGTAGTGGGAACATTTTGTTATAGAGAATACATGTATGATATAGGGTGGCACAATTCCATACGAATAAATGTATAAACCAAATTAATAGTTTCAAAAATATTTTATTATGTTCCAATCAGGTTAAAAAATTTCAAATTATTTTATTAAACTTGCTTTACATTTATGTGTTGATTTTTCTTTATTCTCACATCCATGATTAAATTCTCAATATCATTGTTGTCATATTTCAATCGTTTTATTTCACAGATATTGTTTCTTTCAGAGGTTGTAAGTTAAAGGTAAGATTAAGAATATATTTCCTCAATCTTTGATTAGTATATCCAGAACTCAAAGGGAGGATTCTCATGCTTCCGACTAATTAAATAAACATTATAAATAAATAATTAATTAACAAAAAATTTTGAGCTAGTCAATCAAGGGAATAATTATTAAACGGCGCCCATAAATAAACTTAAATAAATAAATAAAATTATAAAAATAATAATATATACACATACAACAAATAACAATAAGCTTCTAAGGTATAAGATAGGTAAATCAGATTAGAGACACAAATTCAGTCATATTTCATAATTCATACAATAAGTATATTGTTTTATTGTCGACTTGAAAAAAAATAAACAAGGAAAAAATTTCATTAATTACGCACAAGACACCGACACTACAAAATGTAAGGCAAGGCAGTAAATAATTTAAAACAAACAATGCAACGCTTGCAAAATAAATCCAAGGTATTTTTAGATTCAATTTCATGAAATACAAGGTGAACAAATAAGTTACATTTTAGTCACAAACTAGAAATTTAAAAACAGGCAATAGTCTTACCCTTAAACAAGGAACTTAATTGTCAGTCCTAAATGATAGTACAGTTCGGTCAATTGAGAAAAATAAATTAAGGATGAGAACGCAAATGTAGCGTTAACATGGGGAAAATAAAACAGGGAAATAACTGTAATAAATAATCACTATGCTTTTAAGATTTGTAAATGATGAATGTTAACGAATGTAATTATTGAAAATTGTAGAGAACTGTAAGTGCACGACCATGGAACGACACAGCGCCCTCCTGACCTGGGTAACGCTCGTTATGTGCGGGCTTCAGACAGCAATTACGTTAATTGCCTACGATTGTTTGAACCCCAATACAAACATTGCCGTTATTTCGCTGAGAGACGTCCAAAAGTGCCCGGAACCCGAGACGACGTACGCAAGTGAAAGCACGAACATTCAAGTGATTTAACGCAACGAAATCAAACTACAAAAAGTATATGGTTATGTCTAGTAGAAGTAACCAGACTCATGTTTTACTGCGGGATGCACAGCCACACATCCGTAGTCAACGAAGGGCTGTCCACCTACATACATAAATTGGGAACATGAGAATGCAGAGCCATGCATAGATACAAAACAATACAACTGTACCAACATACAATCGACAATATCATCATGAATGGTACGACAACAGCATCAATCAAAATAGACAACACCGGAACATGCAAGGGGATTTCCTACCAAGAAAATGAAAGAAGTTGGAACGACGTGGTAATAATAGCCACAGTCAAAATAACAACAAGAGATTATCTAGCCAGGATGACTCTTGATACAAACGAAATCCATCTAAAAGAAGGCATAACATGCAAATTTACAAACGGGTATTGTTTCGACTCAACCACGGGCGAAGCAACCTGGACCAGTTACGAGCCAACCACATGTGAAGACCACCTAAGCCAGCTATACAAAGGCATGGGAAATATAATCACAAATGAGCAAACACAAGAAAAACTGATGGTCATAAAGAAAAAGACAAAGTTTTTGCCTTAACACTACAGAAGAGAAACCTATTATGCGGTATCGAAGTTTGGCAAACAGAGCACCCAAGAATTGACATTGCCCTTGAAGACAACCAAAACCTTCAACCGACAATGCCAATTCTACCCCAAAACGTCGATCTCATGAACTACGTAAATAGCAAACTATTGTATATAGAGCAAGCATACAAACGTGACGTAAGCATGCTATATACAGACACAATACATAGAAGATGCATAATAAAGAGAGACGTACTAAAAAACAGACTAATAATGGCTCATACACTACCAAACGCAGTTAGTCAATTAATGGAGAATGAACCTGGTCATATAGGCAGAGTTCTAGACGAAGTACTATACATAATGAAGTGTACATCAGCTACAGTTAATCTAAGAAGAACCGAAAAATGCTACAACGAGTTACCGATTGAAGTTAGCAACGAAACGAAATTCATGGCTCCACTAACCAGAATAATCCAAAATCACGCAGAAGAAATAGACTGTAACAATATGATACCACCACTATACTACATAGAAGATCGATGGTTAGGTCTAAACCCGCACCCCACAATAGCAAACGAACCAAAGATACTCAAACCAGACGAAGAAATGGCTCCACTTTGGTCCCATCCAGCCATTGGGAGCAAAAGGTCTGTACACACCAGAAGAAATTGATGCAGCGCAAAGAACCCTCACATTCGGAACAGAAAGAAAAGCGGTCGAAAACATAATCACCCGCAGAGCAGCCGGACTGAACGCCAACAGCCAAGGCTACACAATGTCAGATATTTTCGATGCAAAAGAAATCAAAAACCTAGCCGAATCCACCCTAAAACACACCTGGGAATGGTTCACGGAGATAGGTTCAATAATAAGTGGTATAATTGGTATATACTGCACATATCAACTACTGAAATATATGGTAGACACGATATTAAATGCAATCCGCATCCAACAAACAGTAGGATGTGGCATCGCAATAGTATGCAGCATATGGGATTCCCTTACGGCATGGGTAATACACTCCCACAGCAGAACCCAGAAACAAGACGAAGAGGCGATATAAATGGAACAGCACCAAGAGACGAGCCACCCCAGATCGCAACATTGGACAGAGATAAATCACCCCATGAACGATCTACTAAGCAGCAGTGTCGCGAGTGTCAGTAATCGAGACCTAGGTCAGGGTCAAAACAGTTAAACTTTCAAGCGTAAGTCAAATCGAAACGTGAGTGAGGTCAAGTGCGCGGTACGTAAAAACAAATCGTGGCCTAAGGTGTCGCAACACCGGAGCAAACAATATAAATTATAAACAATGTAAAGTTCAGGTTAATATACTCGCAAGTAAACAATGTTAAATATGTTAGTTAAGAAATAAAAAAGATGTTGGACCTGAAACGTCGCAACACTTTTACAAGAGGGGAAGTAATAAACACGAGATATGACATAGGAAATTTTAAGAACGCCCTATATAGACAAATTTTTCTTAATTCGAAATAATTAATAAATGTTGACCTCCAGGAAAGAAATTGATACAAACATTGTTAATTTGTTAATAAACATCACAGCTGATGGTTTTTACATGCTTTGTTTATCAATAAATCTAATCAATACGTAACAAATTGAAATAATGAAATATAAAATTAACCTTCAAACAAGGGCATAGACGAGATAATTTTAGAATATAAAACAAGAGTTTTTGAATCTAGAGGAGAGAGACAGTAACTCTCCCGAAGTGGCCAGTCTAAGTACGGACGGCCCCTTTACCATCAACAGTAATATTGTGTAGTTGTAACTTGTGATATTCCAAAACGTAAGTTTTTTAACGTATAATTAATTTTTATTGAAGTGAAACTTTTTATGGGACACTAGCGTTTTGTCATGAGAGTTAACTCGTCGAGCTAACAAAACTGTTAAACTCCTTGTGAGAGAGGCGGAAAAAATTAACGAAGATCCGCACAAAGAGGAGACGCCGAGAATAGTCGCAGGGCATTGTTTATTGATGGCGATCATGTTATTCCGTTTATCAATCCCCACTTCGCTGCGCGAACGATAAAGTGAGAACGCATTCGGGGGGAAAAGGATACAAAAAGCGCTTAATAATTTCTGCCGATATTGGTATAATCCAGTGCGAAATTAATATAGAAATTGTTCACCTTTTAAATTAAGGCGATAAAAACTAGGAAATTTCTTTGCATTGTGTATTTATTTGTATTATTTTGAAAAAAATATGTAATAAAACGTAACAAGAGTATTGAAATATATTGAAAAAGGAAATAAACAGGTATACTTGTCCGTACAGATAAGTTCTGTACTCATTAAAGTTTAAGCATAAACTGTGTTATCTCCTACTTTCCGCATTGAGACCAACGCGCATCGTGGGCGTGTCCACTTTCAAACTTTCAGCTATATTTGCTAACCTGTACGTAGAAGAGCAAGTAAGTCTCAGTTCATCAGAGAAAGTCGTTGTAACTAGTGTTGCTTTATTTATGGAAATATTTTTGAAGTGAAACTTTTTATGGGACACTACAGAGGTTTTGGTAACGAGGTAATCTCGTAAAGGCTAACAAGTTTTGTGAAGCTCTAATTATCATTTGTACTTAAACTTAGTGAGATAAACGCAGCGCTGTTCTCCCCTTCTGTCATCACTCGACTCGATTTAAAATCAAACGAAAAACGCGGGTTGGATACCCCCATGGGCGGCCAGAACTTTTCTTAGGTATTAAAAAGGAAGGATACGTAATATGCATTCAAATTTCTTAAAAAGAATATTTACTTTTGTTTGTCTTTTATTGTAAATAGTTTTTTATAGTCTATCCGAAAAATTATTGTTTTTATTTTGGAAATAATTTTTGTTTTAATTTTTTTAAATTATAGTTTTTTATGTTGTTGATATTTATGAATTCTCTTTGTACACTCATTGGCGGTTATTGCGTCATAAAACATAAAAAGTTTCACTTCTGACGCTGTTAGTTTTCGACTGACGCATAAATCTTTTATACTGTATTGAACTGTTTTATTATATTTTTTATTGACTTAACTGGGTGTCCCAAAAGGTAAGGGAACCTATATTTTCGGTCATATCGAGTGTACTATTTACATCTGCGCCCCTCACCTACCATTCTAGTCTAAAATTTATAGGCATGTACGGAGATATCGTATGTTCGAGGATCATCTCCCTATATATTGGTTTTCTGTATTTGTGCAAGGATATTATATTGTACAGAGGATCATATTTATTCCGATTTAAAAAAAGTTTCGACCGATATTTTATTACCTTATTTTTACAGGATATCCACATACCCGAGATATCATAATTAATCTACTAGATTGTCAAAATTTGGTTGATATAGATTTTTTTACTATATTGTACAGGTTATCCAATCTCACGGGATATCATAAATATTTTTTTGTGACTTCAAAATTCTATTGTTATTATATGAATTACTATAGTGTATAGGGTACCGTAATTATTCTGATTAAATTCCAAAAGTCCTGTTCGATACTTTGTTATTCTTATATTGCAGAGGCTATCCAAAAATCATGAGATAGCCTGGTTATTACATTTTATTCGATTCCAAAAACTTTGTATGATACTACTATTTTTTTTGTAATGTATACTTGTACATACTTAACCTTCCAGTTATTTCCTTTAACCCCAGCCCTTACCCTCGTACCAGCAAATAGAACGGGCTGACTCGACCTGCATTGCGAACTCGGGCTTGGCACATTGTATAAGCCCAAGAGGCCCCACGAAAACCTTGATCCCTCGTGCCAAGAAAAACCCCTACCTCGAGGTAACCCGCAGGGAGATTCCTGGTTCTAAATTTTGTGCCGTAAGGCACTGGTGACAGCACGCTGCAACGATTTCTAGGATAGGAGTATACAGTAGGGTCCTTCTGGTCACTACAATCAGAGAGAAAGGAAACCGGAGAGATAATACTTGAACCGATCATATTACACTGGTGACAGAGGAGAGATAATTTTGACTCGAACACATTACACTGGTGACAGCGGTGGGATATCAGCAACATCGGCTGAGTTGATCACTGCTTCATCAGAAGAATGGAAAAAGGAGAAACCCATTTATTAGAGTGGTGACAGTGGTGGGATGTCAGCAACATCGGCTGAGCTAATCACTGCTTCACAAAAAGAATGAAAAAAGGAACTACCCATTTATTAGAATAAGGAAAATTATTTATATTTGTATGCAATATTATATGTATAATCAATAATTTTGAAAGATTCGGTATACAAATCAAATTTGACATTTGAATTTCTCATGACATATATGCAGAATATATCTAATGATAGATAGATTATATTACGATTTAGAAAATAAATTTGAAATTTTAAAATACAGATGTCTCTGCTAGCAGAATTACAATTGTAATAAAAGAATTCAAATCTCTCTTTGTTATTGGGAAACATAAATTAGTATTTTTTTTTAAAAAAGAATTTTTCGTAACCACAGGAGAAGAGATTTATTTATTTAGAAAAAGTTTAGTTAGTTGAATTTGAAATCCCCACGAGACAACATCATAATAAGAGTTGTCTCAAATTTTGTTGAGAATATAGTAGAAATTGTATAACTATACAATCAGATCATAAAACCATACATTATAAAGCCAGTGCGTGCATAATTCGTATAAGAATTGCATCGTATAAAGTGTAAGTGGTTCCAGTTTCTAAATTATATATTTAGAAAGTTTGCAGAATTCTAAATATGTTTAGAATACGTACGAGTTTTCCTGTTCCTAGTTGGTGATTCCAGTCCAGTTTTTAAATTATTTCTCGAGAATTAACAGGTCTTTTTTTTAAATTTATTTCAAAAATAGATGCATCTATATGATAATTTGAAATAAACCAAAATTAACGTTACACATATAAGATTTTACGTCAAGTGAAGAAAATTTGAACGGAAATTTGCGTTATTTGACATTGATACACGTCAAGTGTAAATTAGACGAGTTGAACTTTTGATTAAAATATTTAATTAGTTGATTTCTAACATAGGTTGTTCTAATATTAAGGTTGGTAGAAAATACTGTCTTTGTTTCTTTCATGATATTTTTGGGAAACAATAAATATTTTTGTCATTTTGTTATCTGATCGTATAATATATAATTTTGATTCCAACTCACTGTGGTATTCATTCCGTACCTATTTTCATTGTATTTAACATTTTGCATTCTATAGAAATTTTGATCTAATCAGTGACATTTGGTTAATTTCCAGTGACAGTTGAATCGTAAATGTCATAAGATAATTCAAGTGCCTTTTATTATATTGAATAAACAGTTATTGAGATTCTGAATATAGAGTAATATTTAATTTGGAGAAGACCTGAGAATTATAAAATTTGAATTATTATCATTTAAAAAATTTTTATCCCACCCTGAGACAAGAGTGATTAAGTCGATTGTAAATAAATTTATCTTTCAAAATACAAAAATTAATATTCATCTTAGCTGGGCATTGTTGACAACTACTGTCAAAATTAAATTAGGTTACATACGCTGCAAAAGGTGTGTGTGCAATAGTGTCGCTACAATCACAGATTGTGAAAACTTTGACGAATAATATTTCATATTATTATATTCTTATATCCATTAAAATATAACTGTTAAAACTATAAAATTACAATTTAAGGTATAGAGATATATAACAATATATATCGATTATTTATAATTTATTTTAATGAATATATGAATATAACACTATTGAAATTTTATTTGTCCACGTTGTACAATCTGTGATTCTAGCGACAATATTGCATACACACCTTTAGCAGCCTATGCAATATATGTATTTCAATTTGACAGTAGTTGTCAAACAATGCCCGGCTATGATAAATATTATTTTTGTATATTGAAAGATGAATTTATTCACAATGAACTTTAATCACTATATATCTCAGGGTGAGATCAAAATTGTTATTAAAATAATGAATAAAATTTTATAATTTTAAAGTATTCTCCAAATTAAATATTACTCTATTATTCAGATTGTTGACACAAGAATCTCGAGTGACTGTTTAATATTATAAAAAGCCCTTTAATTACCTTATGACATTTATGACTTTTCTGTCACCGATAATTATTCGAATGTCACTGATTAAATCAATTTTTTTATTGAATGCTAAAGGTTTAATTCTATGAAAATATGTGCTAAATGAATACCACAGTGAGTTAGATTAAAAATTTTTATATTATATTATCAAATAACAAATTTTCAAAGGTTAGTATTCCCCAATAATATCGTTAAAGAACAAAATCGTATTTTCTACAAACCTTAAAATTAAAACAACCTATGTACTAGAAAAACACCTAATTAAATCCTTTTAACAAGAGTTCAAATTGTCGAATTTACACTTGACGTGTATAAATGTCAAATACCACGATCTCCGATCAAAATTGTCTATTTCACAAAATTCGTCGCTTGATGTAAATTTTCATATGTAATATTTATTTCATTTGAATTCAAAAATATCTTAATAGATGCATCTATTTAAATTTATTCAAAAGGCCTGTTATTCTCGAGAAATTATAAACAACTGGAGCGGACTCACCAATACTATGGGAAAGGAAAATACTCGTACTATTCTAAATGAATTTAGAATTCTGGATACTTTCTAAATATAATTTAGAAATCTGGAACCACTTAAACTGAATACGATACAATTTTTCTTCAAATTATGCACGCACTGCTTTTAGAAAGGATGGCTTTATGATCTGATTATATTATTTGATAATTTCTATTAAATTCACAAAAATTGAGATAACTCTTAAATACGATGTTGTCTCGGGGGGGTTTCAAATTCAACTAACTAAACTTTTTGCAAATGAATAAATCTGTTCTCCTGTGGTCACGAAATTTAAAAAAAAATAATAAATTATGTTTCCTAATCACAAAGAGAGATTTTAAATTCTTTTATTACAATTGTCTGCTAGCAGAGACCTCTGTATTTTGAAATTTCAAATATTTTTCCCAAATCGTAACATGATCTATCTATCATTAAATATATTCTGCATAAATGTCATCGGAAATTAAAATGTCAAATTTGATTTGTATACTGAATCTTTCAAAATTATTGATTCTACATACAATACAGTGTATATCAAAAGTATTGCCCACAAAATATGAATAATTTTCCTTATTTTCAACGTGTCTTTTAAATTTCAAATAGAGGAACTGTATTAATATATATATATATATATATATATATTATAACATTTAATATTATTTATGTTATAATAATGATATAATTAATAGGATATTTGAATAGCCCACTACGTTGGGACGAAATTAATGTAATGAATTTTATGTATGTATAGAGTATGAGATTCTTTCTGTTATCTGGGTTCTTACGGTTGTGAATAAATTCAGTTGATAAATAAATAAAGAAACATTTTACTTGAAAAAAATATTTTAATTTTATTTATAAAAATTTTATGCGACGCCCATGTATGGGTCAAATGAAATTATTGATTTTATTCTTATGTGTGGCGTTCTGTGCGCATGCTCAAGAACATGAGGTAACGATGCGCTAGAGTAAACATTTGATATACGCGTCGGGTCTGTTCAGTTATACAGCGAGCTTCTATGCTGTGTCATAGAACATGTTTCAAATTATATACAAGTTAAAAGAATTTATGCTGGGAGATTTATACATACAGAAATACAAATAATATGGTACAAGAAATAGTTATGAAATTTATATACATAGAGTTTAAATGTTACATAAAAGAGTTGGATGTATCTTTCTTAAGTTTCTTATTTGAGAAATGCGTAAGTAATAAATTTTATTTCTTTAGATTGGCCATTTATCATTTAGAATTATTTAATAATATAGCTATATTGAGTCTCTAATTTTAATTCTTTTTCAGGTCGATCATTATTTCAAAGTTTATTTTACTCATGAGATTTTAAAGAAAACATTTGATTGACGTTAATGAGTTTTTTTATAACTCTTGTTGTACAACAATACACTGACCTTGTGTTCAGGAAACCAGGATCTGCTTCTCGGGACTCTGGAAAACAGCTTCCGAAGTTTACAGTTGAATAAATATGTGAAAATATGATTTTCACTCTGGAAAATCAGCTACAATCATTGGGTAAGTACATGTGCATGTTTTATCAATAGTTTGCTATGTTTTTATCCTCATTTTGAGGATAATTTCTTAAAATTTCTGGAGCACTTCAAAACCCAACCTTCTAGAAACGAAGCCAAGTCACCGACCCTTTTTCTTCAACTTTTTTCAACAATCAACAATCAGTCTTTTGTTTAATTCAGCTCACTATATTCAAAAATGTTTGTTACACTTGTTGTTGTTTGAAAGTTCCTTCTGTCATGTCACATAAACCAATCACCGTTTTCTTTTTTTTAACGCACTCAAATTATGATTTCACTTTACATTCTAATATCTTTACCTACATACAAAAAATTAGTCTCACTAAAAATTGTTTATTCAATATTGAAGTTCATCTTGTTATTATGGGACGAATAGTTTTTCTTAGGCGATATACAATAGTCTTTAATATCAATGTTCAGTTCAATTTTCTTATTATAATTAGCAATTGTGTTTAGCCATCAACATAAATTCTTTTAAAACATTTATTAATATTCCTTAATCTAATTATTTATGTTCATTATATTCGATTAAACACATTAATTAATTTCTATTCATTTCATCTATGAAATTACTCTACTTTCAACGTTTGTCGCTGATACATATTGACATCTATATTTTGTCGCTAGCGTATGTCGCTAAGCGTATTGGTATTACAGCGTTAAATATTCTAACCCATATGTTTCTAGTAAAAATGCGTTATAATATTGGACAAAATCCTTTTTATTTCGAATATTTATTAATTCATGTTTCTTTTCTAGATTATATATTCATCGTTTTTTCTGACATGAGGTATTTAATACGATGGACGATATTTACTCTATGGCTTTGGATATATGATCAAGGTAATGTTTCTTTTGTCAATTCTATGCGAGTCTTCTCAAATTATTAATTATATACATAAGTTGTATTACTTTTTTAGTTAATATGAGCAATTTTAATGTCTCGTGTTTATGATTCTAATAAAATATAGTCTAATGTTTTAATTTCTAATCAGTTTCCAACTAATCTGTTTTACACCAGTGTTTCTATCTTTATTTATACGTTATAATATATATTATAACGGATAAATAAAATATAAAGATTGTTGTGAAACAAAGAGATTAGGAAATACCAAACAGTAAAACATTAGATTACACTTTATTAAAAAAAGGCAAGAATGAGATATTAATGTTGCTTATGTTCATTAGATATTTGTAAATGCTTTCATATCAATTTGTTAGTACAGTTTCTCTGTAATTTTAAAGACTTCATAACTTGTAATGAAATAAATAAAAAGAAACATTACCTTTAATTATAAATTCAAAACCGTAAAAACAAACATCATCCATTTGGAGTAAATCCCTTGTATAGAAATTGCATGAACACATGATCTAAAAAAAGAAAGAAATATTAAACAATAAGTATTCAAAGATATAAAAAAATATTGTTGAATGTTATGATACAATATTTACAAAGATGTTGGTTAGAATTTTTGATGCTGCAAATGTCAATATGTCTCAGCGACAAACGCTAGGGACAGAAAGTAAAAAACAAATTTATAGAATCAATAAATGATAACTGATTAATGAATTTAAAAGACAATATAGAATTAGTGTAAATAATTAGAATAAAGAATGTTGAAAGGTTACTTAAAAGAATTTATGTAAATAGACAAGTAAATTTGTCATAACAAGAAATTATATAAAAAGGAAAAACAAACTAAACATTATCATGTCAAACACAGTTATGTATATCACCCAGTATAAACTATTTATTTCACAAAAATACAATGAACTTTCAATGTAAAACAAAACAGTGTTAAGTGAAACGAATATCGGTAAATGAGTATAAATCTTTTGAAGTGTAATAAGTGAAAACGCAATTCAACTGCTACAGACAATGTGTGATTGGTTTAGAAAAAAAAATTGACAAGACGAACTTTAATCAACAAAGAATAAAACAAACTTTATTGAAGATAGTGACCTGAAAAACAAAAGACTTGTTTATTGAAAAAGATTGAACGAGAAAAAAGAAGTTGGTGGCTTGGCGTCGTGAGAGGAAGAGTTGTTCAAGATATGTTCCTGAAATTTTGTAAAATTCCCAAATTATGATGGTAAAAGTCATAATCTACTTATTAAAACATGTTCCAGTACTTACCAAACATATACATTCAATTTTCCTGAGAGAACAATCAATATTCTCTAAATTATCTACTCTTTGAATTTCACAAGTAGTATTCCTGTTTCCAGAGAAGTACATCCTGATTCCAGAACCACAGGTCAGTGCGTATTTGAATTATTATTGATAAATAATAAGAGTTAATAAACTGAATAATTTCAAAACAGTGTAAAATCTCATGAGTATAAAGAACTTTGCGTAAATGATCGATCTGAAAAAGAAATAAAAAAGGTTTAATATAGTTAATTGATTGAATAATTTTTCAATAATAATAAAAAGGTTCAATTTGAAACAAACAAAGATAACTACTTACGCCATTTATAATCACTGTAGAAATATGCATCATTTTTCATTTATGTAATATTTAATATCCATGTGTATATAAAATCTGATAACGTTTTTCTTCCGTAACAAATTGTATTTGTATGTATATATTTTTCCCCACATAAATTCTTTTATATTTAAAACCAGCCAACAACATTCGACAATAACAGCTGGATGTATGTGAAATATCCAACAAACGCAACGCGTCTATGAAATGTTTCTCGTTTACGCAGCATCATCTGATATTTGAGCCTGCGCATAGGATGCTATATAATTCCGTTCAGTCATCCATAGGCGTCTCATTTATAATTTGCATATAAAATTTTCATAATAAAATTAAAATTATTTTTGAAGTAAAGTGTTTCTTTTTATTTAATATGTTTAAGACATATTTACAGGAGCCTGAACTCAAAGGGTAGAGAGTGTTTCATGCTCCCGAATCATATAATAACAAAAATTTAATAAACATTTTGAGCTAGCCGATTTAAATAACTGAACCATAGACAAATATATAAAAAAATTATAAAATACTAAATGATATTATACATTATTATGGAAATATGTATCAACGTGGACATAATACATAATATATATATATATATATATATATATATATATTGAACTTATCATAATGAATATTCAAGAGAATGATACACAAATATGAGAAATTTGTAACTTTGTTGAATAACAAATAGAAATCACTTTCTTCAGACAGATAAAATTACTATTTTTATTGACAATTATAACTAAACAATATGTATCATATCAAGTCGAACATCTATGAGATTAATTATCCTTTATAATATAGAAATATATTAGCAAGATTAAAATTTGTTACCTTTATTTTCAGATTGTAAATAGTTATGAATCACAAAACCTTAACCCATTTTCTTAGTAAATTATAAATCCAAATTGTTATCAGCAACATAGACAATGAATTGTATATTCTATCTAGAATAACAAAAGAATCTGAAAAAGAACATAAAATTATTATTTAAACGATGATAAACAATATATATAACTGATACTAATATGAATACATGTTATATCATTTGTTGATTCTTATGTAGAAGTGTCAGTAAAAACTTCATGTCATGTAACACAGAATTAACAGAGCAGAAATATTTTCAACCATAGAGATATGTTATGTTCGAAGTATTGATTATTTTCAAAACAGCAGGAGTGTTTAAAGATTGATAACAATAGTAAAGGTTAAGCCAAAGTTTATATAAAATAATTGTTGAATTACATATAAAAGAGTAATTGAAAGACATTATAAAAGATTTTAAGAAGATTATGATTATAAATTCATAGATATTGTAATTTAAAGTGGGATAAAAATTATTATTGATATAAAAATAAGGCATATTTTGGAATGATATTGTATGTAAATAGATATAATGAATTATTTTAAAATTTTTCACAAATAATTAATAACAATAAAAATACGAGGAAAATAATTATAATTAATGTTAGACAGTAAATAAATTAAACCATGATATCTAGTTACTTGTTAGTTTTTTGTTGGAAATAACAAGGCTAGCAACGAGAGTTTTGTTGATTGGAGGAACAATGAATTAGGTGTGGTGGTTCAAAAGCAGATGGACATGTAAGAAAATTTTTCTAATAATTTGTTAAATTCTGCGGAAATCTTTAGAAATCAAAAGCAAAATTGAATTTAAATGATAAATAATAATAATAGAGACATTTCTAGAAGAAAATATTTGTAAACATTCATTATTTGTGGAAAATGCAGCTAATCCATATTTTGAGAAGGGATGCTATGTCTGAATTTTATCAAAAGTCCACAATGGAATATTGATTATTAGTTTCAAAGACATTTAGTAAGATAATAAACATTATAAGTTGTATTTACTGAACAATTAAACTAAAATCTCGACTTACCTACAACAAACTATCAAGTTTGTTTTCCTACGATATTCAACAAGAATCCAGCTTCATTCCAGAGAGATGAATCCGAAGCAGAGTGCACAACAGAAACTTTAAAGTGATAGAAACAGGTCAGTGTATAAACAATTTATATGGTATACCATTAAAAATTTCACAAACATTATTAATTGGCCAAAAGTTCACTATTCGTTGTTTTATATGTATTAAAAATTCTAACCATTTCATGTATATTAGTTTATAGTAATAATTTGTTTTAACTGATTTTTCTTCATACCGATAGTGTTTTTCAATTCAATGATGGTTCGTATATATATAAACTAAATTTCATTTCATATGTTTGTTTTTATTTTAACAATTGACATAAATAGTTCCAGAAAATCATCATAGAGGTTCGAATAGGTATGTTCCGCATAGATATTCAAAGCGTTTTCAAAGGAGTTAAAATAATATAATATTTAGTAAATACAAATTTCGCATATTATAATATCTGCCAGAATCTAAAGGGAGTTAAGAGTTCTCATGTTTTCCAATAACACAATAAAGTAAAACAATATAATCAAAATATCCTGAGCTAGCCAATTTACTATATAAATCCATCGACAAAAATAAAAAACATAAAGTAATTAAAAATAATGCAATAGACAAAATTCAAAAATAAATATTGTTTAAATATATTTATTTATAAACTGATAAATACATAAATTTCATATAATAAAATATATATATATATATATATATATATATATATATATATATATATTGAACCAGATATCATAGATAATAAGAGTATTAAAATATATGAAAATAATATAATTTAAGAAAACAGGTAAAAAGGAAACACTTTTCTTAATTTAAACAACATATCAAATAAAGATATATTAAATAATAGCCTATAACAATATAATAAATAAAGAATTACCTCAATAATAATACAAAATATAGAGATTGCCTAACCAATGTAATGATGTAAATAAAGTTGCCTAAGACGAAGAATATTTTCCATACCATAACCAGCTGTTCACCTAAAAAGATATAATTATATAGTCAAGTCAAGAGAATTTTAGATATAAGTAGTTACATTAGAATACAAATATTATTATAGATAATTCATTATAATCATTAATTTAAGAATAAAAAACAAATACAAATATTGAATAGAATAGAATTCAATAGATTTTCATAGATAAACAAATAATGGCATATAGATAAATGATATATGGTAAATAAAATGAACGTTGAATCAATAAATAGTAATTTGTTAAAGTTTATTATAAATAATATAATGCAAAGAGTTTAGACAAATAACATAAGAGAATTTATATTTATAATTAATATGAGTGTAACAAGGATATACTATCAATTACAATATTGAATGTTGTACCATGTAAATGTATCTATGTATAACCAATTTTAATTTATTTGTATGATGAAAAAACTCATAGGAACTCTATAAATGAACTAATAATGTAAAAGAGTGTATGTATGAAATTTTTTAATAGGTGATAGAAGTTTCAATTAATCTGATTGCAAAAGACAATATTTTATTGGTTATAAAATATGACAGAACAAATTGTGAATCAACAAATAAACTTTGAAATAGTGACCTGAAAAAGAACAAAAGACTGTTTGTTGAAAAAAGTAGAGAATCGAGGGGACGCTTAAATAATAAGGGAAGCTGGTGTCAAGAAGCGAAGAGTGTGTGTGATGGTGTTCCTGAAATTTCAAGAAATTCCCGGTTTTAAGACATTTAAACCTATAAAGTACTATTAAATACAATCTTAGTAATACTCACAGTCAATTGTATCAAGTTTTTCGGCAAGAATCTACGAAATTTTCATCAATTTTGGTTTTTTGGAGCTTCAGCGGAGTGTTCCTGGGATCCAGAGACTTTCATCCCAATTCAAGAGCAACAGGTCAGTGTTTTTAAATCATTATTGGCCAATAATCAGAGTAAAAACTCAAATACTCAATTAAGTACTTAATTTCATAAATTGATAAACATTTGCACATATGATCGATCTGAAAAAGAAAGAAACAGACTTTATATCGTTAATTAATTGCATAAATAGTTAAAATTAATAAAAGGCCGAATTTTATATAAATTAAAATATGTACTTACGCCATTTTGTAATTGCATAAATCTGGTGATTGAAATTTCATAATGTAATAACTATGCCCATCTGTATATAATTCCATATATTTCTATCTATGTATATAACTATTTTCTTCCCACAGCAATTTGTATCATATATATGTATGATTTATATATAAATTCTTTTATGTGTTTGAACCATTTACTTGTCTGCATCGTCAAACAAACTATGTTTGTATAAATATAGATGCTTCTTTAGTGTAAGAATTGTTCTTTTTATGCTAAAGCGCATGACTAGTTTTTCACGCATGCGTATTGATGAAATGATTAAAATAAATAAGTAGATACAATACAACCAGTGGCGTCTCATATTAATTGTATCAAATATATAAAATATTAAATTTAAAATTAAATTGATTTCAAAATAATGTGTTTTCTTTTTATTTAAACAATTACAACAATATAAAAAGCCAGGACTCAAAGAGAAAATGGGTTTCATGCTCCCGAATAATCAAATTAAAATAAATTACTAAACAAAATATCAATAACCAACTGAGCTAGCCAAACTAAACAAAAATTCTAAATAATAAACATCTACATTTAAATTTCACAATAAAATTAAGTAAGTATCTCTAAATAGTTAATAATATATATATATATATATATATATATATATATATATATATATATATATATATTGAACTAGTCATCTAGTTTTGCAAATATATTGAAATAAATAAACATAATAAAAAGGTCTTATTATAGCGGAAGGAGTGTCAGTAGACACAACCATTAGAATAAACTCAATAACAAGTCAAATATTAAAATATAAAAAGATTGAAATATAAATAAATCGGGTGAAATATTGATGTGAATGTTTAAAAAGGGATGACGAATAAAATTCCAACACTATATTAGTTAAATAGATAGTAAATATTACCTGTACCAGTAATTCTGATTGGTTGTCAAAGTCACGGAATTCCGTATTACACTGAACACAGCCATAGCAATTTCTGCAGGATTAAACGTCATATAATAGCTTGAAACCTAAATTAAGAGAAAAGAATAATTAGTTTAACTATAACTTAACATTGTTTACATAATTTTTTTTTAGTAGTAGCAAAGGTTTAGAATACCATATTTCATTCATTCATTTCAAAGGGTTGAAACTAGATGGAAAAGATAGTTGGAACACAGCCCAAACGTATAAAAAGGAAATGAATATTTACAAGAAGTAATGCATGCTAGGGAATTTTCATTACCAACTTAAAATCATTGCTTATTGATTATATATGAAATTTAATTACAAAAACAAAAATAATCAGGAGTTTATGTATAATAAATGATAAAACAGGACTCAAACTAAATTAGAATCAATTACATATAGGTTAATTAATAATATAGGTTGTAATATTTGTAAAAATAAACATTTCTCATATTAGCTAAATAACATGAATATAAGAAAATTGACTATTGTAGGAGGAAAAGAGGACTTAATTAAAATTCCTTAATACAATAGAAATCTAAGTGTATCAGTGTTATTACCCTCCAGGACAATATATTTATGTTTTTTTAAAATAGTAACTAAAAGATTGGAGAATAACAATTTTAGTGATAAAAAAACAAATAAGTGAGCTATGGACTAGGGAAGCCAAGAGACTTGTTGATTTTGAAAACAAAGGAGGGTGGATTAATGGTGGTGATAGAGGATGCGTCGTTAGAAGATTGCTCTCTGTATAAAATTGTATAAATGTGTTTAAAAGTTGAAATTATAAAAATAAGTTAAATAAAACTAATCATAGGAGTATCCTATAAAGTGTAAGGAGTGAATAGTGTAGTAGGAGCGTGTCTCTTATGAGATATCTTCAAAATTTGAAGATGCGAGTGCAGCCAGCAGTGATAGCAGAAATAAGGTCTGTGTAATTTGTTTAAACTTATTTGGAATTCCAATTAACATTTTAAAGTGTACACTCAAATTTTTAGTTGAACATTCGAATCACATAACACATAAAAAGGCCAAAAACCTTAAAATATGATGCATCAAAAATTTATATATAGAGAATTAGATCTTTAATATCTATAAAATTAATGTACTCACCTTGTGTAAATTTATCCACTTGAAATATCACGTGTATCATGTATGTTACATTAAATCCTATACCTTCCTTCCAGCTATTGCATGCATAACTTTAAACTATCACTTTCTTGACCTTTAAACACACACATATATAGTTTATAAATTCTCACGTATATGTAATTGATTGTAGAAACTTGATTATTATAACAAATTTATTTATCACAAGCACGCTAGCGTCGTGTTGACTGTGAAACGTTGTTTATGGAAGGGAAACCTCCTTCTTTCATGAAGATTGTAGTAGCGCATGCGTTTGGAGATTTAGCGCCGACGCAGTAGTGGGAACATTTTGTTATAGAGAATACATTTATGATATAGGGTGGCACAATTCCATAAGAATAAATGTATAAACCAAATTAATAGTTTCAAAAATATTTTAGTATGTTTCAATCAGGTTAAAAATTTTTCAAATTATTTTATTAAATTGCTTTACATTTATGTGTTGGTTTTTCTTTATTCTCACATCCATAATTAAATTCTCAATATCTTTGTTGTCGTATTTCAATCATTTTATTTAACAGATATTGTTTCTTTCAGAGATTGTAAGTTAAAGGTAAGATTAAGAATATATTTCCTCAATCTTTGATTAGTATCTCCAGAACTCATGCTTCCGACTAATTAAACATTATAAATAAATAATTGATTAAAAAAAATCTGAGCTAGTCAATCAAGTGTTATTCAACTTCAAGGAAATAATCATTAAATGGCGCCCATAAATAAATATAAACTTAAATATCCAAAACTAAATTAATTAAAAATATATATAAAAAAATAATATATATATATATATATATATATATATATATATATATATATATATATATATATATATATATATATATGTATATATATTATCTTACCGGAAAGAATATGGGTATAATGCAACGATATTTGATTAGTGTAAGGGTTAACAGCAGCGGACAGTGGCGTTTCTTATTTGTATATTAAGAAAAATAATACATTTCTTTTTTTGTTAGTTATTTATTATTCTTCAAAATAATACATAATTCTAAAATACATGTAGGAACAGTTAAGATTTTGTTTTTCATAGACTTTTTCAGTTTCTCTTCTCTCTCTCTCTCTCTCTCTCTCTCTCTCTTTAAACATTGACTGCCTTTCCATACATTAGAACTACATCTTCTTCGTATACAAACTCCAGACGTGGTTGGTTGATGAAATACCTAACCTCATTCTGTTAGGTCTTTGGGGTTGAATGTGTCTACATTGGCCTTAGTTGTTAAGTGCTACTACTACTAAAGACTAAACACTTGTTGCCCGTCCTTCCGCAAATAGTTTCTTATATACTTAGTGCATCTTAAATATTTGTATGTCAAAAGTTGTAACGTGTATGTCTACGTTTTGATCTGAGGAAACAACGTCTTCAATATGGTCCAGTAAATTTTCAAAATTAATATTAGCAGCTGTTTTCGTAGAAATAGGGCTACTGAACTTAGGGTTCAGAGCAACAATTCTATCACCTTTTAAGTAGTTTGCTTGTTCTTTTACCGTTGTTAATGTTTTTTCTAGTAGTGTTCGTAACGAGTTTCTGTCCATTTCTAAAGATCCTCCTCCATATTTATTATCATGTTTTACAAATTTTAACTGGTAAGTAGCCATATACACCTTAAATTTCTTTATAAATTTATTATTCAGTTCATTTAAAGAAAACTCTGCAGACATTGTTGGCTGTTACCCTCACGAATATCAATACTATACTGATGATACCTACCTTTTGTTTTTATTATTATTAAGAACCTTTTTGTTGCCGAAGACTTTGACTGTATCAACGACAGACTCCCTCGGTCAACTTTGTCCACATTTTAGCAAAACAGTTAGAGAATAATTGAGTAAGTTTGCTATCCTCCAGTAATGTAAGACAGTCTTCTAAGTTGGTATAGACAATGGTTATGTGTTTGCTGTTCTATTATTCGTAGTCGTAGTCTTTGTCGTTGTCTTTGTCGTTATCGTATTCGTTGTCGTAGTCGTTGTCGTTATCTTTGTCGTTGTCGTTGTCGTTGTCGTTATCGTTATCGTTGTCGTAGTCGTTGTCATTGTCGTTATCGTTGTCTTTGTCGTAATCGTTGTCGTAGTCATTGTCTTTGTAGTAGTCGTTGTCGTAGCCTTTGTCGTAGTCGTTGTCTTTGTCGTTGTCGTAGTCATTGTCTTTATAGTAGTCGTTGTCGTAGTCGTTATCGTTGTCGTAGTCATTGTCTTTGTAGTAGTCGTTGTCGTCGTCATCGTTGTCGTCGTCGTTGTAGTTGTCTTTGTCGTAGTCGTAGTCGTTGTCGTCATCGTAGGCGTCGTCGTTGTAGTTGTCGTTGTAGTTGTCGTTGTCGTAGTCGCTGTCCTTATCGTGGTCGTTGTCTTTGTCGTTTCGACACCCCGTATAGCGGCGTTGTGTCGTATATATCGTCGTGCCTTTTTGGCATTTTTAAACATCCTGTATATCAACGCGGTTTGTTCTATGTCAACCAATAACGGAGCGCCCTTATGACGTCGTTAACATTTTGTATACCGATCATCGTAGTAACATATTTATGACAACACCCTGTATATCGAACGTCGCTGTCGTTGTAGTGGTTTACCTGTTCTTCACAATGGCGTTTATTCAACTTCAATCCGACCAATAACAGCAGAGTATCTTTTTGACATCCTGTATATAAACAAATAATCTATAACGCCTTTTATTCGACTTCAATCCGACCAATAATAGCAGAGGAGACATTTGACAGATGACACATTTGACAGATGATACATATGACAGATGAGACCTTTGACAGATGACACATACGACGGTCCTAGGGGGTGTGGAAATCCAAGATGGCCGCCTTCCGGTACGTTTTCGTGGGGTTTACTTCCGCTACACAGGTTTAAGGTGGGGTTTGTTGTTAGGTTACCCCCGTTTTAGGTGGGGTTGCTATGTTGGGTTACCCCCATTCGAGGTTCCATTGTTGGATAAAAAATGGTGTCTCCTTTCGAACTTCCGGTTGCCGAGTGCCCCATTATCTACTTAACCATTATACCATTACCATTTAGTTCGCAGGATCGCCATGTAGTGGCGATTACCATTTTACTATCAATTTCTCCATTACCATATTACAATAACCATTTATTTCCATTTCACCAATCATTACCATTAAATTTGCAGGATCGCCATGTGGTGGCGATGTATATTTTACCATTAGTTCCGCAGGATCGCCATGTGGTGGTTACTTAGTAAGGGTCCCTCGTATACTCGACGCTTACCATAAAGGCATTATATCTTGGAGGAAACCACTTACCTAGCAACCTGTATGCGGGAATAAAATAAACAACATCACTTCTGTAAATATCACTGGGATGACGTTTAATACATTAAAAATACACAAATATAAAACCAATCGTCTTATTCAAAGTATTAATAACAACTCTCCTATCCTGGTTCGTTGACTCTTAATTTATAGGAAATATAATATAAAATAGATATGATTTTCTACATATCTGGCCTCCGTCTATAAGTTGTACATGTTTGTATATAAACACGAACGTGCTTCCACTGATAACTGACATTGACCATGGCCGATCAATGCTCCCTAAATACTATAATTAATATTAACCTAAATTTAAATATTATTTCTAAGTTAATGTCCTTTTGCCATTGCTGTCCTTTAGGGATCACTACAGTTTTTGCTCATCTCCTGATATTATGTATAAATAAATATATATATATATATATACATTTTCTAATTTATTTTAAATTATTTTGGAATATTATTATTAAACCATACACTACCCCATGGACATGCTTTGTATTTATGGGAACACACATTCTCAATATTGTATGAATGCTGCATGTATATTGTTATGGTATTCTATTGTTGGAATACATTATTATATTGAGTTGTCGGGAACTGGTACTAAAAAAATAAAATTTTGTATTTTTTGTTTATATGGCTAATTAATTGCTGTATTTGAAAGAAACCCAGATCCCAAGAAGTCCACAAATTCAAATGAACCTAATAGATTCTAGAAAACACCATTGTTCAATATCGCACGTGCACAAACACTCTCACTTAAGGAAAGAAAATTGAAACAAAATAATTGATTACAATATATTTAATATAAACTAGGATACACAGCGATTTTTCTCATTCTCATCAGTATAAATAAAATGTTTCATTTATTGATTTAACAATATTATATTATTAAACTAGTCAACATGAATAGTTTCTTCTCTGTTATTTCAATTATCACAATCATTAAAAAGTTGTCATATTTTTGTTAATATAAATAATAATAAAAGAACATGAATTTATTATAAATAAACAAAACATATACATAATTATCACAACAAAACATTTAATATATGTCATCTAAAAACTTTTACAAACAAAAATGTGGTTAAAAAGTTAAATCATTTCTCGATAAAACTGTATAACAAAGAAACAAAATTATCGGTTTAAACGTATATTTTCATACTTTACCAATTAATAATCTTTTAAAATATTTACCTTGCCTGAATCCATTGTTTACAATAATACACGGAACTGTATACCACACGTAACTCTGTATACAGTTCACTGCAATAATAACAATAACAAAGAAGTTGCACATAGGAAAAGCATATTATTATTTGATTTGTCTATGAATTTGCATGTCGCCCAGGCGGATTACGAACACTCGAAACGAATCGAATCCGCCATGTTGGTTCTAAAACGCGATTACGAACAAACTCGGTACGAACGAAAATCGCAACGAAACTGTCGACAACACTGGCCGGATCGAATACCCTTCGAAACTATTTCTATCCTTTTTCACAATAAGTCTGTGTTTGTTTAGTTTATTAGTCCGTTCGGTTATCTCCACAAAGTATAAAAGCGAGAATCAACATCAATAATCAATACATCCTCATTTCCATTATCTTTGACCATTTTATTTGTCGATAGGTTGGTTCGTGCATAGATAGGCCTTTATATACGCGGTTGGTGTGCGACAATCAAATTTATTGAACATAAAATAGCCTTAAAAAATGTTCAAGATAAACGAAAACCACTACATAAGGTGCGTTCTTTTTGACTGAGATCTCAGTTAATCTCAGCTCACATCAGTAATGTGAGCGTTCTTTTTGTTTTACTCACTTTAAGTGAGCTGATATTTTTCCTCCCCCTTTACCGATGCTGAATGTGTTGTAAGGGGGAATCAGTTGGAGTTGAGTCGAAAATAAAGTGGAGGGGATGAATAAATATTTGATTGTCTTGGGTTATTTGTAGTTTTAACCATTGACATATAAACACACATAATCTATTTTTCTTTTGTTACAAATTATGGATACAATAGCATTATTATTATTATATGTTTTGTTTCTTACTCAAGCATGCGAACACATCGCGCGCTTCAATTGAGATGTCGTTCTTTTTGGTGCTTACTCACATCACTTTATCTCAGATCACCTTAACTGAAGTGATCTGAGATCTCAGTAAAAAAGAACGCACCTATAGTATTAATTGAATTTATGGAAAAACAACCGCAATTTGCTCCAGGGCAGTTTTCCGGGCAACAACTTTTAAGCATAATTATTAGATTTCCCAATTTTAAGGCTTGTTAATAGTTTTCAATCTTTCGCTATTATGCTATGCCAAACCCCCATTTTTAAATCTTCAATCAAAATGACTTCTCTATAGCAGCATTTGTTTTAATTCAAAAAATATAGAAAGTTTTAATTTGAAACATGTTTTATTGTTAAAAATAAATACTTCTTGTAGGCAAAGCAAAATAAGATTAAAAGCAATGAAATAATTATTCAATGGAACTATAATAGACAATACTTGATGGAAATCCATGATGAAAATGAAACTACAATGTTTACTTGATTTCACAATATTTTTTATCACCATAATAATTGTTTTGACATCAGTGTCTTCACCAGATGGATTTATCGATAAGTACTAAATAGTGTGTACAGTGAAACTTTATATATAAAACTAACAGGTAAAAATTGACCACAGTAAGACAAGAAATATAACAATAAAATTGTCTAAATTTTATTGTTATAAAGGTTTAATGATTGGTAATTCCCAAACTCTATTACTTTTGCAAAAGGTTGGTGTACTAATATTTTGAAATTTCCATGCTCTCATAATAAATTCAGTTTTTGTGATGTTTTCAGTATGTAATATTTTAAAATCAATCATGATTGTAAATGTGAGTCTGTTCTATCAAATGTTTGGCATAATGCGGATCCTGTTTTAAAAATGCTATATAAATAACATAAACTACAAATAAAACTACTACAGCTGCTTTTATAAATGCACCTAAAAAATAGTCTTTAATCTATCTAAAATATCTCTGTACAATCCTTTGTCTAGCTTCTACACCTGGATTAAGATGATTGTTCAATGGGATGTTAGGTAGATCCTCCTGGTTGTCCTGAAGAATTTCTTCAAAAGGAATATTCAAGAGTGTATCTTGCAGTCCTCTCTCTAAGTATACAACGAAATCTGGATTTTAGGACACCTATACATCTTTCAATCACATTAAGGTCTCAGATATGTGCTGAATTATATCTAGTTTCTGGCTTCTGTCACTTCATGTATTGCAAAATGAACAGACGACTGGCTCATGCCAAAATTGTGATCCTCGCCTAATGGTCTTTGGTATGTTCCTGTTGCATAGAATTGAAGAGCAACAAAAACTTTCTTTTCTGGTGGAATGCCTCTTACTGTTGTTACTTGTGGTAAATGTGGAATCGTTAGTTGTTTTAGATTTCTTACCATTTGTTTATTTAATCTAAATAACTCCACAAAACGTTTATCAGGTAAAAGAAATGGATCAATTGAGTCTCTGATTTGTCTTCTTATTAGAATTAATCGTCTGTTCTGCTGCCTTCTTTCGCCATTTCTATGAGCTATCCTTACAATAATTTTTATAATTTTTTTATTTAAATATCAGCTTATTTATTTTAATTTAAAAAAATAGAATGGAACATATTGAATTACAATTAGAAAAAACAGGTTATTTGTCACAGTCACAAATACCACTTGTCATTAATCTAGTAATTTTTCGAAAACTCCCTAGTCCTTTCTAGTAAAATACCGAAATTAGCCGATTGCAATTCGAAGTTCACAATCCACAATCCACTCATTATATCGAATCGTCTACGGTTCGAGTTTCGGTTCGAATCGAATAGTGGATTCGAATCGAGTGTTGGTAATCCCTCTGAAGCTCAACAATTTCAGCTTTTTCACTACTTTTTTAAATCGCGGGAAATTTAAAATACGGTCACGTGACCAGACTTATCGCTGGAAACTAGCGACTGCATGCGGCTACACCCTTTTATAGATATCTAAGCATGCTTCTCCAAGAATATTCAACAATAGAGCTACTTTTATCTTTTCGCCTGCAGTACTTTTTCCTGAAGCTAACAAAAATATTTCAAAACTTTGCTTCCATTTTGGCCATCCATGCGGCTCCTGTACATTAAACGCTTCCGGGGGCTTAAAGTATTATTTGAGACGAGTTTCTTATTTTTATTGGAGGGAAAACGGTTTCTGCCAGAGATAACAGGTCTGTGGTTTTGTGTTCTGCCTAACTTATTTAAGCTTTCAGCAATTTTCGGCTACACACCTGACGCCATGTTCTGTTGCTTATTGTTCTATTTTAGGTTTTATGTATTTTATTGAAACTATATTTTATTTTCTTGTAGATTTTATTTTGGTTTTTTTACAACTTTTATTATATATGTCCTTCACAAGCTACCATCTTTTTTATCTCCCTCCTCTTCTTCTTTTTTATCTCCGACAGGACCAAACTAACACGCACATAACTTAAAACTATGGAACACGTTTAATATCAGTTTAAAAAAATGAACATTTAAAAACGCTGATTATACAAACCTAATAGCAAAGAATACACCAACAACAAGAAGCGAAACTTCGGCTTTTTGACAATTCATTTTCTGAATACGCATGTGTGATAGACGCCATTTTTTTATATGTGTTTTACGTCAATGTCATTCTTTGCTGCTAAACAAAAATATGCTTTTTATTTGTTTATTTACTTTGATTTTGAACAATACCGTTTAGTAAAAGTAACTAGTTGCACTCTTAGTGAGAAATTATTGTATTTATGATGGGAAGAATAAGCTGTGAAGTTCGTGGATGTCACTCAACAACAGGAGAAAAGATAACTATGTTTGGTTTTTCCAAAGACCCTGTGAGGTAAGGGAAATTGTTTCTATATGTAATGTATTATAGGTATATATTCATTTTTCAATATTTTACATGTTCCTATGAATTGTATATTGTGTAAATCTATGTTTTTGTTTGTTAACGTTGATCTGTCCCTCTACCTTTAATAACATGTAATGATAATATTATGTACTACAATAAGCTTTCTGCTGACGAGCCCTGTTCTGCAAAAAACATGTTGAATGAAAGTACATAATATTCAATATAAATTAATAGTTGATTTCTTTTATAGACATGTGATAATATAAAAATATACCTACCTTTATTTACTTTTTAGGGTACAGTTATGGTTGGAAGCTTGTAACCGTAGAGATTTGTTTGGAAATACTACAGATGCTTTACAAAAGAATTTATAGGTTGTGTGAACTTAACTTTGAGAAAAAAATTGTTTCCAAAGGAGGATATTCAAAGCGTTTGTTTCAGCTAGCTGCCCCTGCCATATTTCCATGGTTAAAATGCAAAGGACATATTTTATTGAATCATCCTCCAACAAAAATAGTTATTCAGTCTGGTAAATATTAAATTTAAGTAGACATTACAATCAACTGTTATTAATATTTATTTTTTTTGTCACCTGGCCACAGGATTAATTGATACTTTACCACAGGATGAATTAATACCTTCATGGAATTTGTGTAAGGGAATGATTACTACAATTACTTTTATAATTGCAGCTACCACACCATTACAGCAATAGCGACATTCATCTCTTAGGCCTCTGCAATACATACGAGTTACCATGATGCTTCTCCACTGCTTGGTAAATATAATTATTATTTAGATTCACCTCTGTAAGTCAATATACATCAAAATGGATGGCTTTCTCATACCTAGATAAGCTAGTAAAAAATTAAGTGTTTGCAACTGTGAATTTAACTAGACGAAAATTTCACCTACAATGTTCAGCCTACCTGTGTCTCACTTAAAAGAATCTTGGTTTTGTTATAAAAGAGTATTTTTTATGATTTTGTTATGATAGAGAAATGTTTTTTTATTTATCCCATGCTCACTTTGTGGCAGTATTAACTATCAGTCTCTGATATGCCATTAATGTGTAAGAGAATTCTTCTGGTAAAATAGATACTAGAAAACTAAAGTGTCGGATGAATAAAACAACATATTGTCTATAATAAAACCTACTCATACACTTCTGTGTCCATTAATATAGTCTTCCTGTATTTTTCTTTTCAGATAATCAACCTTTTAAAATGGATGTTATGGGGAAGTACTGAGTTACGATCTGTACCTTTACAATCTCCTTCGACTTCAACACAAAGCATGACTTTTGGCACACTACGAAAGCAAACGTCTCTGAACAAAATCCTCTCTATTAGCTGCTTTTAACCACATTTTAGCTCCAAAAAGTAACAGTACATTTAATATGGGTTTGACCAGTATACAGTTTGGTTTGGTTTACCTATACATACCAAATAACATTTTGATGTCCTAGGAACGTACAGAGAATGTTCAGCATAGTATAGGGTACAATCATAGAATGTTCATAAACAGCATTATGTATATCCCTATGACTTACTAGGGTTACGCATTTTGTATGTCTCATCAAGTACCTAGCATGTACCTAATATGTCCCAATGTACCGCAGTGAATATGTGTGGAATGTTTTAGGGATATTTGGAATATTCCTTACATATGCATGTTATATAACAGGAATATCCCGGAGAAATTATACTTTATGAGCATTCCCTTCATATACTAAAAATGTCCAGAATTGCTGCAATACATATACTAGGTATATCCATTCCTAAGATGTACCCCCAGATGGTCGCATCCACCTTTTTATTGTAATTAGTAAAATATTATTTATATTATTGCATTAGGTATACTCGATAGTCGAAATTGTGTAAAGTGAGTCAGAGCTATCTAATCAACACTTTGGTTAAAGCGCAGTTGCCATATGTATTCTAGAGAAATGCTGTATTTTATAAATACACTTCAAATCCATTGTGTCAATATTTCAGGTACAAAAGATGCAATGTAATTAAGTCAATACCAATTTAATATATTTATTTCAAATTTCAAGCAGACTAATAATAATTAGTTTACTTGAAATGTGAAATAAAGTGTTTATGTATATTTCTTGAACGCAAAGTTTGTTGTGAAAAACTCGCCGATTTGACAATGTTGGAGAGTCGCTTCAATGTTCCGGCTTTGAGAACGAGATAGATAGATCGAGCTACGCGAATGAGACAGTGATAGTAAACAGTTATGTGAGGTGTTTATTCTCTTCATGAGCGTAACATCAGTATTTGTGTTGTGGTTTTGTGTGATAAATCGGTTATTATTGGTATTTATTGTAATATTTATATCGGTATATTTAGTGACAATAATGGCGGAGTGTAGCGGTGTTGGCGATAAAAAACGGCGTCGTAACAATTTAATTCGGGAAGAAAAAGTCCTCATTTTAAATGTGTACGAAGGACTGCGTGCCATGGACAAACAGTTGGGTGTTAGTGACGCTGTGATTAAGTGCAGTTATTTAACTAAAGTTTCTGAGAGTACTATATACAATATTCTAAAGAATCGCGGGACGGATCTTTGACAAGAGAACGAGGTGAAAACTGTAAACCGGAAAGTAGGGGAAGAAAGAAAATTGTTTTGGACGACCAAACACGGAATGCTATACGTAGGGAAATACATTCTTTTTATTTTAGGAATGAAATCCCCTCGGTAGCTAAATTGAGCAAGGTAATAGAAGCTGATGATACTTTACCAAACATCAGTGATAAAGTTTTGAGACGAACTTTAAAATTAATGAATTTTCGTTACCAAACAAGAAGTAGAAACAGTGCCTTAATTGAACGAAATGACATTGTGGAATGGAGGAGAAATTATTTAAAACAGATACGACGTAACGAAGGACGGCACATATATTATCTTGACGAAACATGGTTAAATGAAGGCCACACTGTGTGAAAAGTGTGGCAAGACATGAATATACGAAGCAATCGACAAGCCTTTATGGAGGGTTTCTCTTCCGGTTTAAAAGCTCCCTCTGGGAAAGGACGTCGACTGATTATCACTCACATTGGCAGTGAGGAAGGATTTGTAGAAGGTGGATTACTAAGTTTTCAGTCCAAAAAAACTGTCGATTACCATGAAGAGATGGATGGTAACCGGTTTGAAACATGGTTTAGATCAATTTTAACAAAGGTAACTCCTGGTTCAGTGATAGTTATGGATAATGCTTCATACCACTCTCGTCGACTGGAGCAAATACCTACTTCAGCTAGCCGCAAGAGGGTTATAATTGATTGGTTAGAGAGTAAAAGCATTTCGCACAACGAGGCAATGCTAAAAGTTGAATTATTATCTCTCGTACGGAAACATAAAATCAGTTATATTAAGTACGTTGTCGATGAAATGGCGAAAGATTTCAACGTCTCAGTTGTTAGACTTCCTCCCTACCACTGTGAGTTAAACCCCATCGAGCTGGTTTGGGCCCAAGTGAAAAATTATGTTGCGAGAAAAAACAGTACATTCAAAATGGCTGACGTTGAGAAACTGTTTGACGAGGCGCTGCATACCGTTACTGCTGAGAGTTGGCGTAAATGTATTCAACACGTATTAAAAGAAGAAATTAAGATTTTGGGATTTAGACATACGTGTAGAAGTAATGACGGAACCACTCATTATCGATGTAGGAGGAGAAAGCGATGATTCTGAGGAGTCGTCAGGGAGTGATACCGCTTCCAGTTAGTCAGACATTTTACAAGTGACCTCGCAACATACCTATACTTATTGGTAATTTATTTTGGTCTTGACAAACAACTTTTTTTTAGTTTTAGTAGTAGTAATTGACTTTTAAACATTTTTTTATTTTGTTTTAACTTACTTATGAACAACTTGTGATAAGTTATTATTTCAAATGTTAAAAATTGAAATTCCAGATATTTCAGTATTCGCACCCTTAAACTATGATACGCTCATGGAGTTCACTTTAAATCGGTAGATAACCGATGACGTCACTTTACAGAATTTCGACTATCGACTTTTTTATATACATCTTATTATAGCTCATCCTTAAAAATGTGTATTATTCTTGGTAACACCCTGTATATACATAATGATACCTACCATAATAATTTCGTATTTCTGTTCTCTCAAATTTAAACGCCAGAGCGTACAAGAACATTTTCTATTTATTTTTTATTTAGGACTATTAAGAACCCTTCAAAAATGATGCGCTCATGAAGTTCGCTTCTGCAACTGATTTTATGGACAGTAAGAGCGATGAGTCACTTTACAGAATTTCGACTATCGAGTATAGTAATAATTATTGAGTCATATGCATAATAATTATCAATACACTGAAGTTTGTTTAAATGTATTGAATATTTTTGTTTTCATTCAATTATAATAAAATAGTTAAATTATAATGGTGATGGTCTGATCGAGTGCTGCACTTACTAAAGAAAACAGTATTAATAATAATATTCTTGTTTATTTCAAAGAAAATATAAAACTGAAAAATATAAATTCTAAAACAGACAAAAATTACATTCAATTGTAAGGTATATCTTCCGCTTCCTTTGATACTTTCACCGTTATATCTTTGGCTCTTACCAGCCAAAGTTTAATCACAGCAATTATCTCCAATTCTGTGCACATGGGAAACATCAGTTTCACACATCCTGCGGAAACAAAAAATAAGATAAGAAATCTATAGCCCTCTTCTAAAAGGACTATGAAAGTTTGGGTTTCCAATGCTTTATACTGAGGAGAACTACAATTTAACAAAAGAGGACCACTCAAAAGTGGTTTTAAAAACCTATTTTCATAAGTAGCACTTTTAGAGTTAATAACTAAATATTCTTCTTTACTTCTACGAATGACTTGTTGTAATGGATTTCCATGAGAACGAACTTTTTTTATTATGTTTATTGTTTGCATGTAATTCTCAAAGGGAAAAGCACTAAAGTTGTCTAGAACTCCAAATTGTTTTACACAATCTTTCAAATGCAATAAGTTGTGCACATTATGAGCCATAAAATCAGTTCCATAAATGTTTAAAGAATTATTTATAAAACAAAGTATAAGCATATGTAATATAATTTTCATTAGATATCAAGTCATTATTTAATAAAATTGAAATAGCAAAACTAAAAGTTGAAAAAATATTTTTGTATGGCAATGCAATTTTTAATGCTAGAACACCAGTATATAACAGAAACAATCTAAATTCAGTAGCTTTGTATCGTTTACATTCAGAAATTGCTCTATATTTACGTGAAAATTCAATAGGTATAAATTTGTTTAAACTAAGTAAGTATTGTGACATCTGAATAATATAAGATGCTCTTAGTTTGTAAGGAGGTTTTCCAAATATCTAGCCATGTTTTTTCCACATAATAACTTTTTTATAACTCCTAATAGAACACAATGCATATAATCTATAGGAACATTATTGATCATATTAAAATTAGGAATATGTTGGAGTACAGTTTGTCCACAATGATGTTCTGGCTGTTGTTGTTTGCGAAATGACTGATCAGTTCTTAACATAGCATCTGTTTCTAGAAATCATACAGTTCTATCTGCTACATCACCCTCAATGGTACATTTTGTGCAACTATAATATTCAGAATAAGATTTTACTTTTAAAATATATGCTTTTGCTGGTGAGTCACTAATAAGCATTTGAATGTTTACAGTACAATTAAACATATTCCTTATTTTAATGTCATTATTTAGTAAATCTTTTGTTTCACTAACAAAGTCTTGAAGAAACCTGTCAATATCAGAAGGTTTCTCGGAACCATGATAGAGTGCCACAAGAAATATTTTGTTTTTCAAACTTGAAATTGACTTAATTTCGCACAGTATTGGCCAAAAAGAACTGTAAGTACTATTTGTAAGAGGCAAACCATCAATATTTACAGCTAAATTAAATACAACATTATATTTATTAACTTGTAAATTAATGCCATTTGCAATACCAAAGTAGTAGTAGCTGCCTTTGCCAAGAATTTCACAAGTGGTTACTTTGGGAGTACACAAAATAGTCCTAGGATCCTTTGGCAAATTATGTGTTTTATCATGTTCATTTAAAATAGTCAATAACGACTTAAATGCAGATAAAGTAATATTGTTTTCAACTAACCAAGTTGCTAATTTGGATTCCAATGAAATATCTTTTTGTAAACGTGTTGTTGGATTAGTTGGATGATGTGGTTTCTGTTGGGGCAAGGGAAGACATTCGTGATTCTGGGCTAAAGTACATTCTTGTTGGAGCGAGTCTTGTGCTACTCGCTCTTGCTGAGAACCATTTGCACTACTAACAAATACAGTCGTTGGAAATGAATTACTATTCACACTAGACTGAATTATTTGAACAATAACATTAAACCTTTTTTCAACTTTTAAATTGAACCTGCGGCTCCTTTGTGAAGATGACATTTATAACCTTTATTAAGACAACAGTGCAGAATACAACATATCACAGAAATAAAAGCAATAAGTAACTATTTAATAGTTAACATAAATCTGCAATCCCTTGATGGGTTGAAATAACATAGTACTTACCACCTTTTCCAGTATTCCTATCACAAATTAACAAATACTTCCTAAAACCTTTTTGCTTTCAGATCACATAACATAAAATTTCAACCAATGCGACTTCGGACTATATTGTTGGCTGGCAACACAAAATACAACTCTTTCGTTTGACAAACATCTGCGTGTCTATGATCCAATATTCCATGAATGTCATAGGTATATCCATAAATGGATGTACACTACTAGTGTTTACGTGTACATATTATGTACTTATTCCAATATTCTATGAATGTCACAGGTATATCCTTAAATGGATATACCCTGTTAGTGTTCACATGTATATAAATTAAATACGAAGTACATTGTGGTAGGAATATACCATCCAAAATTTAAAACAATATATTGGGAATGTACCCACTATATTCGGTATATATTTTGAACATTATAGACATACTAGGAATATTATTTGTCCATTGAATGATACTTGGGATCATCCTTGTCCAGTTTTAGGACATCTACAACCACAACATAAGCAAACAAGTCCTCCATTAGAAGCCATCACAAAAAATTAATCTAGTGTCGCAAGAAATATTGTACAATTATAAATAAAGTAATAGATGACTATTTTACTTATCTACCTGTCCTATACAGTTGTAAATGTCGGGTACTATTATTATTAATATTTATTGATCATTTCTACACATTATATTGCAGACATTAAAATATTTTCTCTAGGTGTGAAATATTGAATTATGAATCTGGAAGATTGTAACTGTTATATCATATCATGGAAATTATACAAATTGTACATTTAAGCACCAACATTATTGTAATTTTATACCATCATGTATATTGAACTTTTTCCTTCTGTAATCTGGTATTCTAAATATATAATCTATATTACTGTATCTGTTTTAATATCTACCATATCCTACACATACTGCTACTTAAATACATATTTACACATAATGAATTCCAATATCGATATAAGAAAATAAAAATCATTTGATGAAACAATAGCATGTTATTTTTAGTAATAAACTGTTCTTAAAAAACAGAAAATTAAACTGTATAAAGAAATGCTAAAGCATATTTTTCACAATATAAGCTGAAAATTAATAGAGTTCATCTGTGAGACGCCCTGAGCAATATCCCATCATAAAATTGGTCACTTGTATACACTCCGGAGGCTGTATTATGCTCACACACTGAAATTTCTCCTGAACAATATTCAATTACAAAATTGGTAACTTGTGGCACTCCAAAGGCTGAATCGGGCTAACAAGACCATCGTCCATAAATTCAAATGGAATTTATGGACGATGCTAATAGTGTTTACATCACTTCTTCTTCTCTTAGATTTTTGGCCTCCACCTTGACAGTACTTGGCCAGAACAGGTTTTCGCTTTGTATTTTACGTTACAAAGCTGTATCTTGTTTCTACATGAGATCTTTACTTTGCTTTCCTTTCGTAACCACTAGGCTAGACATGTTAAAAAGAGACAGAACAACAGAGGTTAAAAAACTTTTCTCGCTTAGGGGCAACAGCCAAGCATTTCACATTCCCGAAAAGTTGCCTCGGATTTGATAGTAATAGCACCCAGGACCCCTATTCTGTAACTCAAGCGAGAGCTCGTGCACGACTATTCATTGGTATGAGTACTCTCTCACTCCTCACTCACATAATTCTTAAAACCGTATTCACGATGAATCGGCGACTCCACTACATTTGGCTCAGCGTTGCCAAATGGAACGGCCAGTTTTGACCTACTATTTAGTTGTTTAAATGTACTTTAGGTTATATAAGGATAAGAAACGAAGAAATATTTTTAGATTATGTTGTTATTGTGGGTGATTTGAGATTGTGTGTATATTTCAGTTTTGTGTATTAGTTATTTACTAAAAGACAATAATAATGTTGTGTAAAGCACAAAAAACATTGTTAATAGAGAATTGCATAATGGAAAATTTACGCCAAATTTTACAATTAAAGCAGCACAGCACAGACATTATGCGCAAGTCCGTTCTCTTACTCTTCTGCTTTCACCCAGTAGAGTCGTCGCATAGGAGTATGTGAGCACTCTCCTACCTTAGAGAATACGGATTTATAATTTTTAGGAGAGTGACATGCGCAGTAACGCTAAATTGCGAGAGAGAACTCGTGCACGAGCTCTCGCTTAAGTTACAGAATAGGGGTCCAGGTAATAGAAAGAAGGATTGGTTATGTCATATTCGATTAAATTTCAATTTTAAAAACTTTAATAAATTTCACGTTTGTGTTTTTTCATGGCATAATCAGGTGCGTTCTTTTTGACTGAGATCTCAGTTAATCTCAGCTCGCATCACATCAGTAATGTGAGCGTTCTTTTTGTTTTACTCACTTTAAGTGAGCTGAGATTTTTCCTCCCCCTTCACCGATGCTGAATGTGTTGTAAGGGTGTATCAGTTGGAATTGAGTCGGAAATAAAGTGAAGGGGATGAAGAAATATTTGGTTTGCTTGGTTTATTTGTAGTTTTAACCAAGGTTATCTAAGGTTTTAACCATTGACATATAGTCAATAAACACACATAATCTATTTTTCTTTTGTTACAAATTATGGATACATTAATTAACATTATTAGATGCTGATACGAATCTGTCGTATAGTTTAAATCTATCGACAGATCGCGCGCTTCAATTGAGATGTCGTTCTTTTTGGTGCTTACTCACATCACTTTATCTCAGATCACCTTAACTGAAGTGATCTGAGATCTCAGTCAAAAAGAACGCACCAATCGTCATCTTTCTCGATCCCTATCAAACGCAACAGTTTTTTTGATCTCTCTCTCTCTAGAATACTAGATAGCATAGACAAATAATATTAGTTTCTCTATCCTAGGTAGTTCATTTGTAATACCAAACAGAAGTAGATGTTCAGTTTTCCAATAATCGATTGGAACATTAGTCACAATCTTTTAATTTATATATGACAATATCTCAACTTTTAATATGGGAATAATTACTAGTAGCTCATTAACAATCTTTAGTGCTGGAATGGGAATAGGAATTGGAGTAACTTCAGCATATTTTATTTTACGATTTAAACCAAATCATAGGCCCAGGGAAGATACATGGAAAAGACGAATGGAGGAAAAATATGAGGTTAGAAAAATGTTTGAATCATTTTTTATTATGTTGTAACGTTTAACCTAAAAATACTTCAATAATTTCAGTTTGAGGATCCTAAAGATGAGTATAGGTTAATAATGGGAGTACGAAATGATTTAAAAATGCAAAAGGGTAAAGTAGCTGCACAGTGTGGACATGCAGCAGTAGCAGCATATGCTAAAACTCTTAAAGAGCGACCAATTATTTTAAAAAAGTGGCTGAGGTACGGTAAGTTATATATTGCCATTTTCTACATTGATTTCCAAACCAAAAATAACTGCAGGTACTATTACTATTTTTAATTTTATAGGTGGAACAAAGATAGCAGTTCGTGTTGATTCTGAAGAAGAGTTACTAGCATTACATAAAGCAGCACAGGCAGAGAATATTTTATCTTGTATCATAAGAGATGCTGGCCAAACGCAGGTTGCTCCTGGATCTAGGACTGTAATTGCCATAGGTCCAGCACCTAAAAGTGCCTTAGATAAAGTAACGGGACATTTGAAATTATATTAGTACCAACATTCACTTGATATATTTGAAGATAATTCATGAAAAATATGCTAATTACATATTTCCAAAACAATACCTTTATTTTAAAATGAATAAAATCTGTGATATATCGGTTTTTGTCTTAGTATAAGAGTTAATGGTTTTGAAAAATTAAGTATCCGACTTAAACAGTATTAGACACAACGATTACTGAAAAGTGAGGTTATGTCAACTCAAAAATTTGAAAATATCCTTCTATATAGTGTATGCATTATCATGAATTTGGTAACAAGCTTTGTTCCAAGACTGGCATTTGATTATTTAAAAGAAGCGGAAATATCATATCTGGAAATAGGATGCTGTAAGCTCTAATATATCTTATATAATAACTTTTTTCAGTAGTAATATCAATTTCAGTAAATTTATAAAAGTTTCAAACTAATTTAGATCTTTTCATTATGGCACTATCACTATCATTCCTGTAATATTAACAGGACCTACCTATGCACAATTTTTGCTATTTTTATAAATACCTATGCAACCGAAGTCATATTTTTAAGGATAATTATTCCCTTTTAAATTTCAACTCATAAGTTAGACATACATTTGTTTTTATGAAAAACGTGATCATGTATATTTATCATTTTTAGTTAGTGAACAAGATCTTGAAGTTTTCCATTCATTCTTTGGAGAACATTTAGTACATGCTACAGAATTGTTAGAGAAATGCAAAATCATAAAATATAGTCTTACTGATGACACAAGAAGCATATTTAAAATAATTACTAAACAAGAGCAGTATACCGTATTTGATAACATAAATTTTTGCCGCTGTAATATTTTCCAATCACAAGTTTTGGAGTTGAGAAATGCTATAACGTGTAAGCACATTCTGGCTGTGAAGTTAGGTAAAATAACTGGTCATATAGTTGATGAAACTGTTACTGGATCTCAGTTGGTGGATTTTTTAAATGAACAATTGAATTGTATAGAAGAAGGGGTATAGTTAAAATTTTAAATGTTTAATATGATGAATAAACAATAATAATGTAATTTATGATGTAACTAAATGCTGCATACTAAGAGCTGCATTAAAGTTTTTGAAAATAGTTACCAAATATATGAACTGTTATTTGTTACTTTTGAAAGTAGTAGAAGTCCATTTTTGATGTATCAAGATAATTAAGGGGTTACATTTCAGTGAATTCAAAAATATTGTCAAACAATAATCAATTTGAGTGACGTTTTACACATTTTAGACATTTTAACCCTTTCGCTACTGTGGGGAACTAAAGTTCCCACTAAAACCTCTTTTTACACTGATGGGAATAAAAGTGGACAAATTTACAAGCAAAACGTAAATATCAGTCGTTTATAACTCGATAGTCAATAGTCGGCAACATTGTATCAGCAGAACAGACGTTTGTTTACCTTAGTACCATTTACATTGTGGTACGTACAAGGCCAAATTGATTTAGATGTACAATTTTTATATTTTTGGAGTGGTTCTTCGTAGTAAAACTTGTGGGACTTTGTGAAACGTGCAAATAGTAATTAATACGACTATGGGTAAGTGCTAATACTAAAACATTATGCAAACATTTGTTTTTGTTGGGAATTTTATGTGGGTGGGCATTTTTGTTTCCACCCGTAAATGTATTCGGGTCCTAAAGTTCCCATCGGTTTGTTTCAGTTCGGAGTTGGAAGAAACCTCTCAGTGCTAAAGAATTGGAGGAAGAAGCAAATAATGTATTTGATTCAGAAAATTCAGACGAAGAGCCATATGTGGGGTCAGACGAATCAGAATATCTACCCAGTGAAGATAGTGGAGAAAGTAATGACGAACAAAGCCATTATAAAGACGAAAACTTAGAAGAAAGTAGTGAAGAAGAGGACATTGAAGCGATAAACTTGAGAAGTGAGCATCTAAACGATGAGGGCACCGAAGGAGAAGATGTTAGTGCTGAGGAGGATATTCCTGAGCAAGACGTTGTTTTATTATGGAAGGAACCTACAAAAAATTTCAAACCCAGAATGAAATTACCAGAGAAAACCGAAGGAGTGGTTCAGTTGAATTTGACTCGAGAATGTTCTGAATTAGATGTTTTTTTGAAAATATTTCCCCTGAGTCTCTTTACACACATTGCTGATTGTACTAACAAACGAATTCAACAACTACGACGAACAAAAAATCTGAAACTCAACATTCAAGAAACAGATATGCATGAAATTATGATTATTCTGGGTTGTACGCTAGTAATGAGTTACAACAAAGTTCCGTCTTTTTCAAATTATTGGTCTAAAAACGAATCCATGGGTAACAGCGTAATAAAAAGTGCTATAGGAAGAGATCGGTGCAACTTTCTGATGTCCAAAATGTATTTTACTGACCCAAAGAGGCCTGACAATAGTTCTAAAACATATTACGTCGATGATGTTTTGGAGTGTTTGAAAATAAGGTTTCAAGCAGCAAGAACTGAATCTTCTTACCAGTCAATAGACGAATCAATGGTAAAATTCAAGGGTCGATCGTCCTTGAAACAATTCATTCCCAATAAGCCCATAAAGAGAGGAATAAAACTGTGGGAAAGATGTGATTCCATGACTGGGTATATCTACGACTTGAATATCTATGCAGGTAAAGAAACCACGAAACGTGAAGGAACTCTTGGTGAGCGAGTTGTTAAAAAATTATGTGAGACAGTTCGTTCACCTGATGTATGTTTTTGTTTTGATCGATTTTTTTGCAAGCGTTGACAGTATGACTCGATTGGAATATCCTTGTGTTGGTACATACATGAGAAACAGGAAAAATGTACCAGAATTTGAAAATAAAAAGCTATCCAGAGGTGATACAGACTTTTTCGTTACTGATTTAGGGATAATGGCGACAAGATGGCAAGATAACAAAGAAGTTTTACTTCTATCGAATTGCCACGCACCAACTGTAGGAAAAGTGGAAAGGAAGCTAAAAACCGGAGAAAAGTGTACTTTTGATTGTCCTGAGGCTGTAATCTTTTATAATAAATATATGGGAGGTGTTGACCTCGCTGATCAAAAGGTATCCACGTACGACTTAGATCGAAAATCTACAAAGTGGTGGAGAAAAGTGTTCTACAAATTGTTAATGGCTGCCGTAACAAACTCATGGATACTTTACTCCCAACTTCAATCCACTAGAAAGAAAACTCCACTACTAACATATCTAGTACCTCTTGCTGAACAACTGATAAGTTTGGGCAGAAGTAAAGCTAAACTGAAACGAAAAATCAGTGGTCATGTTGGCAGACACAGCAAAAAACCTAAAACGATGATGAATGTAGGAGATCATCTACCTACACAAGGACCAACTAAAAGAAGATGTTACAGCTGCTCGAAAAAAAAGAAGGAGAGCCATACCAAAACATTGTGCCTAAGTTGTAATTTACCGCTATGTAAAAAGTGTTTTTTGCCTTTCCACTCCTAATATAACGGACATTTTAAGTTGTAGTTGACTAATACTAAATAAAGTTTTGTTATAGTCAGTGGTGGTTTTTATTACTGATGGGCACTTTTATTCCCCCTAAAAACTACTGTTGGGATAAAAAGTTCCCATATCCTTAACAAGGACTAAGGATAAATTTATACGTATAATCTGATTTATTACACCCACACCTATCGCAATAACCATAGAAACAGGTATTTTTACTTTTTATACCACAGCAATGAAATCAGTAGTGAAAGGGTTAAATATCTTTGATGAAATTTAAAAAAAAATACTTTTTTAACTCCATTAGGACTTATGTCAGTTTCAAAATAACAGAATATAAGACATATCGTCACCCTAATTATCCAACCTCGTAACTCCAAAATCACATAATTTACAGGAAACACAAAAAACATTTCAAAAAATTCAGATAAGTCGCTATCATTTGAATTTTGTTGTTGTTTTTTTAAAGTGGATTAATTACTATAAAAGTAAATAATTTTATATTATATTTAATTTTATTAATTTTTCTGGAGATCCGAGTTTTTCTGGAATTAATGCTAAGTAAATATAGGAGATACGAGGTTTTATTTTTCAAGCTAGTTTAGTGTTTAAGTTTAAAAACTTGGAAACTTGACTTATTTATTTTATTTTGTACAAAAATACAAAATTAACTAGTTATTACAAAAAATTGAACGCATTTTTTATAAATTTACAAAAAAACTATTGCAAAATTACTCGTGAGGTAAGGAATCGTAAAACCCGTGGTAATCAGTGTCAAGTCTTTTTTTTAGTTATTGCAAATGGTTATATTTTTCGGTTTTAATTTTCAACCTAGAATCATATAAGGGTGGAATGATCTCACTCGTAGTAGTAGTTTATCTATTTATTCGTATCAAAGCACCTTCCATTCTTCAGAATACCTTAGTTTAAAATCAATGGTACCACTTGGATTATACTTCAACGCACGAATATCTGTTACTACTGGATCTCCCATCTTCTTACCTGGTCTAATAGAATTTATTTTTTGATCTTTACTGTAGTTTTTAAAAAAAGTATCATTCAGATACTTCACCACGTATGATTTAGGAGTTTTTCTTGCGTTTGTACAAATTTTAACGCATTCGGCAGGAACATTTATATTTTGATTTCTCAACTGCCTTTCAATACATGAGTGCATTGAATAAGCCTCCATTTGGGTGTGCCCTTTTTCTAAGTACTTTTGAATTACAAAAACTTCATTTTTGACTGAAAAATTCTGTAAAGCACTTGCCAGTGTTGTGTTCCGATTTTGTCCAGTACACCCATCACTAAATAATATCAAGTCTTCATTTAGTCCCAATGTTTCTAATTGACTTTCTAGAAAATGACAAATTATTGTTGAAAATTCGTTTTCTCCAACCGTACCTACTGATTCATTCCAAATAAAGTAGTAAGCATCGTGAGTTTTAATGTCGTAAACCGTGAAGTTATTTACGGCGAGTTTGGTTTTATAATATGAAGAAGAAACATTTGATTTCGGGCTTAAAAGTACGGCTTGCAAGTCCATCGGGAATACTTTGTTTTTATCACTTTTTTTATCATTGTCTTTTTCTATACTAGCTTCTTTTTTCTTTTCTAGATGAACGTCGTATTGCTCCTGAGCTATGTTATTTGTTTTTCGTGCAACACATATGTCACATTAATCTTTTTTACGAGGAAATAAGCTCAAATTTAAATCATCAAACACATTAAAAAATAGGTGTTTGAAAGCGAATTTGTTTGTTTTTCTTGACACCATTCTTTAGAGTAGACCTCATACAATTGTTGTTTTCATTTCCAAACAGGTTCTAAATACAATTTCGTTGTTGTTGAGCGACAGTAGTGTGATTCCATTTTTGGCAATTTCAGCAAAAACTCTTTCAAAATAGCTGATCTCTCTTCTCTTGAAGTCCTTTTATTTTTCTGTCTTGCTCTTTTATCTTCCTGCCCAATAACGTGCTCTTCTTCATGAGTTTCCATGAGCACACCGACCATTCCCCTATATCCATTCTGCTCAAAAACATTTTTTTGAGCACCTTGATCATCTCATTATCTTTTCGTATATAGTAGACAAATGAGTTGGTTCTCCTTGATTTGTTTTCATTTTTTCTATCTCTTTGCTTTTTAGTACTGGCCACCTTTACATGCAGCTGAATAAATAAAAATCGCGCGTGTTTGAAAAACCTCTTTATCCAATTATACTTTAATATACTATTTTCTATTGTCTTCTGTAAGTAGATAACATTTTAAGGTGTTTTTTTTGTTTTTCCAGTTATTTTTTCAGAATTTTTACAACAACATCTTATTTTCATATTTCGCTTTTCTTTTGAAATATTGTACTTCCTTCCAGTGTCTACCAGTTTTTTTCCATTATATTCCTTTCCGGATTCACGATTTTTTTATTTTCCTCTCTTTTCAAAGTACAGGTTGTTCGAATTTGGCTTTTAATTACCAAATTCTCCCGTGATTCTATTTCAATTTCCCCTGTATACTACAAATCGAATATTATGCTCAAAACATATAACTAAATATATCCTTAATTTCAACAGTTAATATTTCTTTACTTCCCTAAAAAAGTCATTTAAATTTACTAACACCTAAGGAAAACAGATAAATATCGTTTTCTGAAATTCTACTGAACATATCAAAGTCCCCGACATCTTATCGCTTCATAAAAACTCTCTTCCAAACTCTGTTATCTGTATCTACGAAACCGTTGAAAACCCCCAAAAAAAACATATCTCCAACTGGCAAATTCACTTGTTGTATGTCACGCTACGTATAAGTACGAAAATAACCTCATTCTCACTTCACTTCCCAGATAGCTTTCACACTTCTCAGACACACTTTTTTCATCATCAAACGGGGCACACAAAGGTACTCATTTTAGAAGAGCACCCGGCATGTTCATAGCGGGAACAAACATGTGTTCTTAAACCGCAATCATCTCATAAATCTTAATAATATGTGCAAACTACCTTCAGTCACCGCGTAAAAGTCAAGTGAATTCTTAATTGTCGACGCAACAGTAAACAACTTATAACTTCATGACAATATAAATCATAACGTGATATCAGTGTTTTAATTTCATTCTACGGTTCATCGTTACTTCAGTGACAAACGGCCGTAGTGGTCCTTCGCAAAACCAGATAACCTACATTCCCTCTAATTAGCCTAAGTAAAAGGGGTTAAATTAGAACAAAGGTACAGTGTCGGAATCAGAGAGTGCATTTTCAGTAGGTAGGGAATTTTACAATGGTATATAACGGTATGTCACCATCAGTATTTACAGCACTGGTCCCAGTAACAGAATCTTCAAAAATTAATTCATGTTGGAGCGCCATTTCCAAAAATTTTCGAGCGCGAGACATTCTGAAAGTTAGTGTTTTTAAATGAAACTCAAGGTCTCTAGAGACCTTGAGTTTCATTTAAAAACACTAATATGAGCATATTCCACGAAGTAAGGGTCGAGACAGTCAATTTCATTCTGAAAGTTTATTTACGATTAGTTAACGCTATTGAACAAAAGTAGTACCAGTGCCTTACCTCTCTTTTTTTTATTATTTAACGTAAAGCAGAATTAATACACTATTAAAGCTTCTATCAAACCAAATATTATAATAAATTTTGTCTTGTGTCTGTCACATCTTAAAATTTTTAGGTTAGAGATCATGGAGTTACGAGGTATTCTAGGGCACGCGGATGTATATGGAGTTAAGAGGTTTTCTCTTCTTTCCATATTATTAGAATAAAGTAATGTGGAGTTACATGGTTTTCTCCATAATAGGTAGTTTTTTTTTCTCTTACAGATGGCACCAAAATCTCATTTTTGACCAAAATTAGAGTTACGAGGTTTGATAATTATAGGGTGACGATATATTAAATTTAAGTCCAGCAGCTTCGCTGAAGTACATTTTTTTAATGTAAATAAATGTAATTTAAATAGAATGGTCAGACTTATTTCGAAATTATTAATACTTCGAATTAAACAGAGGTGGACAGTAGAAAATCGCCATCTATACTATCACAGACACACCTCGTATTTAGTGAAATTTTATTTCATAGAAATGACAACTACGAACATTCGAATATTCTGGAGTGGCGTTTCCAAATTGGAAGGAGAGATTGCGCCAGTTAGAGATTTTTGGTAAATGGGATACTTCCACGAACCAAATGGCAGCGCTGAATGGTGTTGTCTCCAGTTCGGATTAGAGACTCCGAGGGAATTATGGCGCTCTGAAGAGACCCAAGAAGGACGAAACTGGTTAGCTTCATCTTACAATTGTATCGACAAAGGGGTCGATCGACGTCACATTCTATTCAATATTCAGCATGACATTACCCAGGAAAGTAGTTGTTTTCTCTTTCGTAAAAGGTCAGACTTATATTGAAATGATTAATATTGGCTTGGTAAAACAAAGTGCCTAAGTCAAAATTTACAACTTTTCAGAGGAGAGATTTTTTGTTTGAACTGTATAAAATTTGATTAGAATAGTTTTATAATGTTTTCTATGTCATATTTTTGAATTTGAAGGAAATTATATAATTTATTTAATTATATTTGTTATATAAAATTAAGGTTTTAGTGTTTCTTTAAATAAAATTTTACCTACAGTTTGTTGATTTAGGTAATAAAACATGAAGTATTTTAATTTTTTAATAAAAATATTTAAACAAATACTGCATTAATAATATTGCTACACTGTTTGTTACTCATATAGACGTTCATCTGGGAGAGATTCCTCCTCAACTGGCAAAGTCGGTTGAACAAAAATGGACTCATAAAAGTATCTACTTTCTTCAGATATGTACGGCATTAAATCATTGACATCTTTTACTTTTTTCTCCATTAGTGGAATTCGGTTACTAGTAATTGGGGTCAGTAACACTTCTTCCAAATTATTGGATGCTTGAGAAGATGTTGCTGAACGTAATACTTTATTAGTACCTTTTCTCGTAGAAGATAAGTCCAAGATCTTGAAATCGTCGGAGTTGAAAAATGTTTTATACAGCACTTGGAAGAGTAACCAGTTAACGCTCTCTTTTTCAGTGTTAACTTTGCGATGCACATAATATGACTGTTCAAGACAGTTTTAAAATCCAGGATATCTTTTTGCTGCATTTCTACGATCTTAATTGGAGGAGTCCTTGGAACCAATCTAATTAGGTTTGCCCAGTCTCTAGGAATTTCAATTTTGGCAGTAGTATATTTTTTTACCTTCTCAATAGCTCCATGTATAGTTTCAGCTTCTTGGTGGGTATGTCCCGGTTCTAAAAATGTATGGTTTATTAAAAGATATATTCTTGTGCTGTTAAAATATTCCATTAAAAGAGACAAAATTACCGAGAAATAAATGTTTCTAGTCTGTCCAGTACAACAGTCGCTAAACATGTTAATTTCAATAAAATTTGTTGGTAAGGAAAGAATGTAATGCCTCACACAAGATGCTATTTCTTGACCTACTCTACCGCCTATTGATTAATTTCAAATGTAACGTACAGCATGTTTTTCTTTGTTGACACAACTGTATATTGTAAGATTAAAAGTCCACAATCATCTTTTATAAAAAAATAGGTAAAAAAACTTTAAGTTAAACGGTTTTATGTTAAACATACATTGCAATGTTTAAGATAAATGTACTAAAAACCAAAAAATAATAAAATAGATACAGTCGTGGGAATTACAAACATATGCATAGACTAGACTAAAATAAAACCGTGGGGCACGTCAATTGTCTACAAATTATCGACTTAATGTGCGATAGAAGAATCGTTTAATTCGTCGTTAGGCAGTTGGCCCGCAGACGGTGAGGAAATTACTTACTATTTTCTTGCTCATGGAAATTCCAATAGTTATACACTCCATGTAAATAAAAGAGATGTTTCAACTAGTTTATCGTTGGACATTCACACTGCTGGCTGGCGAGGAATCGTTTCACTGCTCGTAGTTTGTCTTTAATCGACAAAACATATGATAAAAGTACTACTCGCTCACCACTATGAAACCCTAAAACTCGCTTATAATCGAGCTTGCTAGCTTGTTTCCACATTCTAGCCCTACTTATCACACGTCCATCGTTGTCGGTTGAACAACTGCCTAATTATAGTGTAACATTACAAAACAAAAATTTTAATCAACGATTGTAGACAATTGACGTGTCCCACGGTTTTATTTTAGTCTAGTCTATGCATATGTTTATAATTCCCACGACTGTATCTATTTTATTATTTTTTGGTTTTTAGTACATTTATCTTAAACATTGCAATGTATGTTTAACATAAAACCGTTTAACTTGAAAATTTTTCAACCTATTTTTATTTTTTGGTTTTTAGTTTTTATTTCGCATTCTGTTCAATTCATTTAGTGCTTCATTATTGCAAGGTTTCTTGCCCGTTAGTTTATTGCAGTCCAACTCCTCTATACGTAGTCCCTGCAAAGATCTTACTCTACTAAGAGCCACGTAGGCTTGACCTTCTTCAAACAGTTTCGCACCTAAATATACGACTGCGTGATCCACAGTGCTGCCCTGCATTTTATGTATTGTAGAAGCCCATGATAGTATTAAAGGCAACATTCTTCATTCAGCCGTCCCGTAATTGTACTTAGCTGGAAACTGTATGGCTTTCGGGTGTATAAGATGTACTCCGTCTCTTGCGAAATCAATTCGGACGGAATGTACATCTGTTGCATACATCTGAGTTCGACGAAAAAATTGTTATCAGCCATTTGGTAGCGGCGGCCATCTTAGATTTCAATTTTGCATAGTAAATTGTATTCTACTTGTTGTTGTTCTACTTTCATTTGATACCCATGTTGATGGGATTGATAAAACCTACGTTATCCGCCATTTTGTAGAGGCCGTTATCTTGGATTTTAATTTTATATAGTATATTGTATTCTACTGGTTGAGCACTTTCATTTGATACCCATATTGATGGGATTGATAAAACCTACGTTATCCGCCATTTTGTAGCGGCCGCCATCTTGTATTTAAATTTTTTATAGTATATTGTATTCTGCTTGTTGAGCCCTTTCATTTGATACCCATGTTGATGGGATTGATAAAACCTACGTTATCCGCCATTTTGTAGCGGCCGCCATCTTGGATTTCAATTTTTTATAGTATATTGTATTCTGCTTGTTGAGCCCTTTCATTTGATACCCATATTAATGGGATTAATAAAACATAAATTATCCGCCATTTTGTAGCGGCGGCCATCTTGAATTTATAATGATATTGAATAAACATAATTGTATTGTCACCAAAATCCAAAGTGTATACAAAATTTCAGATTAATCGGTTGACAGGAAGAGGGTGAAATTTGAATTACTAAATTTGACCAAAGAATAAAACAAACGGGGTGAGCTAAATAAAACCGTTTAAAAATACTGAAATTATGAGAATAAGTGTTCTTTGATACGACAAATCGACTGGTGTTGTCCATTTTTCGATAAGATAAATGTTTCAAATATTAGGAGAGCATTTAAGTTAAAAGAAAACATGCCTTCATATAAAAAATAGTACAGACCAAAATAATGGAAGTATTCATTCAATTTTCTGAGAAAGTATCGTCAAAGGTCCAATCTATGATATAAAAAATCGGGAGTGCTCTAAAATGATACGATTCAGAAGTAGAGTGCGTCAAACTTGGAGTATCCAATGAAGAGGGTAAAATCAAATATCCATAGTTATTCCAAAATTGATAGAATTAGGGCATTAACAAAGTCACCTATCGATTTTATATGAAATTTCATCTAATCGAACATGTTTCGAGAGGATGATAGGCCAAAAATATATTTTTGGAGTATTGCGAAAAATGCAATATTTTCCTTACTTGTTGGAGTCCAGCTACATATTTGACGAAAAATGTTTTTACTCTCAAAAAATACAGAAATTATTAGAATAAGGGTTCTTTGATACGACAAATCGACTGGTGTTGTCCATTTTTTGATAAGATAAATGTTTCAAATATTAGGAGAGCATTTAAGTTAGAAGAAAACATGCCTTCATATAAAAAATAGTACAGACCAAAATAATGGAAGTATTCATTCAATTTTCTGAGAAAGTATCGTCAAAGGTCCAATCTATGATATAAAAAATCGGGAGTGCTCTAAAATGATGCGATTCAGAAGTAGAGTGCGTCAAACTTGGAGTATCCAATGAAGAGGGTAAAATCAAATATCCATAGTTATTCAAAAATTGATAGAATTAGGGTATTAACAAAGTCACCTATCGATTTTAGATGAAATTTCATCAAATCGAACATGTTTCGAGAGGATGATAGGCCAAAAATATATTTTTGGAGTATTGCGAAAAATGCAATATTTTCCAGCTACATATTTGACGAAAAATGTTTTTCCTCTCAAAAAATATTGAAATTATGAGAATAAGGGTTCTTTGATACGACAAATCGACTAGTGTTGTCCATTTTTCGATAAGATAAATGTTTCAAATATTAGGAGAGCATTTAAGTTAAAAGAAAACATGCCTTCATATAAAAAATAGTACAGACCAAAATAATGAAAGTATTCATTCAATTTTCTGAGAAAGTATCGTCAAAGGTCCAATCTATGATATAAAAAATCAGGAGTGCTCTAAAATTATGCGATTCAGAAGTAGAGTGCGTCAAACTTGGAGTATCCAATGAAGAAGGTAAAATCAAATATCCATAGTTATTCAAAAATTGATAGAATTAGGGCATTAACAAAGTCACCTATCGATTTTAGATGAAATTTCATCTAATCGAACATGTTTCGAGAGGATGATAGGCCAAGAATATATTTTTGGAGTATTGCGAAAAATGCAATATTTTCCAGCTACATATTTGACGAAAAATGTTTTTCCTCTCAAAAAATACTGAAATTATGAGAATAAGAGTTCTTTGATACGACAAATCGACTGGTGTTGTCCATTTTTCGATAAGATAAATGTTTCAAATATTAGGAGAGCATTTAAGTTAAAAGAAAACATGCCTTCATATAAAAAATAGTACAGACCAAAATAATGGAAGTATTAATTCAATTTTCTGAGAAAGTATCGTCAAAGGTCCGATCTATGATATAAAAAATCAGGAGTGCTCTAAAATTATGCGATTCAGAAGTAGAGTGCGTCAAACTTGGAGTATCCAATGAAGAAGGTAAAATCAAATATCCATAGTTATTCAAAAGTTGATAGAATTAGGGCATTAACAAAGTCACCTATCGATTTTAGATGAAATTTCATCTAATCGAACATGTTTCGAGATGATGATAGGCCAAAAATATATTTTTGGAGTATTGCGAAAAATGCAATAAATTCCTTACGATATATAGTCCAGCTACATATTTGACGAAAAATGTTTTTCCTCTCAAAAAATACTGATATTATGAGAAAAAGGGTTCTTCGATACGACCAATCGACTGGTGTTGTCCATTTTTCGATAAGATGAATGTTTCAAATATTAGGAGAGCATTTAAGTTGAAAGAAAATATGCCTTCATATAAAAAATAGTACAGACCAAAATAATGGAAGTATTAATTCAATTTTCTGAGAAAGTATCGTCAAAGGTCCGATCTATGATATAAAAAATCAGGAGTGCTCTAAAATTATGCGATTCAGAAGTAGAGTGCGTCAAACTTGGAGTATCCAATGAAGAAGGTAAAATCAAATATCCATAGTTATTCAAAAGTTGATAGAATTAGGGCATTAACAAAGTCACCTATCGATTTTAGATGAAATTTCATCTAATCGAACATGTTTCGATATGATGATAGGCCAAAAATATATTTTTGGAGTATTGCGAAAAATGCAATAAATTCCTTACTACTCCAGCTACATATTTGACGAAAAATGTTTTTTCTCTCAAAAAATACTGAAATTATGAGAATAAGGGTTCTTTGATACGACAAATCGACTGGTGTTGTCCATTTTTCGATAAGATAAATGTTTCAAATATTAGGAGAGCATTTAAGTTGAAAGAAAACATGCCTTCATATAAAAAAAAGTACAGACCAAAATAATGGAAGTAATCATTCAATTTTCTGAGAAAGTATCGTCAAAGATCCAATCTATGATATAAAAAATCGGGAGTGCTCTAAAATGATGCGATTCAGAAGTAGAGTGCGTCAAACTTGGAGTATCCAATGAAGAGGGTAAAATCAAATATCCATAGTTATTCAAAAATTGATAGAATTAGGGCATTAACAAAGTCACCTATCGATTTTAGATGAAATTTCATCTAATCGAACATGTTTCGAGAGGATGATAGGCCAAGAATATATTTTTGGAGTATTGCGAAAAATGCAATATTTTCCAGCTACATATTTGACGAAAAATGTTTTTCCTCTCAAAAAATACTGAAATTATGAGAATAAGAGTTCTTTGATACGACAAATCGACTGGTGTTGTCCATTTTTCGATAAGATAAATGTTTCAAATATTAGGAGAGCATTTAAGTTAAAAGAAAACATGCCTTCATATAAAAAATAGTACAGACCAAAATAATGAAAGTATTCATTCAATTTTCTGAGAAAGTATCGTCAAAGGTCCAATCTATGATATAAAAAATCAGGAGTGCTCTAAAATTATGCGATTCAGAAGTAGAGTGCGTCAAACTTGGAGTATCCAATGATGAAGGTAAAATCAAATATCCATAGTTATTCAAAAATTGATAGAATTAGGGCATTAACAAAGTCACCTATCGATTTTAGATGAAATTTTATCTAATCGAACATGTTTCAAGATGATGATAGGCCAAAAATATATTTTTGGAGTATTGCGAAAAATGCAATAAATTCCTTACTATATATGGTCCAACTACATATTTGACGAAAAATGTTTTTCCTCTCAAAAAATACTGAAACTATGAGAATAAGGGTTCTTCGATACGACCAATCGACTGGTGTTGTCCATTTTTCGATAAGATAAATGTTTCAAATATTAGGAGAGCATTTAAGTTAAAAGAAAACATGCCTTCATATAAAAAATAGTACAGACCAAAATAATGGAAGTAATAATTGAATTTTCTGAGAAAGTATCGTCAAAGGTCCGATCTATGATATAAAAAATCAGGAGTGCTCTAAAATTATGCGATTTAGAAGTAGAGTGCGTCAAACTTGGAGTATCCAATGAAGAAGGTAAAATCAAATATCCATAGTTATTCAAAAGTTGATAGAATTAGGGCATTAACAAAGTCACCTATCGATTTTAGATGAAATTTCATCTAATCGAACATGTTTCGAGATGATGATAGGCCAAAAATATATTTTTGGAGTATTGCGAAAAATGCAATAAATTCCTTACGATATATAGTCCAGCTACATATTTGACGAAAAATGTTTTTCCTCTCAAAAAATACTGAAATTATGAGAATAAGGGTTCTTCGATACGACCAATCGACTGGTGTTGTCCATTTTTCGATAAGATAAATGTTTCAAATATTAGGAGAGCATTTAAGTTGAAAGAAAATATGCCTTCATATAAAAAATAGTACAGACCAAAATAATGGAAGTATTAATTCAATTTTCTGAGAAAGTATCGTGAAAGGTCCGATCTATGATATAAAAAATCAGGAGTGCTCTAAAATGATGCGATTCAGAAGTAGAGTGCGTCAAACTTGGAGTATCCAATGGAGAGGGTGTAATCAAATATCCATAGTTATTCAAAAAATGATAGAATTAGGGCATCAACAAAGTCACCTATCGATTTTAGATGAAATTTCATCTAATCAAACATGTTTCGAGATGATGATAGGCCAAAAATATATTTTTGGAGTATTGCGAAAAATGCAATATTTTCCTTACTATAGTCCAGCTACATATTATACTGAAATTATGAGAATAAGGGTTCTTTGATACGACAAATCGACTGGTGTTGTCCATTTTTCGATAAGATAAATGTTTCAAATATTAGGAGAGCATTTAAGTTAAAGGAAAACATGCCTTCATATAAAAAATAGTACAGACCAAAATAATGGAAGTATTCATTCAATTTTCTGAGAAAGTATCGTCAAAGGTCCAATCTATGATATAAAAAATCAGGAGTGCTCTAAAATTATGCGATTCAGAAGTAGAGTGCGTCAAACTTGGAGTATCCAATGAAGAAGGTAAAATCAAATATCCATAGTTATTCAAAAATTGATAGGATTAGGGCATTAACAAAGTCACCTATCGATTTTAGATGAAATTTCATCTAATCGAACATGTTTCGAGATGATGATAGGCCAAAAATATATTTTTGGAGTATTGCGAAAAATGCAATAAATTCCTTACTTATATATAGTCCAGCTACATATTTGACGAAAAATGTTTTTCCTCTCAAAAAATACTGAAATTATGAGAATAAGGGTTCTTTGATACGACAAATCGACTGGTGTTGTCCATTTTTCGATAAGATAAATGTTTCAAATATTAGGAGAGCATTTAAGTTGAAAGAAAACATGCCTTCATATAAAAAAAAGTACAGACCAAAATAATGGAAGTAATCATTCAATTTTCTGAGAAAGTATCGTCAAAGGTCCAATCTATGATATGAAAAATCGGGTGTGCTCTAAAATGATGAGATTCAGAAGTAGAGTGCGTCAAACTTGGAGTATTCAATGAAGAGGGTAAAATCAAATATCCATAGTTATTCAAAAATTGATAGAATTAGGGCATTAACAAAGTCACCTATCGATTTTAGATGAAATTTCATCTAATCGAACAAGTTTCGAGAGGATGATGGGCCAAAAATATATTTTTGGAGTACTGCGAAAAATGCAATATTTTCCTTACTATTATAGTCCAGCTACATATTTGACTAAAAAAGTTTTTCCTCTCAAAAAATATTGAAATTATGAGAATAAGGGTTCTTCGATACGACAAATCGACTGGTGTTGTCCATTTTTCGATAAGATAAATGTTTCAAATATTAGGAGAGCATTTAAGTTAAAAGAAAACATGCCTTCATATAAAAAATAGTACAGACCAAAATAATGGAAGTATTCATTCAATTTTCTGAGAAAGTATCGTCAAAGGTCCAATCTATGATATAAAAAATCAGGAGTGCTCTAAAATTATGCGATTCAGAAGTAGAGTGCGTCAAACTTGGAGTATCCAATGAAGAAGGTAAAATCAAATATCCATAGTTATTCAAAAATTGATAGAATTAGGGCATTAACAAAGTCACCTATCGATTTTAGATGAAATTTCATTTAATCGAACATATTTCGAGAGGATGATAGGCCAAAAATATATTTTTGGAGTATTGCGAAAAATGCAATATTTTCCTTTCCAGCTACATCTTTGACGAAAAATGTTTTTCCTCTCAAAAAATACTGAAATTATGAGAATAAGGGTTCTTTGATACGACAAATCGACTGGTGTTGTCCATTTTTCGATAAGATAAATGTTTCAAATATTAGGAGAGCATTTAAGTTAAAAGAAAACATGCCTTCATATAAAAAATAGTACAGACCAAAATAATGGAAATATTCATTCAATTTTCTGAGAAAGTATCGTCAAAGGTCCAATCTATGATATAAAAAATCGGGAGTGCTCTAAAATGATGCGATTCAGAAGTAGAGTGCGTCAAACTTGGAGTATCCAATGAAGAGGGTAAAATCAAATATCCATAGTTATTCAAAAATTGATAGAATTAGGGCATTAACAAAGTCACCTATCGATTTTAGATGAAATTTCATCTAATCGAACATGTTTCGAGAGGATGATAGGCCAAAAATATATTTTTGGAGTATTGCGAAAAATGCAATATTTTCCTTACTATAGTCCAGCTACATATTTGACGAAAAATGTTTTTCCTCTCAAAAAATACTGAAACTATGAGAATAAGGGTTCTTCGATACGACCAATCGACTGGTGTTGTCCATTTTTCGATAAGATAAATGTTTCAAATATTAGGAGAGCATTTAAGTTAAAAGAAAATATGCCTTCATATAAAAAATAGTACAGACCAAAATAATGGAAGTAATCATTCAATTTTCTGAGAAAGTATCGTCAAAGGTCCAATCTATGATATAAAAAATCAGGAGTGCTCTAAAATGATGCGATTCAGAAGTAGAGTGCGTCAAACTTGGAGTATCCAATGGAGAGGGTGTAATCAAATATCCATAGTTATTCAAAAAATGATAGAATTAGGGCATCAACAAAGTCACCTATCGATTTTAGATGAAATTTCATCTAATCAAACATGTTTCGAGATGATGATAGGCCAATAATATATTTTTGGAGTATTGCGAAAAATGCAATATTTTCCTTACTATAGTCCAGCTACATATTATACTGAAATTATAAGAATAAGGGTTCTTTGATACGACAAATCGACTGGTGTTGTCCATTTTTCGATAAGATAAATGTTTCAAATATTAGGAGAGCATTTAAGTTAAAAGAAAATATGCCTTCATATAAAAAATAGTACAGACCAAAATAATGGAAGTAATCATTCAATTTTCTGAGAAAGTATCGTCAAAGGTCCAATCTATGATATGAAAAATCGGGAGTGCTCTAAAATGATGCGATTCAGAAGTAGAGTGCGTCAAACTTGGGGTATCCAATGGAGAGGGTGTAATCAAATATCCATAGTTATTCAAAAATTGATAGAATTAGGGCATTAACAAAGTCACCTATCGATTTTAGATGAAATTTTATCTAATCGAACATATTTCGAGAGGATGATAGGCCAAAAATATATTTTTGGAGTATTGCGAAAAATGCAATATTTTCCTTACTTGGAGTCCAGCTACATCTTTGACGAAAAATGTTTTTCCTCTCAAAAAATACTGAAACTATGAGAATAAGGGTTCTTCGATACGACCAATCGACTGGTGTTGTCCATTTTTCGATAAGATAAATGTTTCAAATATTAGGAGAGCATTTAAGTTAAAAGAAAACATGCCTTCATATAAAAAATAGTACAGACCAAAATAATGGAAGTATTAATTCAATTTTCTGAGAAAGTATCGTCAAAGGTCCGATCTATGATATAAAAAATCAGGAGTGCTCTAAAATTATGCGATTCAGAAGTAGAGTGCGTCAAACTTGGAGTATCCAATGAAGAAGGTAAAATCAAATATCCATAGTTATTCAAAAGTTGATAGAATTAGGGCATTAACAAAGTCACCTATCGATTTTAGATGAAATTTCATCTAATCGAACATGTTTCGAGATGATGATAGGCCAAAAATATATTTTTGGAGTATTGCGAAAAATGCAATAAATTCCTTACGATATATAGTCCAGCTACATATTTGACGAAAAATGTTTTTCCTCTCAAAAAATACTGAAATTATGAGAATAAGGGTTCTTCGATACGACCAATCGACTGGTGTTGTCCATTTTTCGATAAGATAAATGTTTCAAATATTAGGAGAGCATTTAAGTTGAAAGAAAATATGCCTTCATATAAAAAATAGTACAGACCAAAATAATGGAAGTATTAATTCAATTTTCTGAGAAAGTATCGTCAAAGGTCCGATCTATGATATAAAAAATCAGGAGTGCTCTAAAATGATGCGATTCAGAAGTAGAGTGCGTCAAACTTGGAGTATCCAATGGAGAGGGTGTAATCAAATATCCATAGTTATTCAAAAAATGATAGAATTAGGGCATCAACAAAGTCACCTATCGATTTTAGATGAAATTTCATCTAATCAAACATGTTTCGAGATGATGATAGGCCAAAAATATATTTTTGGAGTATTGCGAAAAATGCAATATTTTCCTTACTATAGTCCAGCTACATATTATACTGAAATTATAAGAATAAGGGTTCTTTGATACGACAAATCGACTGGTGTTGTCCATTTTTCGATAAGATAAATGTTTCAAATATTAGGAGAGCATTTAAGTTAAAAGAAAACATGCCTTCATATAAAAAATAGTACAGACCAAAATAATGGAAGTATTCATTCAATTTTCTGAGAAAGTATCGTCAAAGGTCCAAACTATGATATAAAAAATCAGGAGTGCTCTAAAATTATGCGATTCAGAAATAGAGTGCGTCAAACTTGGAGTATCCAATGAAGAAGGTAAAATCAAATATCCATAGTTATTCAAAAATTGATAGGATTAGGGCATTAACAAAGTCACCTATCGATTTTAGATGAAATTTCATCTAATCGAACATGTTTCGAGATGATGATAGGCCAAAAATATATTTTTGGAGTATTGCGAAAAATGCAATAAATTCCTTACTTATATATATTTACATATTTGACGAAAAATGTTTTTCCTCTCAAAAAATACTGAAATTATGAGAATAAGGGTTCTTCGATACGACAAATCGACTGGTGTTGTCCATTTTTCGATAAGATAAATGTTTCAAATATTAGGAGAGCATTTAAGTTAAAAGAAAACATGCCTTTATATAAAAAATAGTACAGACCAAAATAATGGAAGTATTCATTCAATTTTCTGAGAAAGTATCGTCAAAGGTCCAATCTATGATATAAAAAATCAGGAGTGCTCTAAAATTATGCGATTCAGAAGTAGAGTGCGTCAAACTTGGAGTATCCAATGAAGAAGGTAAAATCAAATATCCATAGTTATTCAAAAATTGATAGAATTAGGGCAATAACAAAGTCACCTATCGATTTTAGATGAAATTTCATTTAATCGAACATATTTCGAGAGGATGATAGGCCAAAAATATATTTTTGGAGTATTGCGAAAAATGCAATATTTTCCTTACTTGGAGTCCAGCTACATCTTTGACGAAAAATGTTTTTCCTCTCAAAAAATACTGAAATTATGAGAATAAGGGTTCTTTGATACGACAAATCGACTGGTGTTGTCCATTTTTCGATAAGATAAATGTTTCAAATATTAGGAGAGCATTTAAGTTAAAAGAAAACATGCCTTCATATAAAAAATAGTACAGACCAAAATAATGGAAGTATTCATTCAATTTTCTGAGAAAGTATCGTCAAAGGTCCAATCTATGATATAAAAAATCGGGAGTGCTCTAAAATGATGCGATTCAGAAGTAGAGTGCGTCAAACTTGGAGTATCCAATGAAGAGGGTAAAATCAAATATCCATAGTTATTCAAAAATTGATAGAATTAGGGCATTAACAAAGTCACCTATCGATTTTAGATGAAATTTCATCTAATCGAACATGTTTCGAGAGGATGATAGGCCAAAAATATATTTTTGGAGTATTGCGAAAAATGCAATATTTTCCTTACTATAGTCCAGCTACATATTTGACGAAAAATGTTTTTCCTCTCAAAAAATACTGAAATTATGAGAATAAGAGTTCTTTGATACGACAAATCGACTGGTGTTGTCCATTTTTCGATAAGATAAATGTTTCAAATATTAGGAGAGCATTTAAGTTAAAAGAAAACATGCCTTTATATAAAAAATAGTACAGACCAAAATAATGGAAGTATTCATTCAATTTTCTGAGAAAGTATCGTCAAAGGTCCAATCTATGATATAAAAAATCAGGAGTGCTCTAAAATTATGCGATTCAGAAGTAGAGTGCGTCAAACTTGGAGTATCCAATGAAGAAGGTAAAATCAAATATCCATAGTTATTCAAAAATTGATAGAATTAGGGCATTAACAAAGTCACCTATCGATTTTAGATGAAATTTCATTTAATCGAACATATTTCGAGAGGATGATAGGCCAAAAATATATTTTTGGAGTATTGCGAAAAATGCAATATTTTCCTTTCCAGCTACATCTTTGACGAAAAATGTTTTTCCTCTCAAAAAATACTGAAATTATGAGAATAAGGGTTCTTTGATACGACAAATCGACTGGTGTTGTCCATTTTTCGATAAGATAAATGTTTCAAATATTAGGAGAGCATTTAAGTTAAAAGAAAACATGCCTTCATATAAAAAATAGTACAGACCAAAATAATGGAAGTATCAATTCAATTTTCTGAGAAAGTATCGTCAAAGGTCCGATCTATGATATAAAAAATCAGGAGTGCTCTAAAATTATGCGATTCAGAAGTAGAGTGCGTCAAACTTGGAGTATCCAATGAAGAAGGTAAAATCAAATATCCATAGTTATTCAAAAGTTGATAGAATTAGGGCATTAACAAAGTCACCTATCGATTTAAGATGAAATTTCATCTAATCGAACATGTTTCGAGATGATGATAGGCCAAAAATATATTTTTGGAGTATTGCGAAAAATGCAATATTTTCCTTACTATAGTCCAGCTACATATTATACTGAAATTATGAGAATAAGGGTTCTTTGATACGACAAATCGACTGGTGTTGTCCATTTTTCGATAAGATAAATGTTTCAAATATTAGGAGAGCATTTAAGTTGAAAGAAAACATGCCTTCATATAAAAAATAGTACAGACCAAAATAATGAAAGTAATCATTCAATTTTCTGAGAAAGTATCGTCAAAGGTCCAATCTATGATATAAAAAATCGGGAGTGCTCTAAAATGATGCGATTCAGAAGTAGAGTGCGTCAAACTTGGAGTATCCAATGAAGAGGGTAAAATCAAATATCCATAGTTATTCAAAAATTGATAGAATTAGGGCATTAACAAAGTCACCTATCGATTTTAGATGAAATTTCATCTAATCGAACATGTTTCGAGAGGATGATAGGCCAAGAATATATTTTTGGAGTATTGCGAAAAATGCAATATTTTCCAGCTACATATTTGACGAAAAATGTTTTTCCTCTCAAAAAATACTGAAATTATGAGAATAAGAGTTCTTTGATACGACAAATCGACTGGTGTTGTCCATTTTTCGATAAGATAAATGTTTCAAATATTAGGAGAGCATTTAAGTTAAAAGAAAACATGCCTTCATATAAAAAATAGTACAGACCAAAATAATGAAAGTATTCATTCAATTTTCTGAGAAAGTATCGTCAAAGGTCCAATCTATGATATAAAAAATCAGGAGTGCTCTAAAATTATGCGATTCAGAAGTAGAGTGCGTCAAACTTGGAGTATCCAATGATGAAGGTAAAATCAAATATCCATAGTTATTCAAAAATTGATAGAATTAGGGCATTAACAAAGTCACCTATCGATTTTAGATGAAATTTTATCTAATCGAACATGTTTCAAGATGATGATAGGCCAAAAATATATTTTTGGAGTATTGCGAAAAATGCAATAAATTCCTTACTACTCCAGCTACATATTTGACGAAAAATGTTTTTCCTCTCAAAAAATACTGAAATTATGAGAATAAGAGTTCTTTGATACGACAAATCGACTGGTGTTGTCCATTTTTCGATAAGATAAATGTTTCAAATATTAGGAGAGCATTTAAGTTAAAAGAAAACATGCCTTCATATAAAAAATAGTACAGACCAAAATAATGAAAGTATTCATTCAATTTTCTGAGAAAGTATCGTCAAAGGTCCAATCTATGATATAAAAAATCAGGAGTGCTCTAAAATTATGCGATTCAGAAGTAGAGTGCGTCAAACTTGGAGTATCCAATGATGAAGGTAAAATCAAATATCCATAGTTATTCAAAAATTGATAGAATTAGGGCATTAACAAAGTCACCTATCGATTTTAGATGAAATTTTATCTAATCGAACATGTTTCAAGATGATGATAGGCCAAAAATATATTTTTGGAGTATTGCGAAAAATGCAATATTTTCCTTACTATAGTCCAGCTACATATTTGACGAAAAATGTTTTTCCTCTCAAAAAATACTGAAATTATGAGAATAAGAGTTCTTTGATACGACAAATCGACTGGTGTTGTCCATTTTTCGATAAGATAAATGTTTCAAATATTAGGAGAGCATTTAAGTTAAAAGAAAACATGCCTTCATATAAAAAATAGTACAGACCAAAATAATGAAAGTATTCATTCAATTTTCTGAGAAAGTATCGTCAAAGGTCCAATCTATGATATAAAAAATCAGGAGTGCTCTAAAATTATGCGATTCAGAAGTAGAGTGCGTCAAACTTGGAGTATCCAATGAAGAAGGTAAAATCAAATATCCATAGTTATTCAAAAATTGATAGAATTAGGGCATTAACAAAGTCACCTATCGATTTTAGATGAAATTTCATTTAATCGAACATATTTCGAGAGGATGATAGGCCAAAAATATATTTTTGGAGTATTGCGAAAAATGCAATATTTTCCTTTCCAGCTACATCTTTGACGAAAAATGTTTTTCCTCTCAAAAAATACTGAAATTATGAGAATAAGGGTTCTTTGATACGACAAATCGACTGGTGTTGTCCATTTTTCGATAAGATAAATGTTTCAAATATTAGGAGAGCATTTAAGTTAAAAGAAAACATGCCTTCATATAAAAAATAGTACAGACCAAAATAATGGAAGTATCAATTCAATTTTCTGAGAAAGTATCGTCAAAGGTCCGATCTATGATATAAAAAATCAGGAGTGCTCTAAAATTATGCGATTCAGAAGTAGAGTGCGTCAAACTTGGAGTATCCAATGAAGAAGGTAAAATCAAATATCCATAGTTATTCAAAAGTTGATAGAATTAGGGCATTAACAAAGTCACCTATCGATTTAAGATGAAATTTCATCTAATCGAACATGTTTCGAGATGATGATAGGCCAAAAATATATTTTTGGAGTATTGCGAAAAATGCAATATTTTCCTTACTATAGTCCAGCTACATATTATACTGAAATTATGAGAATAAGGGTTCTTTGATACGACAAATCGACTGGTGTTGTCCATTTTTCGATAAGATAAATGTTTCAAATATTAGGAGAGCATTTAAGTTGAAAGAAAACATGCCTTCATATAAAAAATAGTACAGACCAAAATAATGAAAGTAATCATTCAATTTTCTGAGAAAGTATCGTCAAAGGTCCAATCTATGATATGAAAAATCGGGAGTGCTCTGAAATGATGCGATTCAGAAGTAGAGTGCGTCAAACTTAGTGTATCCAATGAAGAGGGTGAAATCAAATATCCATAGTTATTCAAAAATTGATAGATTTAGGGCATCAACAAAGTCACCTATCGATTTTAGATGAAATTTCATCTAATCGAACATGTTTCGAGAGGATGATAGGCCAAAAATATATTTTTGGGGTATTGCGAAAAATGCTACATATTTGACGAAAAATGTTTTTCCTCTCAAAAAATACTGAAATTATGAGAATAAGGGCTCTTTGATACGACAAATCGACTGGTGTTGTCCATTTTTCGATAAGATAAATGTTTCAAATATTAGAAGAGCATTTAAATTAAAAGAAAACATGCCTTCATATAAAAAAAAGTACAGACCAAAATAATGGAAGTAATCATTCAATTTTCTGAGAAAGTATCATCAAAGGTCCAATCTATGATATAAAAAATCGGGAGTGCTCTAAAATGATGCGATTCAGAAGTAGAGTGCGTCAAACTTGGAGTATCCAATGAAGAGGGTAAAATCAAATATCCATAGTTATTCAAAAATTGATAGAATTAGGCCATTAACAAAGTCACCTATCGATTTTAGATGAAATTTCATCTAATCAAACATGTTTCGAGAGGATGATAGGCCAAAAATATATTTTTGGAGTATTGCGAAAAATGCAATATTTTCCTTAGTATAGTCCAGCTACATATTTGACGAAAAATGTTTTTCCTCTCAAAAAATACTGAAATTATGAGAATAAGAGTTCTTTGATACGACAAATCGACTGGTGTTGTCCATTTTTTGATAAGATAAATGTTTCAAATATTAGGAGAGCATTTAAGTTAAAAGAAAACATGCCTTCATATAAAAAATAGTACAGACCAAAATAATGGAAGTATTCATTCAATTTTCTGAGAAAGTATCGTCAAAGGTCCAATCTATGATATGAAAAATCAGGAGTGCTCTAAAATTATGCGATTCAGAAGTAGAGTGCGTCAAACTTGGAGTATCCAATGAAGAAGGTAAAATCAAATATCCATAGTTATTCAAAAATTGATAGAATTAGGGCATTATCAAAGTCACCTATCGATTTTAGATGAAATTTCATCTAATCGAACATATTTCGAGAGGATGATAGGCCAAAAATATATTTTTGGAGTATTGCGAAAAATGCAATATTTTCCTTACTTGGAGTCCAGCTACATATTTGACGAAAAATGTTTTTCCTCTCAAAAAATACTGAAATTATGAGAATAAGGGTTCTTTGATACGACAAATCGACTGGTGTTGTCCATTTTTCGATAAGATAAATGTTTCAAATATTAGGAGAGCATTTAAGTTAAAAGAAAACATGCCTTCATATAAAAAATAGTACAGACCAAAATAATGGAAGTATTCATTCAATTTTCTGAGAAAGTATCGTCAAAGGTCCAATCTATGATATAAAAAATCGGGAGTGCTCTAAAATGATGCGATTCAGAAGTAGAGTACGTCAAACTTAGAGTATCCAATGAAGAGGGTGAAATCAAACATCCATAGTTATTCAAAAATTGATAGAATTAGGGCATCAACAAAGTCACCTATCGATTTTAGATGAAATTTCATCTAATCGAACATGTTTCGAGAGGATGATAAGCCAAAAATATATTTTTGGAGTATTGCGAAAAATGCAATATTTTCCTTACTACATATTTGACGAAAAATGTTTTTCCTCTCAAAAAATACTGAAATTATGAGAATAAGGGTTCTTTGATACGACAAATCGACTGGTGTTGTCTATTTTCCGATAAGATAAATGTTTCAAATATTAGAAGAGCATTTAAATTAAAAGAAAACATGCCTTCATATAAAAAGAAGTACAGACCAAAATGATGGAAGTATTCATTCAATTTTCTGAGAAAGTATCGTCAAAGGTCCAATCTATGATATAAAAAATCGGAAGTGCTCTAAAATGATGCGATTCAGAAGTAGAGTGCGTCAAACTTGGAGTATCCAATGAAGAAGGTAAAATCAAATATCCATGGTTATTCAAAAATTGATAGAATTAGGGCATTATCAAAGTCACCTATCGATTTTAGATGAAATTTCATCTAATCGAACAAGTTTCGAGAGGATGATAGGCCAAAAATATATTTTTGGAGTATTGCGAAAAATGCAATATTTTCCTTACTTGGAGTCCAGCTACATATTTGACGAAAAATGTTTTTCCTCTCAAAAAATACTGAAATTATGAGAATAAGGGTTCTTTGATACGACAAATCGACTGGTGTTGTCCATTTTTCGATAAGATAAATGTTTCAAATATTTGGAGAGCATTTAAGTTAAAAGAAAACATGCCTTCATATAAAAAATAGTACAGACCAAAATAATGGAAGTATTCATTCAATTTTCTGAGAAAGTATCGTCAAAGGTCCAATCTATGATATAAAAAATCAGGAGTGCTCTAAAATTATGCGATTCAGAAGTAGAGTGCGTCAAACTTGGAGTATCCAATGAAGAAGGTAAAATCAAATATCCATAGTTATTCAAAAATTGATAGAATTAGGGCATTATCAAAGTCACCTATCGATTTTAAATGAAATTTCATCTAATCGAACATATTTCGAGAGGATGATAGGCCAAAAATATATTTTTGGAGTATTGCGAAAAATGCAATATTTTCCTTACTTGGAGTCCAGCTACATATTTGACGAAAAATGTTTTTCCTCTCAAAAAATACTGAAATTATGAGAATAAGGGTTCTTTTATACGACAAATCGACTGGTGTTGTCCATTTTTCGATAAGATAAATGTTTCAAATATTAGGAGAGCATTTAAGTTGAAAGAAAACATGCCTTCATATAAAAAATAGTACAAACCAAAATAATGGAAGTATTCATTCAATTTTCTGAGAAATTATCGTCAAAGGTCCAATCTATGATATAAAAAATCGGGAGTGCTCTAAAATGATGCGATTCAGAAGTAGAGTGCGTCAAACTTGGAGTATCCAATGAAGAGGGTAAAATCAAATATCCATAGTTATTCAAAAATTGATAGAATTAGGGCATTAACAAAGTCACCTATCGATTTTAGATGAAATTTCATCTAATCGAACATGTTTCGAGAGAATGATAGGCCAAAAATATATTTTTGGAGTATTGCGAAAGATGCAATATTTTCCTTACAGCTACATATTTGACGAAAAATGTTTTTCCTCTCAAAAAATACTGAAATTATGAGAATAAGAGTTCTTTGATACGACAAATCGACTGGTGTTGTCCATTTTTCGACAAGATAAATGTTTCAAATATGAGGAGAGCATTTAAGTTAAAAGAAAACATGCCTTCATATAAAAAATAGTACAGACCAAAATAATGGAAGTATTCATTCAATTTTCTGAGAAAGTATCGTCAAAGGTCCGATCTATGATATAAAAAATCAGGAGTGCTCTAACATTATGCGATTCAGAAGTAGAGTGCGTCAAACTTGGAGTATCCAATGAAGAAGGTAAAATCAAATATCCATAGTTATTCAAAAATTGATAGAATTAGGGCATTAACAAAGTCACCTATCGATTTTAGATGAAATTTCATCTAATCGAACATGTTTCGAGATGATGATAGGCCAAAAATATATTTTTGGAGTATTGCGAAAAATGCAATAAATTCCTTACTATATATAGTCCAGCTACATATTTGACGAAAAATGTTTTTCCTCTCAAAAAATACTGAAATTATGAGAATAAGGGTTCTTCGATACGACCAATCGACTGGTGTTGTCCATTTTTCGATAAGATAAATGTTTCAAATATTAGGAGAGCATTTAACTTGAAAGAAAGCATGCCTTCATATAAAAAATAGTACAGACCAAAATAATGGAAGTAATCATTCAATTTTCTGAGAAAGTATCGTCAAAGGTCCAATCTATGATATGAGAAATCGGGAGTGCTCTAAAATGATGCGATTCAGAAGTAGAGTGCGTCAAACTTGGAGTATCCAATGAAGAGGGTGAAATCAAATATCCATAGTTATTCAAAAATTGATAGAATTAGGGCATCAACAAAGTCACCTATCGATTTTAGATGAAATTTCATCTAATCGAACAAGTTTCGAGAGGATGATAGGCCAAAAATATATTTTTGGAGTATTGCGAAAAATGCAATATTTTCCTTACTTGGAGTCCAGCTACATATTTGACGAAAAATGTTTTTCCTCTCAAAAAATACTGAAATTATGAGAATAAGGGTTCTTTGATACGACAAATCGACTGGTGTTGTCCATTTTTCGATAAGATAAATGTTTCAAATATTAGGAGAGCATTTAAGTTAAAAGAAAACATGCCTTCATATAAAAAATAGTACAGACCAAAATAATGGAAGTATTCATTCAATTTTCTGAGAAAGTATCGTCAAAGGTCCAATCTATGATATAAAAAATCAGGAGTGCTCTAAAATTATGCGATTCAGAAGTAGAGTGCGTCAAACTTGGAGTATCCAATGAAGAAGGTAAAATCAAATATCCATAGTTATTCAAAAATTGATAGAATTAGGGCATTATCAAAGTCACCTATCGATTTTAGATGAAATTTCATCTAATCGAACATATTTCGAGAGGATGATAGGCCAAAAATATATTTTTGGAGTATTGCGAAAAATGCAATATTTTCCTTACTTGGAGTCCAGCTACATATTTGACGAAAAATGTTTTTTCTCTCAAAAAATACTGAAATTATGAGAATAAGGGTTCTTTGATACGACAAATCGACTGGTGTTGTCCATTTTTCGATAAGATAAATGTTTCAAATATTAGGAGAGCATTTAAGTTAAAAGAAAACATGCCTTCATATAAAAAATAGTACAGACCAAAATGATGGAAGTATTCATTCAATTTTCTGAGAAAGTATAGTCAAAGGTCCGATCTATGATATAAAAAATCAGGAGTGCTCTAAAATTATGCGATTCAGAAGTAGAGTACGTCAAACTTGGAGTATCCAATGAAGAAGGTAAAATCAAATATCCATAGTTATTCAAAAATTGATAGAATTAGGGCATTAACAAACTCACCTATCGATTTTAGATGAAATTTCATCTAATCGAACATGTTTCGAGATGATGATAGGCCAAAAATATATTTTTGGAGTATTGCGAAAAATGCAATAAATTCCTTACTATATATAGTCCAGCTACATATTTGACGAAAAATGTTTTTCCTCTCAAAAAATACTGAAATTATGAGAATAAGGGTTCTTCGATACGACCAATCGACTGGTGTTGTCCATTTTTCGATAAGATAAATGTTTCAAATATTAGGAGAGCATTTAGGTTGAAAGAAAATATGCCTTCATATAAAAAATAGTACGGACCAAAATAATGGAAGTAATCATTCAATTTTCTGAGAAGGTATCGTCAAAGGTCCAATCTATGATATGAAAAATCGGGAGTGCTCTAAAATGATGCGATTCAGAAGTAGAGTGCGTCAAACTTGGGGTATCCAATGGAGAGGGTGTAATCAAATATCCATAGTTATTCAAAAAATGATAGAATTAGGGCATCAACAAAGTCACCTATCGATTTTAGATGAAATTTCATCTAATCGAACATGTTTCGAGATGATGATAGGCCAAAAATATATTTTTGGAGTATTGCGAAAAATGCAATATTTTCCTTACTATAGTCCAGCTACATATTATACTGAAATTATGAGAATAAGGGTTCTTTGATACGACAAATCGACTGGTGTTGTCCATTTTTCGATAAGATAAATGTTTCAAATATTAGGAGAGCATTTAAGTTGAAAGAAAACATGCCTTCATATAAAAAATAGTACAGACCAAAATAATGGAAGTAATCATTCAATTTTCTGAGAAAGTATCGTCAAAGGTCCAATCTATGATATGAAAAATCGGGAGTGCTCTAAAATGATGCGATTCAGAAGTAGAGTGCGTCAAACTTAGTGTATCCAATGAAGAGGGTGAAATCAAATATCCATAGTTATTCAAAAATTGATAGAATTAGGGCATCAACAAAGTCACCTATCGATTTTAGATGAAGTTTCATCTAATCGAACATGTTTCGAGAGGATGATAGGCCAAAAATATATTTTTGGAGTATTGCGAAAAATGCTACATATTTGACGAAAAATGTTTTTCCTCTCAAAAAATACTGAAATTATGAGAATAAGGGCTCTTTGATACGACAAATCGACTGGTGTTGTCCATTTTACGATAAGATAAATGTTTCAAATATTAGGAGAGCATTTAAGTTGAAAGAAAACATGCCTTCATATAAAAAATAGTACAGACCAAAATAATGGAAGTAATCATTCAATTTTCTGAGAAAGTATCGTCAAAGGTCCAATCTATGATATGAAAAATCGGGAGTGCTCTAACATGATGCGATTCAGAAGTAGAGTGCGTCAAACTTGGAGTATCCAATGAAGAAGGTAAAATCAAATATCCATAGTTATTCAAAAATTGATAGAATTAGGGCATTATCAAAGTCACCTATCGATTTTAGATGAAATTTCATCTAATCGAACATATTTCGAGAGGATGATAGGCCAAAAATATATTTTTGGAGTATTGCGAAAAATGCAATATTTTCCTTACATATTTGACGAAAAATGTTTTTCCTCTCAAAAAATACTGAAATTATGAGAATAAGGGTTCTTTGATACGACAAATCGACTGGTGTTGTCCATTTTTCGATAAGATAAATGTTTCAAATATTAGGAGAGCATTTAAGTTAAAAGAAAACATGCCTTCATATAAAAAATAGTACAGACCATAATAATGGAAGTATTCATTCAATTTTCTGAGAAAGTATCGTCAAAGGTCCAATCTATGATATAAAAAATCGGGAGTGCTCTAAAATGATGCGATTCAGAAGTAGAGTACGTCAAACTTAGAGTATCCAATGAAGAGGGTAAAATCAAATATCCATAGTTATTCAAAAATTGATAGAATTAGGGCATTATCAAAGTCACCTATCGATTTTAAATGAAATTTCATCTAATCGAACATATTTCGAGAGGATGATAGGCCAAAAATATATTTTTGGAGTATTGCGAAAAATGCAATATTTTCCTTACTTGGAGTCCAGCTACATATTTGACGAAAAATGTTTTTCCTCTCAAAAAATACTGAAATTATGAGAATAAGGGTTCTTTTATACGACAAATCGACTGGTGTTGTCCATTTTTCGATAAGATAAATGTTTCAAATATTAGGAGAGCATTTAAGTTGAAAGAAAACATGCCTTCATATAAAAAATAGTACAAACCAAAATAATGGAAGTATTCATTCAATTTTCTGAGAAAGTATCGTCAAAGGTCCAATCTATGATATAAAAAATCGGGAGTGCTCAAAAATGATGCGATTCAGAAGTAGAGTGCGTCAAACTTGGAGTATCCAATGAAGAAGGTAAAATCAAATATCCATAGTTATTCAAAAATTGATAGAATTAGGGCATTATCAAAGCCACCTATCGATTTTAAATGAAATTTCATCTAATCGAACATATTTCGAGAGGATGATAGGCCAAAAATATATTTTTGGAGTATTGCGAAAAATGCAATATTTTCCTTACTTGGAGTCCAGCTACATATTTGACGAAAAATGTTTTTCCTCTCAAAAAATACTGAAATTATGAGAATAAGGGTTCTTTGATACGACAAATCGACTGGTGTTGTCCATTTTTCGATAAGATAAATGTTTCAAATATTTGGAGAGCATTTAAGTTAAAAGAAAACATGCCTTCATATAAAAAATAGTACAGACCAAAATAATGGAAGTATTCATTCAATTTTCTGAGAAAGTATCGTCAAAGGTCCAATCTATGATATAAAAAATCAGGAGTGCTCTAAAATTATGCGATTCAGAAGTAGAGTGCGTCAAACTTGGAGTATCCAATGAAGAAGGTAAAATCAAATATCCATAGTTATTCAAAAATTGATAGAATTAGGGCATTATCAAAGTCACCTATCGATTTTCAATGAAATTTCATCTAATCGAACATATTTCGAGAGGATGATAGGCCAAAAATATATTTTTGGAGTATTGCGAAAAATGCAATATTTTCCTTACTTGGAGTCCAGCTACATATTTGACGAAAAATGTTTTTCCTCTCAAAAAATACTGAAATTATGAGAATAAGGGTTCTTTTATACGACAAATCGACTGGTGTTGTCCATTTTTCGATAAGATAAATGTTTCAAATATTAGGAGAGCATTTAAGTTGAAAGAAAACATGCCTTCATATAAAAAATAGTACAAACCAAAATAATGGAAGTATTCATTCAATTTTCTGAGAAAGTATCGTCAAAGGTCCAATCTATGATATAAAAAATCGGGAGTGCTCAAAAATTATGCGATTCAGAAGTAGAGTGCGTCAAACTTGGAGTATCCAATGAAGAAGGTAAAATCAAATATCCATAGTTATTCAAAAATTGATAGAATTAGGGCATTATCAAAGTCACCTATCGATTTTAAATGAAATTTCATCTAATCGAACATATTTCGAGAGGATGATAGGCCAAAAATATATTTTTGGAGTATTGCGAAAAATGCAATATTTTCCTTACTTGGAGTCCAGCTACATATTTGACGAAAAATGTTTTTCCTCTCAAAAAATACTGAAATTATGAGAATAAGGGTTCTTTTATACGACAAATCGACTGGTGTTGTCCATTTTTCGATAAGATAAATGTTTCAAATATTAGGAGAGCATTTAAGTTGAAAGAAAACATGCCTTCATATAAAAAATAGTACAAACCAAAATAATGGAAGTATTCATTCAATTTTCTGAGAAAGTATCGTCAAAGGTCCAATCTATGATATAAAAAATCGGGAGTGCTCTAAAATGATGCGATTCAGAAGTAGAGTGCGTCAAACTTGGAGTATCCAATGAAGAAGGTAAAATCAAATATCCATAGTTATTCAAAAATTGATAGAATTAGGGCATTAACAAACTCACCTATCGATTTTAGATGAAATTTCATCTAATCGAACATGTTTCGAGATGATGATAGGCCAAAAATATATTCTTGGAGTATTGCGAAAAATGCAATATTTTCCTTACTATAGTCCAGCTACATATTATACTGAAATTATGAGAATAAGGGTTCTTTGATACGACAAATCGACTGGTGTTGTCCATTTTTCGATAAGATAAATGTTTCAAATATTAGGAGAGCATTTAAGTTGAAAGAAAACATGCCTTCATATAAAAAATAGTACAAACCAAAATAATGGAAGTATTCATTCAATTTTCTGAGAAAGTATCGTCAAAGGTCCAATCTATGATATAAAAAATCGGGAGTGCTCTAAAATGATGCGATTCAGAAGTAGAGTGCGTCAAACTTGGAGTATCCAATGAAGAGGGTAAAATCAAATATCCATAGTTATTCAAAAATTGATAGAATTAGGGCATTAACAAAGTCACCTATCGATTTTAGATGAAATTTCATCTAATCGAACATGTTTCGAGAGAATGATAGGCCAAAAATATATTTTTGGAGTATTGCGAAAGATGCAATATTTTCCTTACAGCTACATATTTGACGAAAAATGTTTTTCCTCTCAAAAAATACTGAAATTATGAGAATAAGAGTTCTTTGATACGACAAATCGACTGGTGTTGTCCATTTTTCGACAAGATAAATGTTTCAAATATGAGGAGAGCATTTAAGTTAAAAGAAAACATGCCTTCATATAAAAAATAGTACAGACCAAAATAATGGAAGTATTCATTCAATTTTCTGAGAAAGTATCGTCAAAGGTCCGATCTATGATATAAAAAATCAGGAGTGCTCTAAAATTATGCGATTCAGAAGTAGAGTGCGTCAAACTTGGAGTATCCAATGAAGAAGGTAAAATCAAATATCCATAGTTATTCAAAAATTGATAGAATTAGGGCATTAACAAAGTCACCTATCGATTTTAGATGAAATTTCATCTAATCGAACATGTTTCGAGATGATGATAGGCCAAAAATATATTTTTGGAGTATTGCGAAAAATGCAATAAATTCCTTACTATATATAGTCCAGCTACATATTTGACGAAAAATGTTTTTCCTCTCAAAAAATACTGAAATTATGAGAATAAGGGTTCTTCGATACGACCAATCGACTGGTGTTGTCCATTTTTCGATAAGATAAATGTTTCAAATATTAGGAGAGCATTTAACTTGAAAGAAAGCATGCCTTCATATAAAAAATAGTACAGCCCAAAATAATGGAAGTAATCATTCAATTTTCTGAGAAAGTATCGTCAAAGGTCCAATCTATGATATGAGAAATCGGGAGTGCTCTAAAATGATGCGATTCAGAAGTAGAGTGCGTCAAACTTGGAGTATCCAATGAAGAGGGTGAAATCAAATATCCATAGTTATTCAAAAATTGATAGAATTAGGGCATCAACAAAGTCACCTATCGATTTTAGATGAAATTTCATCTAATCAAACATGTTTCGAGAGGATGATAGGCCAAAAATATATTTTTGGAGTATTGCGAAAAATGTAATATTTTCCTTACTTGCAGTCCAGCTACATATTTGACGAAAAATGTTTTTCCTCTCAAAAAATACTAAAATTATGAGAATAAGGGTTCTTTGATACGACAAATCGACTGGTGTTGTCCATTTTTCGATAAGATAAATGTTTCAAATATTAGGAGAGCATTTAAGTTAAAAGAAAACATGCCTTCATATAAAAAATAGTACAGACCAAAATAATGGAAGTATTCATTCAATTTTCTGAGAAAGTATCGTCAAAGGTCCAATCTATGATATAAAAAATCAGGGGTGCTCTAAAATTATGCGATTCAGAAGTAGAGTGCGTCAAACTTGGAGTATCCAATGAAGAAGGTAAAATCAAATATCCATAGTTATTCAAAAATTGATAGAATTAGGGCATTATCAAAGTCACCTATCGATTTTAGATGAAATTTCATCTAATCGAACATATTTCGAGAGGATGATAGGCCAAAAATATATTTTTGGAGTATTGCGAAAAATGCAATATTTTCCTTACTTGGAGTCCAGCTACATATTTGACGAAAAATGTTTTTTCTCTCAAAAAATACTGAAATTATGAGAATAAGGGTTCTTTGATACGACAAATCGACTGGTGTTGTCCATTTTTCGATAAGATAAATGTTTCAAATATTAGGAGAGCATTTAAGTTAAAAGAAAACATGCCTTCATATAAAAAATAGTACAGACCAAAATGATGGAAGTATTCATTCAATTTTCTGAGAAAGTATAGTCAAAGGTCCGATCTATGATATAAAAAATCAGGAGTGCTCTAAAATTATGCGATTCAGAAGTAGAGTACGTCAAACTTGGAGTATCCAATGAAGAAGGTAAAATCAAATATCCATAGTTATTCAAAAATTGATAGAATTAGGGCATTAACAAACTCACCTATCGATTTTAGATGAAATTTCATCTAATCGAACATGTTTCGAGATGATGATAGGCCAAAAATATATTTTTGGAGTATTGCGAAAAATGCAATATTTTCCTTACTATAGTCCAGCTACATATTATACTGAAATTATGAGAATAAGGGTTCTTTGATACGACAAATCGACTGGTGTTGTCCATTTTTCGATAAGATAAATGTTTCAAATATTAGGAGAGCATTTAAGTTGAAAGAAAACATGCCTTCATATAAAAAATAGTACAGACCAAAATAATGGAAGTAATCATTCAATTTTCTGAGAAAGTATCGTCAAAGGTCCAATCTATGATATGAAAAATCGGGAGTGCTCTAAAATGATGCGATTCAGAAGTAGAGTGCGTCAAACTTAGTGTATCCAATGAAGAGGGTGAAATCAAATATCCATAGTTATTCAAAAATTGATAGAATTAGGGCATCAACAAAGTCACCTATCGATTTTAGATGAAGTTTCATCTAATCGAACATGTTTCGAGAGGATGATAGGCCAAAAATATATTTTTGGAGTATTGCGAAAAATGCTACATATTTGACGAAAAATGTTTTTCCTCTCAAAAAATACTGAAATTATGAGAATAAGGGCTCTTTGATACGACAAATCGACTGGTGTTGTCCATTTTACGATAAGATAAATGTTTCAAATATTAGAAGAGCATTTAAATTAAAAGAAAACATGCCTTCATATAAAAAAAAGTACAGACCAAAATAATGGAAGTAATCATTCAATTTTCTGAGAAAGTATCGTCAAAGGTCCAATCTATGATATAAAAAATCGGGAGTGCTCTAAAATGATGCGATTCAGAAGTAGAGTGCGTCAAACTTGGAGTATCCAATGAAGAGGGTAAAATCAAATATCCATAGTTATTCAAAAATTGATAGAATTAGGCCATTAACAAAGTCACCTATCGATTTTAGATGAAATTTCATCTAATCAAACATGTTTCGAGAGGATGATAGGCCAAAAATATATTTTTGGAGTATTGCGAAAAATGCAATATTTTCCTTACTATAGTCCAGCTACATATTTGACGAAAAATGTTTTTCCTCTCAAAAAATACTGAAATTATGAGAATAAGAGTTCTTTGATACGACAAATCGACTGGTGTTGTCCATTTTTCGATAAGATAAATGTTTCAAATATTAGGAGAGCATTTAAGTTAAAAGAAAACATGCCTTCATATAAAAAATAGTACAGACCAAAATAATGGAAGTATTCATTCAATTTTCTGAGAAAGTATAGTCAAAGGTCCGATTTATGATATAAAAAATCAGGAGTGCTCTAAAATTATGCGATTCAGAAGTAGAGTGCGTCAAACTTGGAGTATCCAATGAAGAAGGTAAAATCAAATATCCATAGTTATTCAAAAGTTGATAGAATTAGGGCATTAACAAAGTCACCTATCGATTTTAGATGAAATTTCATCTAATCGAACATGTTTCGAGATGATGATAGGCCAAAAATATATTTTTGGAGTATTGCGAAAAATGCAATAAATTCCTTACTATATATAGTCCAGCTACATATTTGACGAAAAATGTTTTTCCTCTCAAAAAATACTGAAATTATGAGAATAAGGGTTCTTCGATACGACCAATCGACTGGTGTTGTCCATTTTTCGATAAGATAAATGTTTCAAATATTAGGAGAGCATTTAGGTTGAAAGAAAATATGCCTTCATATAAAAAATAGTACGGACCAAAATAATGGAAGTAATCATTCAATTTTCTGAGAAGGTATCGTCAAAGGTCCAATCTATGATATGAAAAATCGGGAGTGCTCTAAAATGATGCGATTCAGAAGTAGAGTGCGTCAAACTTGGGGTATCCAATGGAGAGGGTGTAATCAAATATCCATAGTTATTCAAAAAATGATAGAATTAGGGCATCAACAAAGTCACCTATCGATTTTAGATGAAATTTCATCTAATCAAACATGTTTCGAGATGATGATAGGCCAAAAATATATTTTTGGAGTATTGCGAAAAATGCAATATTTTCCTTACTATAGTCCAGCTACATATTATACTGAAATTATGAGAATAAGGGTTCTTTGATACGACAAATCGACTGGTGTTGTCCATTTTTCGATAAGATAAATGTTTCAAATATTAGGAGAGCATTTAAGTTGAAAGAAAACATGCCTTCATATAAAAAATAGTACAGACCAAAATAATGGAAGTAATCATTCAATTTTCTGAGAAAGTATCGTCAAAGGTCCAATCTATGATATGAAAAATCGGGAGTGCTCTAAAATGATGCGATTCAGAAGTAGAGTGCGTCAAACTTAGTGTATCCAATGAAGAGGGTGAAATCAAATATCCATAGTTATTCAAAAATTGATAGAATTAGGGCATCAACAAAGTCACCTATCGATTTTAGATGAAATTTCATCTAATCGAACATGTTTCGAGAGGATGATAGGCCAAAAATATATTTTTGGAGTATTGCGAAAAATGCTACATATTTGACGAAAAATGTTTTTCCTCTCAAAAAATACTGAAATTATGAGAATAAGGGTTCTTTGATACGACAAATCGACTGGTGTTGTCCATTTTTCGATAAGATAAATGTTTCAAATATTAGGAGAGCATTTAAGTTAAAAGAAAACATGCCTTCATATAAAAAATAGTACAGACCATAATAATGGAAGTATTCATTCAATTTTCTGAGAAAGTATCGTCAAAGGTCCAATCTATGATATAAAAAATCGGGAGTGCTCTAAAATGATGCGATTCAGAAGTAGAGTACGTCAAACTTAGAGTATCCAATGAAGAGGGTGAAATCAAACATCCATAGTTATTCAAAAATTGATAGAATTAGGGCATCAACAAAGTCACCTATCGATTTTAGATGAAATTTCATCTAATCGAACATGTTTCGAGAGGATGATAAGCCAAAAATATATTTTTGGAGTATTGCGAAAAATGCAATATTTTCCTTACTACATATTTGACGAAAAATGTTTTTCCTCTCAAAAAATACTGAAATTATGAGAATAAGGGTTCTTTGATACGACAAATCGACTGGTGTTGTCTATTTTCCGATAAGATAAATGTTTCAAATATTAGAAGAGCATTTAAATTAAAAGAAAACATGCCTTCATATAAAAAGAAGTACAGACCAAAATGATGGAAGTATTCATTCAATTTTCTGAGAAAGTATCGTCAAAGGTCCAATCTATGATATAAAAAATCGGAAGTGCTCTAAAATGATGCGATTCAGAAGTAGAGTGCGTCAAACTTGGAGTATCCAATGAAGAAGGTAAAATCAAATATCCATGGTTATTCAAAAATTGATAGAATTAGGGCATTATCAAAGTCACCTATCGATTTTAGATGAAATTTCATCTAATCGAACAAGTTTCGAGAGGATGATAGGCCAAAAATATATTTTTGGAGTATTGCGAAAAATGCAATATTTTCCTTACTTGGAGTCCAGCTACATATTTGACGAAAAATGTTTTTCCTCTCAAAAAATACTGAAATTATGAGAATAAGGGTTCTTTGATACGACAAATCGACTGGTGTTGTCCATTTTTCGATAAGATAAATGTTTCAAATATTTGGAGAGCATTTAAGTTAAAAGAAAACATGCCTTCATATAAAAAATAGTACAGACCAAAATAATGGAAGTATTCATTCAATTTTCTGAGAAAGTATCGTCAAAGGTCCAATCTATGATATAAAAAATCAGGAGTGCTCTAAAATTATGCGATTCAGAAGTAGAGTGCGTCAAACTTGGAGTATCCAATGAAGAAGGTAAAATCAAATATCCATAGTTATTCAAAAATTGATAGAATTAGGGCATTATCAAAGTCACCTATCGATTTTAAATGAAATTTCATCTAATCGAACATATTTCGAGAGGATGATAGGCCAAAAATATATTTTTGGAGTATTGCGAAAAATGCAATATTTTCCTTACTTGGAGTCCAGCTACATATTTGACGAAAAATGTTTTTCCTCTCAAAAAATACTGAAATTATGAGAATAAGGGTTCTTTTATACGACAAATCGACTGGTGTTGTCCATTTTTCGATAAGATAAATTCTTCAAATATTAGGAGAGCATTTAAGTTGAAAGAAAACATGCCTTCATATAAAAAATAGTACAAACCAAAATAATGGAAGTATTCATTCAATTTTCTGAGAAAGTATCGTCAAAGGTCCAATCTATGATATAAAAAATCGGGAGTGCTCAAAAATGATGCGATTCAGAAGTAGAGTGCGTCAAACTTGGAGTATCCAATGAAGAGGGTAAAATCAAATATCCATAGTTATTCAAAAATTGATAGAATTAGGGCATTAACAAAGTCACCTATCGATTTTAGATGAAATTTCATCTAATCGAACATGTTTCGAGAGAATGATAGGCCAAAAATATATTTTTGGAGTATTGCGAAAGATGCAATATTTTCCTTACAGCTACATATTTGACGAAAAATGTTTTTCCTCTCAAAAAATACTGAAATTATGAGAATAAGAGTTCTTTGATACGACAAATCGACTGGTGTTGTCCATTTTTCGACAAGATAAATGTTTCAAATATGAGGAGAGCATTTAAGTTAAAAGAAAACATGCCTTCATATAAAAAATAGTACAGACCAAAATAATGGAAGTATTCATTCAATTTTCTGAGAAAGTATCGTCAAAGGTCCGATCTATGATATAAAAAATCAGGAGTGCTCTAAAATTATGCGATTCAGAAGTAGAGTGCGTCAAACTTGGAGTATCCAATGAAGAAGGTAAAATCAAATATCCATAGTTATTCAAAAATTGATAGAATTAGGGCATTAACAAAGTCACCTATCGATTTTAGATGAAATTTCATCTAATCGAACATGTTTCGAGATGATGATAGGCCAAAAATATATTTTTGGAGTATTGCGAAAAATGCAATAAATTCCTTACTATATATAGTCCAGCTACATATTTGACGAAAAATGTTTTTCCTCTCAAAAAATACTGAAATTATGAGAATAAGGGTTCTTCGATACGACCAATCGACTGGTGTTGTCCATTTTTCGATAAGATAAATGTTTCAAATATTAGGAGAGCATTTAACTTGAAAGAAAGCATGCCTTCATATAAAAAATAGTACAGACCAAAATAATGGAAGTAATCATTCAATTTTCTGAGAAAGTATCGTCAAAGGTCCAATCTATGATATGAGAAATCGGGAGTGCTCTAAAATGATGCGATTCAGAAGTAGAGTGCGTCAAACTTGGAGTATCCAATGAAGAGGGTGAAATCAAATATCCATAGTTATTCAAAAATTGATAGAATTAGGGCATCAACAAAGTCACCTATCGATTTTAGATGAAATTTTATCTAATCAAACATGTTTCGAGAGGATGATAGGCCAAAAATATATTTTTGGAGTATTGCGAAAAATGTAATATTTTCCTTACTTGGAGTCCAGCTACATATTTGACGAAAAATGTTTTTCCTCTCAAAAAATACTAAAATTATGAGAATAAGGGTTCTTTGATACGACAAATCGACTGGTGTTGTCCATTTTTCGATAAGATAAATGTTTCAAATATTAGGAGAGCATTTAAGTTAAAAGAAAACATGCCTTCATATAAAAAATAGTACAGACCAAAATAATGGAAGTATTCATCCAATTTTCTGAGAAAGTATCGTCAAAGGTCCAATCTATGATATAAAAAATCAGGGGTGCTCTAAAATTATGCGATTCAGAAGTAGAGTGCGTCAAACTTGGAGTATCCAATGAAGAAGGTAAAATCAAATATCCATAGTTATTCAAAAATTGATAGAATTAGGGCATTATCAAAGTCACCTATCGATTTTAGATGAAATTTCATCTAATCGAACATATTTCGAGAGGATGATAGGCCAAAAATATATTTTTGGAGTATTGCGAAAAATGCAATATTTTCCTTACTTGGAGTCCAGCTACATATTTGACGAAAAATGTTTTTTCTCTCAAAAAATACTGAAATTATGAGAATAAGGGTTCTTTGATACGACAAATCGACTGGTGTTGTCCATTTTTCGATAAGATAAATGTTTCAAATATTAGGAGAGCATTTAAGTTAAAAGAAAACATGCCTTCATATAAAAAATAGTACAGACCAAAATGATGGAAGTATTCATTCAATTTTCTGAGAAAGTATAGTCAAAGGTCCGATCTATGATATAAAAAATCAGGAGTGCTCTAAAATTATGCGATTCAGAAGTAGAGTACGTCAAACTTGGAGTATCCAATGAAGAAGGTAAAATCAAATATCCATAGTTATTCAAAAATTGATAGAATTAGGGCATTAACAAACTCACCTATCGATTTTAGATGAAATTTCATCTAATCGAACATGTTTCGAGATGATGATAGGCCAAAAATATATTTTTGGAGTATTGCGAAAAATGCAATATTTTCCTTACTATAGTCCAGCTACATATTATACTGAAATTATGAGAATAAGGGTTCTTTGATACGACAAATCGACTGGTGTTGTCCATTTTTCGATAAGATAAATGTTTCAAATATTAGGAGAGCATTTAAGTTGAAAGAAAACATGCCTTCATATAAAAAATAGTACAGACCAAAATAAAGGAAGTAATCATTCAATTTTCTGAGAAAGTATCGTCAAAGGTCCAATCTATGATATGAAAAATCGGGAGTGCTCTAAAATGATGCGATTCAGAAGTAGAGTGCGTCAAACTTAGTGTATCCAATGAAGAGGGTGAAATCAAATATCCATAGTTATTCAAAAATTGATAGAATTAGGGCATCAACAAAGTCACCTATCGATTTTAGATGAAGTTTCATCTAATCGAACATGTTTCGAGAGGATGATAGGCCAAAAATATATTTTTGGAGTATTGCGAAAAATGCTACATATTTGACGAAAAATGTTTTTCCTCTCAAAAAATACTGAAATTATGAGAATAAGGGCTCTTTGATACGAAAAATCGACTGGTGTTGTCCATTTTACGATAAGATAAATGTTTCAAATATTAGAAGAGCATTTAAATTAAAAGAAAACATGCCTTCATATAAAAAAAAGTACAGACCAAAATAATGGAAGTAATCATTCAATTTTCTGAGAAAGTATCGTCAAAGGTCCAATCTATGATATAAAAAATCGGGAGTGCTCTAAAATGATGCGATTCAGAAGTAGAGTGCGTCAAACTTGGAGTATCCAATGAAGAGGGTAAAATCAAATATCCATAGTTATTCAAAAATTGATAGAATTAGGCCATTAACAAAGTCACCTATCGATTTTAGATGAAATTTCATCTAATCAAACATGTTTCGAGAGGATGATAGGCCAAAAATATATTTTTGGAGTATTGCGAAAAATGCAATATTTTCCTTACTATAGTCCAGCTACATATTTGACGAAAAATGTTTTTCCTCTCAAAAAATACTGAAATTATGAGAATAAGAGTTCTTTGATACGACAAATCGACTGGTGTTGTCCATTTTTCGATAAGATAAATGTTTCGATTATTAGGAGAGCATTTAAGTTAAAAGAAAACATGCCTTCATATAAAAAATAGTACAGACCAAAATAATGGAAGTATTCATTCAATTTTCTGAGAAAGTATAGTCAAAGGTCCGATTTATGATATAAAAAATCAGGAGTGCTCTAAAATTATGCGATTCAGAAGTAGAGTGCGTCAAACTTGGAGTATCCAATTAAGAAGGTAAAATCAAATATCCATAGTTATTCAAAAGTTGATAGAATTAGGGCATTAACAAAGTCACCTATCGATTTTAGATGAAATTTCATCTAATCGAACATGTTTCGAGATGATGATAGGCCAAAAATATATTTTTGGAGTATTGCGAAAAATGCAATAAATTCCTTACTATATATAGTCCAGCTACATATTTGACGAAAAATGTTTTTCCTCTCAAAAAATACTGAAATTATGAGAATAAGGGTTCTTCGATACGACCAATCGACTGGTGTTGTCCATTTTTCGATAAGATAAATGTTTCAAATATTAGGAGAGCATTTAGGTTGAAAGAAAATATGCCTTCATATAAAAAATAGTACGGACCAAAATAATGGAAGTAATCATTCAATTTTCTGAGAAGGTATCGTCAAAGGTCCAATCTATGATATGAAAAATCGGGAGTGCTCTAAAATGATGCGATTCAGAAGTAGAGTGCGTCAAACTTGGGGTATCCAATGGAGAGGGTGTAATCAAATATCCATAGTTATTCAAAAAATGATAGAATTAGGGCATCAACAAAGTCACCTATCGATTTTAGATGAAATTTCATCTAATCAAACATGTTTCGAGATGATGATAGGCCAAAAATATATTTTTGGAGTATTGCGAAAAATGCAATATTTTCCTTACTATAGTCCAGCTACATATTATACTGAAATTATGAGAATAAGGGTTCTTTGATACGACAAATCGACTGGTGTTGTCCATTTTTCGATAAGATAAATGTTTCAAATATTAGGAGAGCATTTAAGTTGAAAGAAAACATGCCTTCATATAAAAAATAGTACAGACCAAAATAATGGAAGTAATCATTCAATTTTCTGAGAAAGTATCGTCAAAGGTCCAATCTATGATATGAAAAATCGGGAGTGCTCTAAAATGATGCGATTCAGAAGTAGAGTGCGTCAAACTTAGTGTATCCAATGAAGAGGGTGAAATCAAATATCCATAGTTATTCAAAAATTGATAGAATTAGGGCATCAACAAAGTCACCTATCGATTTTAGATGAAATTTCATCTAATCGAACATGTTTCGAGAGGATGATAGGCCAAAAATATATTTTTGGAGTATTGCGAAAAATGCTACATATTTGACGAAAAATGTTTTTCCTCTCAAAAAATACTGAAATTATGAGAATAAGGGCTCTTTGATACGACAAATCGACTGGTGTTGTCCATTTTTCGATAAGATAAATGTTTCAAATATTAGAAGAGCATTTAAATTAAAAGAAAACATGCCTTCATATAAAAAAAAGTACAGACCAAAATAATGGAAGTAATCATTCAATTTTCTGAGAAAGTATCATCAAAGGTCCAATCTATGATATAAAAAATCGGGAGTGCTCTAAAATGATGCGATTCAGAAGTAGAGTGCGTCAAACTTGGAGTATCCAATGAAGAGGGTAAAATCAAATATCCATAGTTATTCAAAAATTGATAGAATTAGGCCATTAACAAAGTCACCTATCGATTTTAGATGAAATTTCATCTAATCGAACATGTTTCGAGATGATGATAGGCCAAAAATATATTTTTGGAGTATTGCGAAAAATGCAATATTTTCCTTACATATTTGACGAAAAATGTTTTTCCTCTCAAAAAATACTGAAATTATGAGAATAAGAGTTCTTTGATACGACAAATCGACTGGTGTTGTCCATTTTTTGATAAGATAAATGTTTCAAATATTAGGAGAGCATTTAAGTTAAAAGAAAACATGCCTTCATATAAAAAATAGTACAGACCAAAATAATGGAAGTATTCATTCAATTTTCTGAGAAAGTATAGTCAAAGGTCCGATTTATGATATAAAAAATCAGGAGTGCTCTAAAATTATGCGATTCAGAAGTAGAGTGCGTCAAACTTGGAGTATCCAATGAAGAAGGTAAAATCAAATATCCATAGATATTCAAAAATTGATAGAATTAGGGCATTAACAAAGTCACCTATCGATTTTAGATGAAATTTCATCTAATCGAACATGTTTCGAGATGATGATAGGCCAAAAATATATTTTTGGAGTATTGCGAAAAATGCAATATTTTCCTTACATATTTGACGAAAAATGTTTTTCCTCTCAAAAAATACTGAAATTATGAGAATAAGGGTTCTTCGATACGACCAATCGACTGGTGTTGTCCATTTTTCGATAAGATAAATGTTTCAAATATTAGGAGAGCATTTAAGTTGAAAGAAAACATGCCTTCATATAAAAAATAGTACAGACCAAAATAATGGAAGTAATCATTCAATTTTCTGAGAAAGTATCGTCAAAGGTCCAATCTATGATATGAAAAATCGGGAGTGCTCTAAAATGATGCGATTCAGAAGTAGAGTGCGTCAAACTTGGAGTATCCAATGAAGAGGGTGAAATCAAATATCCATAGTTATTCAAAAATTGATAGAATTAGGGCATCAACAAAGTCACCTATCGATTTTAGATGAAATTTCATCTATTCAAACATGTTTCGAGAGGATGATAGGCCAAAAATATATTTTTGGAGTATTGCGAAAAATGCAATATTTTCCTTAGTATAGTCCAGCTACATATTTGACGAAAAATGTTTTTCCTCTCAAAAAATACTGAAATTATGAGAATAAGAGTTCTTTGATACGACAAATCGACTGGTGTTGTCCATTTTTTGATAAGATAAATGTTTCAAATATTAGGAGAGCATTTAAGTTAAAAGAAAACATGCCTTCATATAAAAAATAGTACAGACCAAAATAATGGAAGTATTCATTCAATTTTCTGAGAAAGTATCGTCAAAGGTCCAATCTATGATATAAAAAATCAGGAGTGCTCTAAAATTATGCGATTCAGAAGTAGAGTGCGTCAAACTTGGAGTATCCAATGAAGAAGGTAAAATCAAATATCCATAGTTATTCAAAAATTGATAGAATTAGGGCATTATCAAAGTCACCTATCGATTTTAGATGAAATTTCATCTAATCGAACATATTTCGAGAGGATGATAGGCCAAAAATATATTTTTGGAGTATTGCGAAAAATGCAATATTTTCCTTACTTGGAGTCCAGCTACATATTTGACGAAAAATGTTTTTCCTCTCAAAAAATACTGAAATTATGAGAATAAGGGTTCTTTGATACGACAAATCGACTGGTGTTGTCCATTTTTCGATAAGATAAATGTTTCAAATATTAGGAGAGCATTTAAGTTAAAAGAAAACATGCCTTCATATAAAAAATAGTACAGACCAAAATAATGGAAGTATTCATTCAATTTTCTGAGAAAGTATCGTCAAAGGTCCAATCTATGATATAAAAAATCGGGAGTGCTCTAAAATGATGCGATTCAGAAGTAGAGTACGTCAAACTTAGAGTATCCAATGAAGAGGGTGAAATCAAACATCCATAGTTATTCAAAAATTGATAGAATTAGGGCATCAACAAAGTCACCTATCGATTTTAGATGAAATTTCATCTAATCGAACATGTTTCGAGAGGATGATAAGCCAAAAATATATTTTTGGAGTATTGCGAAAAATGCAATATTTTCCTTACTATAGTCCAGCTACATATTTGACGAAAAATGTTTTTCCTCTCAAAAAATACTGAAATTATGAGAATAAGGGTTCTTTGATACGACAAATCGACTGGTGTTGTCTATTTTCCGATAAGATAAATGTTTCAAATATTAGAAGAGCATTTAAATTAAAAGAAAACATGCCTTCATATAAAAAGAAGTACAGACCAAAATGATGGAAGTATTCATTCAATTTTCTGAGAAAGTATCGTCAAAGGTCCAATCTATGATATAAAAAATCGGAAGTGCTCTAAAATGATGCGATTCAGAAGTAGAGTGCGTCAAACTTGGAGTATCCAATGAAGAAGGTAAAATCAAATATCCATGGTTATTCAAAAATTGATAGAATTAGGGCATTATCAAAGTCACCTATCGATTTTAGATGAAATTTCATCTAATCGAACAAGTTTCGAGAGGATGATAGGCCAAAAATATATTTTTGGAGTATTGCGAAAAATGCAATATTTTCCTTACTTGGAGTCCAGCTACATATTTGACGAAAAATGTTATTCCTCTCAAAAAATACTGAAATTATGAGAATAAGGGTTCTTTGATACGACAAATCGACTGGTGTTGTCCATTTTTCGATAAGATAAATGTTTCAAATATTTGGAGAGCATTTAAGTTAAAAGAAAACATGCCTTCATATAAAAAATAGTACAGACCAAAATAATGGAAGTATTCATTCAATTTTCTGAGAAAGTATCGTCAAAGGTCCAATCTATGATATAAAAAATCAGGAGTGCTCTAAAATTATGCGATTCAGAAGTAGAGTGCGTCAAACTTGGAGTATCCAATGAAGAAGGTAAAATCAAATATCCATAGTTATTCAAAAATTGATAGAATTAGGGCATTATCAAAGTCACCTATCGATTTTAAATGAAATTTCATCTAATCGAACATATTTCGAGAGGATGATAGGCCAAAAATATATTTTTGGAGTATTGCGAAAAATGCAATATTTTCCTTACTTGGAGTCCAGCTACATATTTGACGAAAAATGTTTTTCCTCTCACAAAATACTGAAATTATGAGAATAAGGGTTCATTTATACGACAAATCGACTGGTGTTGTCCATTTTTCGATAAGATAAATGTTTCAAATATTAGGAGAGCATTTAAGTTGAAAGAAAACATGCCTTCATATAAAAAATAGTACAAACCAAAATAATGGAAGTATTCATTCAATTTTCTGAGAAAGTATCGTCAAAGGTCCAATCTATGATATAAAAAATCGGGAGTGCTCTAAAATGATGCGATTCAGAAGTAGAGTGCGTCAAACTTGGAGTATCCAATGAAGAGGGTAAAATCAAATATCCATAGTTATTCAAAAATTGATAGAATTAGGGCATTAACAAAGTCACCTATCGATTTTAGATGAAATTTCATCTAATCGAACATGTTTCGAGAGAATGATAGGCCAAAAATATATTTTTGGAGTATTGCGAAAGATGCAATATTTTCCTTACAGCTACATATTTGACGAAAAATGTTTTTCCTCTCAAAAAATACTGAAATTATGAGAATAAGAGTTCTTTGATACGACAAATCGACTGGTGTTGTCCATTTTTCGACAAGATAAATGTTTCAAATATGAGGAGAGCATTTAAGTTAAAAGAAAACATGCCTTCATATAAAAAATAGTACAGACCAAAATAATGGAAGTATTCATTCAATTTTCTGAGAAAGTATCGTCAAAGGTCCGATCTATGATATAAAAAATCAGGAGTGCTCTAAAATTATGCGATTCAGAAGTAGAGTGCGTCAAACTTGGAGTATCCAATGAAGAAGGTAAAATCAAATATCCATAGTTATTCAAAAATTGATAGAATTAGGGCATTAACAAAGTCACCTATCGATTTTAGATGAAATTTCATCTAATCGAACATGTTTCGAGATGATGATAGGCCAAAAATATATTTTTGGAGTATTGCGAAAAATGCAATAAATTCCTTACTATATATAGTCCAGCTACATATTTGACGAAAAATGTTTTTCCTCTCAAAAAATACTGAAATTATGAGAATAAGGGTTCTTCGATACGACCAATCGACTGGTGTTGTCCATTTTTCGATAAGATAAATGTTTCAAATATTAGGAGAGCATTTAACTTGAAAGAAAGCATGCCTTCATATAAAAAATAGTACAGACCAAAATAATGGAAGTAATCATTCAATTTTCTGAGAAAGTATCGTCAAAGGTCCAATCTATGATATGAGAAATCGGGAGTGCTCTAAAATGATGCGATTCAGAAGTAGAGTGCGTCAAACTTGGAGTATCCAATGAAGAGGGTGAAATCAAATATCCATAGTTATTCAAAAATTGATAGAATTAGGGCATCAACAAAGTCACCTATCGATTTTAGATGAAATTTCATCTAATCGAACATGTTTCGAGAGGATGATAGGCCAAAAATATATTTTTGGAGTATTGCGAAAAATGCTACATATTTGACGAAAAATGTTTTTCCTCTCAAAAAATACTGAAATTATGAGAATAAGGGTTCTTTGATACGACAAATCGACTGGTGTTGTCCATTTTTCGATAAGATAAATGTTTCAAATATTAGGAGAGCATTTAAGTTAAAAGAAAACATGCCTTCATATAAAAAATAGTACAGACCATAATAATGGAAGTATTCATTCAATTTTCTGAGAAAGTATCGTCAAAGGTCCAATCTATGATATAAAAAATCGGGAGTGCTCTAAAATGATGCGATTCAGAAGTAGAGTACGTCAAACTTAGAGTATCCAATGAAGAGGGTGAAATCAAACATCCATAGTTATTCAAAAATTGATAGAATTAGGGCATCAACAAAGTCACCTATCGATTTTAGATGAAATTTCATCTAATCGAACATGTTTCGAGAGGATGATAAGCCAAAAATATATTTTTGGAGTATTGCGAAAAATGCAATATTTTCCTTACTACATATTTGACGAAAAATGTTTTTCCTCTCAAAAAATACTGAAATTATGAGAATAAGGGTTCTTTGATACGACAAATCGACTGGTGTTGTCTATTTTCCGATAAGATAAATGTTTCAAATATTAGAAGAGCATTTAAATTAAAAGAAAACATGCCTTCATATAAAAAGAAGTACAGACCAAAATGATGGAAGTATTCATTCAATTTTCTGAGAAAGTATCGTCAAAGGTCCAATCTATGATATAAAAAATCGGAAGTGCTCTAAAATGATGCGATTCAGAAGTAGAGTGCGTCAAACTTGGAGTATCCAATGAAGAAGGTAAAATCAAATATCCATGGTTATTCAAAAATTGATAGAATTAGGGCATTATCAAAGTCACCTATCGATTTTAGATGAAATTTCATCTAATCGAACAAGTTTCGAGAGGATGATAGGCCAAAAATATATTTTTGGAGTATTGCGAAAAATGCAATATTTTCCTTACTTGGAGTCCAGCTACATATTTGACGAAAAATGTTTTTCCTCTCAAAAAATACTGAAATTATGAGAATAAGGGTTCTTTGATACGACAAATCGACTGGTGTTGTCCATTTTTCGATAAGATAAATGTTTCAAATATTTGGAGAGCATTTAAGTTAAAAGAAAACATGCCTTCATATAAAAAATAGTACAGACCAAAATAATGGAAGTATTCATTCAATTTTCTGAGAAAGTATCGTCAAAGGTCCAATCTATGATATAAAAAATCAGGAGTGCTCTAAAATTATGCGATTCAGAAGTAGAGTGCGTCAAACTTGGAGTATCCAATGAAGAAGGTAAAATCAAATATCCATAGTTATTCAAAAATTGATAGAATTAGGGCATTATCAAAGTCACCTATCGATTTTAAATGAAATTTCATCTAATCGAACATATTTCGAGAGGATGATAGGCCAAAAATATATTTTTGGAGTATTGCGAAAAATGCAATATTTTCCTTACTTGGAGTCCAGCTACATATTTGACGAAAAATGTTTTTCCTCTCAAAAAATACTGAAATTATGAGAATAAGGGTTCTTTTATACGACAAATCGACTGGTGTTGTCCATTTTTCGATAAGATAAATTCTTCAAATATTAGGAGAGCATTTAAGTTGAAAGAAAACATGCCTTCATATAAAAAATAGTACAAACCAAAATAATGGAAGTATTCATTCAATTTTCTGAGAAAGTATCGTCAAAGGTCCAATCTATGATATAAAAAATCGGGAGTGCTCAAAAATGATGCGATTCAGAAGTAGAGTGCGTCAAACTTGGAGTATCCAATGAAGAGGGTAAAATCAAATATCCATAGTTATTCAAAAATTGATAGAATTAGGGCATTAACAAAGTCACCTATCGATTTTAGATGAAATTTCATCTAATCGAACATGTTTCGAGAGAATGATAGGCCAAAAATATATTTTTGGAGTATTGCGAAAGATGCAATATTTTCCTTACAGCTACATATTTGACGAAAAATGTTTTTCCTCTCAAAAAATACTGAAATTATGAGAATAAGAGTTCTTTGATACGACAAATCGACTGGTGTTGTCCATTTTTCGACAAGATAAATGTTTCAAATATGAGGAGAGCATTTAAGTTAAAAGAAAACATGCCTTCATATAAAAAATAGTACAGACCAAAATAATGGAAGTATTCATTCAATTTTCTGAGAAAGTATCGTCAAAGGTCCGATCTATGATATAAAAAATCAGGAGTGCTCTAAAATTATGCGATTCAGAAGTAGAGTGCGTCAAACTTGGAGTATCCAATGAAGAAGGTAAAATCAAATATCCATAGTTATTCAAAAATTGATAGAATTAGGGCATTAACAAAGTCACCTATCGATTTTAGATGAAATTTCATCTAATCGAACATGTTTCGAGATGATGATAGGCCAAAAATATATTTTTGGAGTATTGCGAAAAATGCAATAAATTCCTTACTATATATAGTCCAGCTACATATTTGACGAAAAATGTTTTTCCTCTCAAAAAATACTGAAATTATGAGAATAAGGGTTCTTCGATACGACCAATCGACTGGTGTTGTCCATTTTTCGATAAGATAAATGTTTCAAATATTAGGAGAGCATTTAACTTGAAAGAAAGCATGCCTTCATATAAAAAATAGTACAGACCAAAATAATGGAAGTAATCATTCAATTTTCTGAGAAAGTATCGTCAAAGGTCCAATCTATGATATGAGAAATCGGGAGTGCTCTAAAATGATGCGATTCAGAAGTAGAGTGCGTCAAACTTGGAGTATCCAATGAAGAGGGTGAAATCAAATATCCATAGTTATTCAAAAATTGATAGAATTAGGGCATCAACAAAGTCACCTATCGATTTTAGATGAAATTTCATCTAATCAAACATGTTTCGAGAGGATGATAGGCCAAAAATATATTTTTGGAGTATTGCGAAAAATGTAATATTTTCCTTACTTGGAGTCCAGCTACATATTTGACGAAAAATGTTTTTCCTCTCAAAAAATACTAAAATTATGAGAATAAGGGTTCTTTGATACGACAAATCGACTGGTGTTGTCCATTTTTCGATAAGATAAATGTTTCAAATATTAGGAGAGCATTTAAGTTAAAAGAAAACATGCCTTCATATAAAAAATAGTACAGACCAAAATAATGGAAGTATTCATCCAATTTTCTGAGAAAGTATCGTCAAAGGTCCAATCTATGATATAAAAAATCAGGGGTGCTCTAAAATTATGCGATTCAGAAGTAGAGTGCGTCAAACTTGGAGTATCCAATGAAGAAGGTAAAATCAAATATCCATAGTTATTCAAAAATTGATAGAATTAGGGCATTATCAAAGTCACCTATCGATTTTAGATGAAATTTCATCTAATCGAACATATTTCGAGAGGATGATAGGCCAAAAATATATTTTTGGAGTATTGCGAAAAATGCAATATTTTCCTTACTTGGAGTCCAGCTACATATTTGACGAAAAATGTTTTTTCTCTCAAAAAATACTGAAATTATGAGAATAAGGGTTCTTTGATACGACAAATCGACTGGTGTTGTCCATTTTTCGATAAGATAAATGTTTCAAATATTAGGAGAGCATTTAAGTTAAAAGAAAACATGCCTTCATATAAAAAATAGTACAGACCAAAATGATGGAAGTATTCATTCAATTTTCTGAGAAAGTATAGTCAAAGGTCCGATCTATGATATAAAAAATCAGGAGTGCTCTAAAATTATGCGATTCAGAAGTAGAGTACGTCAAACTTGGAGTATCCAATGAAGAAGGTAAAATCAAATATCCATAGTTATTCAAAAATTGATAGAATTAGGGCATTAACAAACTCACCTATCGATTTTAGATGAAATTTCATCTAATCGAACATGTTTCGAGATGATGATAGGCCAAAAATATATTTTTGGAGTATTGCGAAAAATGCAATATTTTCCTTACTATAGTCCAGCTACATATTATACTGAAATTATGAGAATAAGGGTTCTTTGATACGACAAATCGACTGGTGTTGTCCATTTTTCGATAAGATAAATGTTTCAAATATTAGGAGAGCATTTAAGTTGAAAGAAAACATGCCTTCATATAAAAAATAGTACAGACCAAAATAAAGGAAGTAATCATTCAATTTTCTGAGAAAGTATCGTCAAAGGTCCAATCTATGATATGAAAAATCGGGAGTGCTCTAAAATGATGCGATTCAGAAGTAGAGTGCGTCAAACTTAGTGTATCCAATGAAGAGGGTGAAATCAAATATCCATAGTTATTCAAAAATTGATAGAATTAGGGCATCAACAAAGTCACCTATCGATTTTAGATGAAGTTTCATCTAATCGAACATGTTTCGAGAGGATGATAGGCCAAAAATATATTTTTGGAGTATTGCGAAAAATGCTACATATTTGACGAAAAATGTTTTTCCTCTCAAAAAATACTGAAATTATGAGAATAAGGGCTCTTTGATACGAAAAATCGACTGGTGTTGTCCATTTTACGATAAGATAAATGTTTCAAATATTAGAAGAGCATTTAAATTAAAAGAAAACATGCCTTCATATAAAAAAAAGTACAGACCAAAATAATGGAAGTAATCATTCAATTTTCTGAGAAAGTATCGTCAAAGGTCCAATCTATGATATAAAAAATCGGGAGTGCTCTAAAATGATGCGATTCAGAAGTAGAGTGCGTCAAACTTGGAGTATCCAATGAAGAGGGTAAAATCAAATATCCATAGTTATTCAAAAATTGATAGAATTAGGCCATTAACAAAGTCACCTATCGATTTTAGATGAAATTTCATCTAATCAAACATGTTTCGAGAGGATGATAGGCCAAAAATATATTTTTGGAGTATTGCGAAAAATGCAATATTTTCCTTACTATAGTCCAGCTACATATTTGACGAAAAATGTTTTTCCTCTCAAAAAATACTGAAATTATGAGAATAAGAGTTCTTTGATACGACAAATCGACTGGTGTTGTCCATTTTTCGATAAGATAAATGTTTCGATTATTAGGAGAGCATTTAAGTTAAAAGAAAACATGCCTTCATATAAAAAATAGTACAGACCAAAATAATGGAAGTATTCATTCAATTTTCTGAGAAAGTATAGTCAAAGGTCCGATTTATGATATAAAAAATCAGGAGTGCTCTAAAATTATGCGATTCAGAAGTAGAGTGCGTCAAACTTGGAGTATCCAATTAAGAAGGTAAAATCAAATATCCATAGTTATTCAAAAGTTGATAGAATTAGGGCATTAACAAAGTCACCTATCGATTTTAGATGAAATTTCATCTAATCGAACATGTTTCGAGATGATGATAGGCCAAAAATATATTTTTGGAGTATTGCGAAAAATGCAATAAATTCCTTACTATATATAGTCCAGCTACATATTTGACGAAAAATGTTTTTCCTCTCAAAAAATACTGAAATTATGAGAATAAGGGTTCTTCGATACGACCAATCGACTGGTGTTGTCCATTTTTCGATAAGATAAATGTTTCAAATATTAGGAGAGCATTTAGGTTGAAAGAAAATATGCCTTCATATAAAAAATAGTACGGACCAAAATAATGGAAGTAATCATTCAATTTTCTGAGAAGGTATCGTCAAAGGTCCAATCTATGATATGAAAAATCGGGAGTGCTCTAAAATGATGCGATTCAGAAGTAGAGTGCGTCAAACTTGGGGTATCCAATGGAGAGGGTGTAATCAAATATCCATAGTTATTCAAAAAATGATAGAATTAGGGCATCAACAAAGTCACCTATCGATTTTAGATGAAATTTCATCTAATCAAACATGTTTCGAGATGATGATAGGCCAAAAATATATTTTTGGAGTATTGCGAAAAATGCAATATTTTCCTTACTATAGTCCAGCTACATATTATACTGAAATTATGAGAATAAGGGTTCTTTGATACGACAAATCGACTGGTGTTGTCCATTTTTCGATAAGATAAATGTTTCAAATATTAGGAGAGCATTTAAGTTGAAAGAAAACATGCCTTCATATAAAAAATAGTACAGACCAAAATAATGGAAGTAATCATTCAATTTTCTGAGAAAGTATCGTCAAAGGTCCAATCTATGATATGAAAAATCGGGAGTGCTCTAAAATGATGCGATTCAGAAGTAGAGTGCGTCAAACTTAGTGTATCCAATGAAGAGGGTGAAATCAAATATCCATAGTTATTCAAAAATTGATAGAATTAGGGCATCAACAAAGTCACCTATCGATTTTAGATGAAATTTCATCTAATCGAACATGTTTCGAGAGGATGATAGGCCAAAAATATATTTTTGGAGTATTGCGAAAAATGCTACATATTTGACGAAAAATGTTTTTCCTCTCAAAAAATACTGAAATTATGAGAATAAGGGCTCTTTGATACGACAAATCGACTGGTGTTGTCCATTTTTCGATAAGATAAATGTTTCAAATATTAGAAGAGCATTTAAATTAAAAGAAAACATGCCTTCATATAAAAAAAAGTACAGACCAAAATAATGGAAGTAATCATTCAATTTTCTGAGAAAGTATCATCAAAGGTCCAATCTATGATATAAAAAATCGGGAGTGCTCTAAAATGATGCGATTCAGAAGTAGAGTGCGTCAAACTTGGAGTATCCAATGAAGAGGGTAAAATCAAATATCCATAGTTATTCAAAAATTGATAGAATTAGGCCATTAACAAAGTCACCTATCGATTTTAGATGAAATTTCATCTAATCGAACATGTTTCGAGATGATGATAGGCCAAAAATATATTTTTGGAGTATTGCGAAAAATGCAATATTTTCCTTACATATTTGACGAAAAATGTTTTTCCTCTCAAAAAATACTGAAATTATGAGAATAAGAGTTCTTTGATACGACAAATCGACTGGTGTTGTCCATTTTTTGATAAGATAAATGTTTCAAATATTAGGAGAGCATTTAAGTTAAAAGAAAACATGCCTTCATATAAAAAATAGTACAGACCAAAATAATGGAAGTATTCATTCAATTTTCTGAGAAAGTATAGTCAAAGGTCCGATTTATGATATAAAAAATCAGGAGTGCTCTAAAATTATGCGATTCAGAAGTAGAGTGCGTCAAACTTGGAGTATCCAATGAAGAAGGTAAAATCAAATATCCATAGATATTCAAAAATTGATAGAATTAGGGCATTAACAAAGTCACCTATCGATTTTAGATGAAATTTCATCTAATCGAACATGTTTCGAGATGATGATAGGCCAAAAATATATTTTTGGAGTATTGCGAAAAATGCAATATTTTCCTTACATATTTGACGAAAAATGTTTTTCCTCTCAAAAAATACTGAAATTATGAGAATAAGGGTTCTTCGATACGACCAATCGACTGGTGTTGTCCATTTTTCGATAAGATAAATGTTTCAAATATTAGGAGAGCATTTAAGTTGAAAGAAAACATGCCTTCATATAAAAAATAGTACAGACCAAAATAATGGAAGTAATCATTCAATTTTCTGAGAAAGTATCGTCAAAGGTCCAATCTATGATATGAAAAATCGGGAGTGCTCTAAAATGATGCGATTCAGAAGTAGAGTGCGTCAAACTTGGAGTATCCAATGAAGAGGGTGAAATCAAATATCCATAGTTATTCAAAAATTGATAGAATTAGGGCATCAACAAAGTCACCTATCGATTTTAGATGAAATTTCATCTATTCAAACATGTTTCGAGAGGATGATAGGCCAAAAATATATTTTTGGAGTATTGCGAAAAATGCAATATTTTCCTTAGTATAGTCCAGCTACATATTTGACGAAAAATGTTTTTCCTCTCAAAAAATACTGAAATTATGAGAATAAGAGTTCTTTGATACGACAAATCGACTGGTGTTGTCCATTTTTTGATAAGATAAATGTTTCAAATATTAGGAGAGCATTTAAGTTAAAAGAAAACATGCCTTCATATAAAAAATAGTACAGACCAAAATAATGGAAGTATTCATTCAATTTTCTGAGAAAGTATCGTCAAAGGTCCAATCTATGATATAAAAAATCAGGAGTGCTCTAAAATTATGCGATTCAGAAGTAGAGTGCGTCAAACTTGGAGTATCCAATGAAGAAGGTAAAATCAAATATCCATAGTTATTCAAAAATTGATAGAATTAGGGCATTATCAAAGTCACCTATCGATTTTAGATGAAATTTCATCTAATCGAACATATTTCGAGAGGATGATAGGCCAAAAATATATTTTTGGAGTATTGCGAAAAATGCAATATTTTCCTTACTTGGAGTCCAGCTACATATTTGACGAAAAATGTTTTTCCTCTCAAAAAATACTGAAATTATGAGAATAAGGGTTCTTTGATACGACAAATCGACTGGTGTTGTCCATTTTTCGATAAGATAAATGTTTCAAATATTAGGAGAGCATTTAAGTTAAAAGAAAACATGCCTTCATATAAAAAATAGTACAGACCAAAATAATGGAAGTATTCATTCAATTTTCTGAGAAAGTATCGTCAAAGGTCCAATCTATGATATAAAAAATCGGGAGTGCTCTAAAATGATGCGATTCAGAAGTAGAGTACGTCAAACTTAGAGTATCCAATGAAGAGGGTGAAATCAAACATCCATAGTTATTCAAAAATTGATAGAATTAGGGCATCAACAAAGTCACCTATCGATTTTAGATGAAATTTCATCTAATCGAACATGTTTCGAGAGGATGATAAGCCAAAAATATATTTTTGGAGTATTGCGAAAAATGCAATATTTTCCTTACTATAGTCCAGCTACATATTTGACGAAAAATGTTTTTCCTCTCAAAAAATACTGAAATTATGAGAATAAGGGTTCTTTGATACGACAAATCGACTGGTGTTGTCTATTTTCCGATAAGATAAATGTTTCAAATATTAGAAGAGCATTTAAATTAAAAGAAAACATGCCTTCATATAAAAAGAAGTACAGACCAAAATGATGGAAGTATTCATTCAATTTTCTGAGAAAGTATCGTCAAAGGTCCAATCTATGATATAAAAAATCGGAAGTGCTCTAAAATGATGCGATTCAGAAGTAGAGTGCGTCAAACTTGGAGTATCCAATGAAGAAGGTAAAATCAAATATCCATGGTTATTCAAAAATTGATAGAATTAGGGCATTATCAAAGTCACCTATCGATTTTAGATGAAATTTCATCTAATCGAACAAGTTTCGAGAGGATGATAGGCCAAAAATATATTTTTGGAGTATTGCGAAAAATGCAATATTTTCCTTACTTGGAGTCCAGCTACATATTTGACGAAAAATGTTATTCCTCTCAAAAAATACTGAAATTATGAGAATAAGGGTTCTTTGATACGACAAATCGACTGGTGTTGTCCATTTTTCGATAAGATAAATGTTTCAAATATTTGGAGAGCATTTAAGTTAAAAGAAAACATGCCTTCATATAAAAAATAGTACAGACCAAAATAATGGAAGTATTCATTCAATTTTCTGAGAAAGTATCGTCAAAGGTCCAATCTATGATATAAAAAATCAGGAGTGCTCTAAAATTATGCGATTCAGAAGTAGAGTGCGTCAAACTTGGAGTATCCAATGAAGAAGGTAAAATCAAATATCCATAGTTATTCAAAAATTGATAGAATTAGGGCATTATCAAAGTCACCTATCGATTTTAAATGAAATTTCATCTAATCGAACATATTTCGAGAGGATGATAGGCCAAAAATATATTTTTGGAGTATTGCGAAAAATGCAATATTTTCCTTACTTGGAGTCCAGCTACATATTTGACGAAAAATGTTTTTCCTCTCACAAAATACTGAAATTATGAGAATAAGGGTTCATTTATACGACAAATCGACTGGTGTTGTCCATTTTTCGATAAGATAAATGTTTCAAATATTAGGAGAGCATTTAAGTTGAAAGAAAACATGCCTTCATATAAAAAATAGTACAAACCAAAATAATGGAAGTATTCATTCAATTTTCTGAGAAAGTATCGTCAAAGGTCCAATCTATGATATAAAAAATCGGGAGTGCTCTAAAATGATGCGATTCAGAAGTAGAGTGCGTCAAACTTGGAGTATCCAATGAAGAGGGTAAAATCAAATATCCATAGTTATTCAAAAATTGATAGAATTAGGGCATTAACAAAGTCACCTATCGATTTTAGATGAAATTTCATCTAATCGAACATGTTTCGAGAGAATGATAGGCCAAAAATATATTTTTGGAGTATTGCGAAAGATGCAATATTTTCCTTACAGCTACATATTTGACGAAAAATGTTTTTCCTCTCAAAAAATACTGAAATTATGAGAATAAGAGTTCTTTGATACGACAAATCGACTGGTGTTGTCCATTTTTCGACAAGATAAATGTTTCAAATATGAGGAGAGCATTTAAGTTAAAAGAAAACATGCCTTCATATAAAAAATAGTACAGACCAAAATAATGGAAGTATTCATTCAATTTTCTGAGAAAGTATCGTCAAAGGTCCGATCTATGATATAAAAAATCAGGAGTGCTCTAAAATTATGCGATTCAGAAGTAGAGTGCGTCAAACTTGGAGTATCCAATGAAGAAGGTAAAATCAAATATCCATAGTTATTCAAAAATTGATAGAATTAGGGCATTAACAAAGTCACCTATCGATTTTAGATGAAATTTCATCTAATCGAACATGTTTCGAGATGATGATAGGCCAAAAATATATTTTTGGAGTATTGCGAAAAATGCAATAAATTCCTTACTATATATAGTCCAGCTACATATTTGACGAAAAATGTTTTTCCTCTCAAAAAATACTGAAATTATGAGAATAAGGGTTCTTCGATACGACCAATCGACTGGTGTTGTCCATTTTTCGATAAGATAAATGTTTCAAATATTAGGAGAGCATTTAACTTGAAAGAAAGCATGCCTTCATATAAAAAATAGTACAGACCAAAATAATGGAAGTAATCATTCAATTTTCTGAGAAAGTATCGTCAAAGGTCCAATCTATGATATGAGAAATCGGGAGTGCTCTAAAATGATGCGATTCAGAAGTAGAGTGCGTCAAACTTGGAGTATCCAATGAAGAGGGTGAAATCAAATATCCATAGTTATTCAAAAATTGATAGAATTAGGGCATCAACAAAGTCACCTATCGATTTTAGATGAAATTTCATCTAATCAAACATGTTTCGAGAGGATGATAGGCCAAAAATATATTTTTGGAGTATTGCGAAAAATGTAATATTTTCCTCACTTGGAGTCCAGCTACATATTTGACGAAAAATGTTTTTCCTCTCAAAAAATACTAAAATTATGAGAATAAGGGTTCTTTGATACGACAAATCGACTGGTGTTGTCCATTTTTCGATAAGATAAATGTTTCAAATATTAGGAGAGCATTTAAGTTAAAAGAAAACATGCCTTCATATAAAAAATAGTACAGACCAAAATAATGGAAGTATTCATTCAATTTTCTGAGAAAGTATCGTCAAAGGTCCAATCTATGATATAAAAAATCAGGAGTGCTCTAAAATTATGCGATTCAGAAGTAGAGTGCGTCAAACTTGGAGTATCCAATGAAGAAGGTAAAATCAAATATCCATAGTTATTCAAAAATTGATAGAATTAGGGCATTATCAAAGTCACCTATCGATTTTAGATGAAATTTCATCTAATCGAACATGTTTCGAGATGATGATAGGCTAAAATATATTTTTGGATTATTGCGAAAAATGCAATAAATTCCTCACTATATATAGTCCAGCTACATATTTGACGAAAAATGTTTTTCCTCTCAAAAAATACTGATATTATGAGAATAAGGGTTCTTCGATACGACCAATCGACTGGTGTTGTCCATTTTTCGATAAGATAAATGTTTCAAATATTAGGAGAGCATTTAAGTTGAAAGAAAACATGCCTTCATATAAAAAATAGTACAGACCAAAATAATGGAAGTAATCATTCAATTTTCTGAGAAAGTATCGTCAAAGGTCCAATCTATGATATGAAAAATCGGGAGTGCTCTAAAATGTTGCGATTCAGAAATAGAGTGCGTCAAACTTGGAGTATCCATTGAAGAGGGTGAAATCAAATATCCATAGTTATTCAAAAATTGATAGAATTAGGGCATCAACAAAGTCACCTATCGATTCTAGATGAAATTTCATCTAATCAAACATGTTTCGAGAGGATGATAGGCCAAAAATATATTCTTGGAGTATTGCGAAAAATGCAATATTTTCCTTACTTGGAGTCCAGCTACATATTTGACGAAAAATGTTTTTCCTCCCAAAAAATACTGAAATTATGAGAATAAGGGTTCTTTTATACGACAAATCGACTGGTGTTGTCCATTTTTCGATAAGATAAATGTTTCAAATATTAGGAGAGCATTTAAGTTGAAAGAAAACATGCCTTCATATAAAAAATAGTACAGACCAAAATAATGGAAGTATTCATTCAATTTTCTGAGAAAGTATCGTCAAAGGTCCAATCTATGATATAAAAAATCAGGAGTGCTCTAAAATTATGCGATTCAGAAGTAGAGTGCGTCAAACTTGGAGTATCCAATGAAGAAGGTAAAATCAAATATCCATAGTTATTCAAAAATTGATAGAATTAGGGCATTATCAAAGTCACCTATCGATTTTAAATGAAATTTCATCTAATCGAACATATTTC